>ML663016.1:5305924-5418266 GCA_007570785.1 Antilocapra americana
TGTGTTAATATACTGTATTGTTGTTTTTGCTTCTGGCTTACTTCACTCTGGATAATGGGCTCCAGTTTCGTCCATCTGAGTAGAATTGCTTCAAATGAATTTTTTTTTAATGCTGAGTAATATTCCATTGTGTATATATACCACAGCTTTCTTATCCATTCGTCAAACATATACTTCTTTAAAAAAAAAAAAGTAAAATTACAAATAGTATCTTTTTACCTTTAGAAACTAAAAATAAAATGGAGGCGGGGGAAGGCAAACTAAACCCAAAGCAAGCAGAAGGAAGGAAACAATAAAGATTATGAAACAGAACATGACCCTGTGGGGCCCTCCTGGATACAAATCTTTTCTGTGTCTCCCATCTCTTGTTTGTTAGGAAAGAGGTTTCATTCAGCCTTCCTGGTCTTCCCTGAGTTCCAAAGGGCAGATTTAAACAGTTGCTTATCCGGAAGGAAGGGCAGAAGGAAAAGGAGCAGTCAAGAAGCAACAGTGCAGCTGTGGGGCAGAGTCCTGGCTCCTCCTCGAGGAATGTAACAATATAACAATGCCTTCAAGTTCTTCTGCAGGAACTAAAGCCCCCACACAGGTGGAGGATGGCAACCTCACCCTAAACACAAGATTCCTGGAACACCACTCTGTTGCCTCACCACCAATCAATCAGAAGCAAGTCTGTACACAGTAGAAGACAGTAATAAAGGCTCTGACCCCCTCCCCAAATGATTCTCCCTTTAAAACGTTTCATTGTTGAGCAAGATCTTCAAAGTTGATTTTGGAGTTCGCCTTCTGCCCGCGTTGTCAGCCTCCTGAATAAAGCAGTCATATCTTTTCAAACCAATACTTGCCTCTCAAGTACTGGCTTTTAAGAAGCAAGCAGCCAAAATTGAGTTTGGTAACAATTAGAAAGGAAATAAAGTAGAAAAAAAAAAAAAAAAACAGAGAAAAATCAACAAAACCAAGACTTAGTTCTTCCAAAACATGACCAAAATTGACAAATCTTTAGCTACACTGACCAAGAAAAAAAAAAAGATTCAAATTACTCAAATCAGAAATGAAAGTCAGGACATTACTACTGACCTTACAAAATTAGAAGAATTACAAGAGAATGCTAAGGACAGTGAACATTAATATGTTAGAATACCTAGGTGAAATGGATAAATCCATAGAAACAAACTACCAAAACTGACCTGAAAACAAATACAGACTCTGAACAGACCTATAAATAAGTTGAAAAGACTGAACTATTAATTTTAAAACTTACCACAAATTAAATTTTAAAACTTCCTACCCAAGGTCTGGGGGCTTCACTAGTGACTTCTAATATTTAAAAAGCAAATTAATATCAATCTATTCCCAGAAGACAACAGTTCCCAATTCATTCTTTGAGGCCAATATTTCCCTAATATTAAATCAAAGACATCCTAAGAAAACTACAAACCAATATTACTTATAAATATAGTACATGAAAAATCCTCAAATACTAGCAAACCAAATCCAGCAACATATAGAAGACTATACACCATGAAAAAGTGACATTTATTCAACTCACGCATGTTGGTTTAACATATAAAATTAATGTAATACACAATATTAAAAAAAGAATAAAAAAAACACATGATCTTCTCAATAAACACAATTGACAAATAAGAGTATCTGACAAAATCCAACACCCTTTCATAATAAAGCCACAAAAGATTCTGTGGGGTTCCTGGTTACAGAGGAACCAATGTCCTTTCTATGTCCCCCAATTCTTGTTTGTAGGGACCATACTCTGACCTCCATGACCTTTCCTGAGTTCCAAAGGGTTGGTAATCAGGGAGAGGAGGTGTAAGAAACATTAACGATTAATGGTTCATTTTCAACTAAACTCTACCTTAAGAATGAGAAACTATAATAGTGATTTGTTGCTAATGTACCAACCAAGGAGTTACAAAACTGGAAGTCCAGTTTTGTAGCCCAGGCAAACAAAGGGCAGGTGGGATGCCTAGGGTTTCCCAGGGGCTCATTCTATTGGTGAATTCAAAACATAAGAACATAAACTAAAGGCAAAGGAGAGATACAGGGTGCTCAGGGCTGGTGCACTGGGATGACCCAGAGGGATGGAATCAGGAGGGAGGTGGGAGGGGGGTTCTGGAAGGGGAACACATGTATACCCATGGCGGATTCATGTCAATGTATGGCAAAACCAACATAATAATGTAAAGAAAAAATTAATTAATTAATTTTTAAAAAATAAGTTTTTTTTCATTTTTTAAAAATTAATTAAGAGACACGTGTACCCCAATGTTCATCGCCGCATTGTTTACAATAGCCAGGACATGGAAGCAACCTAGATGCCCATGAACTGACGAATGGATAAGAAGGCTGTGGTACATATACACAATGGAATATTACTCAGCATTAAAAAAAAATTCATTTGAAGCAGTTCTACTCAGGTGGACGGAACTGGAGCCTATTATCCAGAGTGAAGTAAGCTAGAAGGAAAAACAACAATACAGTATACTAACACATATATATGGAATTTAGAAAGATGGTAACAAGAACCCTGCATGCGAGACAGAAAAAGGAACGCAGATGTATAGAACAGACTCGTGGACTCTGTGGAAGAGGGCAAGGGTGGATGATATGGGAGAATGGCATTGAAACATGTTAATTATCATATGTGAAATCAATCGCCAGCCCAGGATTGATGCTCGGGGCTGGTGCACCGAGATGTCCCAGGGGGAGGGAATCAGGAGGGAGGAGGGAGGGGGGTTCTGGAGGGGGAGCATATGTAAGCCCATGGCGGTTTCATGTCATTGTATGGCAAAACCAATATAATAAAGTAAAGAAAATTTAAAAAAAATAAAATAAAATAAAAGATAAAGGCAAAGGAGAAAAGGAAAAATATACCCATTTGAATGCAGAGTTCCAAAGAATAGCAAGGAGAGATGAGAAAGCCTTCCTCAGTGATCAGTGCAAAGAAACAGCAGAAAAGAATAGAATGGGAAAGACTAGAGATCTCTTCAAGAAAATTAGAGATACCAAGCGAACATTTCATGCAAAGATGGGCTCAATAAAGGACAAAAATGGTATGAACCTAACAGAAGCAGAAGATATTAAGAAGAGGTTGCAAGAATACATAAAACTATACAAAAAAGATCTATATAATCCAGGTAACCACAATGGTGTGCTCACTCTCCTAGAGCCAGACATCCTGAAATGCAAAGTCAAGTGGGCCTTAGGAAGCATCACTACGAGCAAAGGTAGTGGAGGTGATGAAATTCGAGTTGAGCTATTTCAAATCCTAAAAGATGATGTTGTGAAAGTGCTATACTCAAAATGAAAGCAAAATGTCCAGTAGTGGGATTGTTGGGTTGTATAAATTTGGAAAACTCAGCAATGGTCACAGGACTAGACAAGATCAGTTTTCATTCCAATCCCAAAGAAAGGCAACAGCAAAGAATGCTCGCACAATTGCACTCATCTCACACACTAGTGAAGTAATGCTCAAAATTCTCCAAGCCAGGCTTCAGCAATATGTGAACCGTGAACTTCCAGATGTTCAAGCTGGTTTTAGAAAAGGCCGAGGAACCAGAGATCCAATTGCCAACATCCGCTGGATCATCAAAAAAGCAAGAGAGTTCCAGAAAAACATCTATTTCTGCTTTATTGACTATGCCAAAGCCTTTCACAGTGTGGATCACAATAAACTGTGAAAAATTCTGAAAGTGATGAATACCACACCATCTGACCTGTCTCTTGAGAAACCTGTATGCAGGTCAGGAAGTAACAGTTAGAACTGGACATGGAACAACAGACTGGATCCAAATAGGAAAAGGAGTACCTCAAATGAATTTTTTTTTAATGCTGAGTAATATTCCATTGTGTATATGTACCACAGCTTTCTTATCCATTCATCAGTTGATGGGCATCTAGGTTGTTTCCATGTCTTAGCTATTGTAAACAATGCAGCGATGAACATTGGGGTACACGTGGCTCTTTCAATTCTGGTTTCCTCGGTGTATATGCCCAGCAGTGGGATTGCCGGGTCATATGGCAGGTCTATTTGCAGCTTTTTAAGGAACCTCCACACTGTTTTCCATAGTGGCTGTACTAGTTTGCATTCCCACCAACAGTGTAAGAGGGTTCCCTTTTCTCCACATCCTCTCCAGCATTTATTGCTTGTAGACTTTTGGATGGCAGCCATTCTGACTGGTGTAAAGTGGTACCTCATTGTAGTTTTGATTTGCATTTCTCTGATAATGAGTGATGTTGAGCATCTTTTCATGTGTTTGTTAGCCATTTTTATATCTTCTTTGGAGAAATGTCTGTTAAGTTCTTTGGCCCACTTTTTAATTGGGTTGTTTATTTTTCTAGAATGGAGCTGCAGGAGTTGTATGGACGAAACTGGAGCCCATTATCCAAAGTGAAGTAAGCCAGAAGCAAAAACAACAATACAGTATATTAACACATATATATGGAATTTAGAAAGACAGTAATGAGAACCCAACATGGGAGACAACAAAAGGAACGCAGATGTATAGAATAGACTTGTGGACTTTGTGGAGGAGGGTAAGGGTGGGATGAGATGGGAGAAGGGCATTGAAGCATGTTAATTGTCATGTGTCTAATCAATCGCCAGCCCAGGATTGATGCTCGGGACTGGTGCAGCGAGATTTCCCGGGGGGGAGGGAGGAGGGAGGGGGGACCCGGAGGGGAAGCATATGTAAACCCATGGTGATATCATAACAATGTATGGCTAAAACAATAATTAAAAAAATAAAAAAATTTATTAAAAAAAAAAAAAATAAAAAAATAAAGAAGTATATGTTTATAACTATAAAATTTCCTCTAAGCATTGCTTCACTGTACCTCATACGTTTTGGAATGTTGTATTTGCATTCTTAAAGCATTTTCATTTCACCTCAAAGTATTTTATAATATTCCTTGTGATTTATAATTTGACATGTTTTTTTAGTATGTTGTTTAGTTTTCAGGTATTTTTGAATTTCCTTTGTTATTGATTTCTAATTTTATTCCATTGTGGTCAGAAAGCATATTTTGTATGATTTCTGTCCTTCTTAATGTATTGAGGCTTGTTTTATGGCTTAACATGGTCTTTCCTAATCATATGCCGTTGGGAAGAATGTATATCCTGCTGTTGTTGGGTGGAGTGTTCTGTAGATGTCTGTCAGGTCTAATTGGCATACACTGTTCACGTTTTCTTTTTTTTTTTTCTTTCTTTTTCTTTACTAATCTTCTACCTAGTTGTTTTATCCACAGTTGAAAGTGGGGTAGTGAAACATACAACTCTTATTATTGAATTGTCTATTTCTCACTTCAGTTCTGTCAGTTTATGCTTCGTGTATTTTGGGGCTCTGTTGTTAGGTGCCCTAGCTTTGATTCTGCTGCATAATGTGAATTGGATGCTGTGTATGTGAACACTGTTGAAAACTCAATAAACATTATTCCCATTTTATGTACCATGACCAATAAATAGAATTTGTTTTGATATGGCTTTGATGCTTAAATGATTTTGGCTAGTAGTAAGTTATTTTTGCCTTGGCTTCCCAGGTGGTACAGTGGTAAAGAATCTGCCTGCCATTGTAGGGGACACAAGAGATGGGTTTGCCCCTGGGTCAAGAAGATCCCCTGGAGAAGGAAACAGCAACCCACTCCAGTATTCTTGCTGGAAGATTCCATGGACTGAGGAGCCTGGTGGACCACAGTCCATAGGGTCACAGAATCGGACATGGCTGAGCGCAAGAGGTTATTTTGTTTAGGTTACATAAAGATGCATTTGTGTCTGAGAAGAGTTTACCGGGGCAGTGGCTCATTTTAAGGGTTTATGTATATGTGAGTCAGAGTGAACTGAAGCAGTTTAAA
The DNA here is from genome assembly GCA_007570785.1 of Antilocapra americana. NCBI lineage: Eukaryota > Metazoa > Chordata > Mammalia > Artiodactyla > Antilocapridae > Antilocapra > Antilocapra americana. The sequence goes on from ML663016.1 coordinate 5,311,790, forward strand.
CATGGCAGAGATAAAGTACTTTGCCAGTACTGATTTTTTTTTTTTTCAGAACAACTTTTTATTTAAGTATAGCTGATTTACAGTGTTAATGTTAGTTCTAGGTATACAGCATAGTGATGCACTTTCAAAATATGTATGTATGTGTATATATTTTTTTGTTTTACAGATTTTCTCAATTATGGGTTATTATATATTTCCTTGTTCTATACAGTAGGTTCTTTTTGTGTATCTGTTTTATATATTGCAGTGTGTATATGTTAATCTCAAGCTTCTAATTTATCCCTCCTGCTCCTTACCCTTTTGGTAACCATAAGTTTGTTTTCTATGTCTGTGAGTCTATTTCTGTTTTATTAATAAGTTTATTTGTATCACTTTTTGATTCCATATATGTGATTTCATATGATATTTATCTTTCTCTGTCTGACTAGCCAGTATTAATTTTTAGTGAGATAAGAGGGCAGATGATAGTATAATGTTCCTGACTATCTCTAGAATAATTTGAGTCAGTACCCATTATTATTAAACTACTAAGAGTATCTACTTTTTATACAACCAGGTCCTAAAGTATATCTGGCTTTGGAGGAAGAAGGAAATAGCAAAGTATCCTTTATGTTAAATCATAAGTGGTATCGTTCTCACTTGACAAATGAGCAAATTGAAACTCAGAGATTTATTAATTTGATGAAGGTCACTGATGAGTGCTCTTTTCATTTTCTATTGTTCTTTTAGTCGTTCCTTCAACAAATATGCCAGGCTTTGGAGATGCAACCATGACCCAGTCAGACATGATCCTTGCTCTCATGAATTTTCTGCTGGAATTCTCTGAGTCCTATTTCATATAGTAGTGACATATATTTGTAGAATAGTCTCTGAGTCCTATTTCATATAGTAGTGACATATATTTGTAGAATACTTTATAAAATATTTCTGCATTTTAATCTGATTTTATAACTCTTACTGCAGTCTTGTGACCCAGGTGGGTTAGATATAGTATTACTGTTATTCCCATTTGAAAATTTAAGGAAACTGAGACTTAGGGATATTTAGGTCATGTAGAAAATGGCTGAGTTAATATGCAAACCCCTGATCGTCTGGTTCCAAGGATCCTGCACTTCTTCCATTATGCCACATTGTCTCACTGTTTCATATGAGACTACAAGCCTAGATCACCAAGAGTGATATTCTGGAAAATAATCAGCCTAACAGCACTTAGCCAAGCAGAGCTCTGTCAGGCAGGGAATGTGGGAAGAGGAATCAGGAGACCAAACAGCTGTGTCTAGGGCACTGGAAATGACTTATTTTTTCTAGAACAAAGACTTGAAACAGACGGTGAATTTAAGAAATGACCTAAACAACACCAGAGTCCTAAACAACAGCTCTATACAGAGCTATCTACAGCTGCAAATCAGAGTATAATCTTTATATGAAGAAGAGATTGTTTGTTTTCCATTGATTACCTCAGCTGCTTTCACACAGGTTCAGAGATAGCTGTCTCTTCAGTAAAAACATTTGAGTGCTTCCTCTGTGTAAAAGCACTGTTAGGCATTGTGGGAGTGATACCAACATAGGTATGATGCCATCCTTGCCCACAGGAGCTTGTAACTTAGTAAGGAGATTTTGCATTCATTCAAACAATATGTGTTTATCCAGAGTTCATTATATGTCAGGCCCTGTACCACATGTTAAGGAAACAAGAGTAGATAAGATAGAAACCATCCCTTGCCTTTAGCTTTTGCTTTCCATTGCCTGGAGAGTATTCCTTACCTCCTTCCTCTGAATCTAAGCACTCAGAAATCCTTTTAAAGTAGAGAGCATAACATGAAATTCTCTTAGCAAAGTAGTAGTCAGCACTGCTATTCTTGTAACTTGGCCACAAATAGAACCTGATAGCTTATGGGTCAGAGCTTAGGTGTCATGCTATAAAGTATTTGCATCACATGTAGTGTCACATTAAGAAAAGTACAAAACATCCGGATAGAAAAAATGGGTGAGAGATTTGAACAGATCACAGAATAGAAAGTGAAAAAGATAAAAATATATGTCAGTCTTACTAGTAATCAAAGAAATGGTGATGAAATAGTAAAATAATGTTGTTGCCTCTCTCATTGGCAAAAAAGTAAAAGTTGTTTAGAGCAAATTTAAGTAATAATTACAGGAGAACTTTATTGAATACTTTCTCTGTGGCAGGCACAATAGTCTTTAACAATAATCCTAGTGAGATGGGTACTATTATTATTATTATTGTTTTATTGTTAAGGTACTTGAGGCACAAGGATAGAGAAACTTGTCCAAGGTCAGACATTCAGTACTTAATAAGCCCAAATTTGAATTCAGGCAACCTATATCTAGAGCCTGTACTCTTTTTTTTAAATTTATTTTAATTGGAGGATAATTGTTTTACAGTGTTGTATAACAGTGTGAATCAGCCATAAATATACATTTGAGCCCCTCCCTCTTTCTAGAGCCAGAATTCTTAATCACCAAAGTGGTGCCTTTGTCTGAACTGGTTACCATTATGCTGTATGCTCAGCCTCTAGAAGTGTCTGCCACATAAAAAAGCACTTAACTATTTGTTGAATGAATTCTTAAAATGAAAACGTATTAGGCATATCATTTTGGAGAGTAGTTTATGAATAACAAAGCAGACACATACTAATAATCCTATTTCTTAACATGTATTTTAAAAAATCATGTGTATAGGGAAGCAAGTACTTGTTGAAAAATAGGAGAAAATGTAAATGCTTATCAGTGTTGTAAATAACTAATAACATAACTAATGTATAGCTCTATATAATTACTAAACAGCTAAATAAGCTATGGTATATATTTTAGAATTCTATATGTATAGTTAAATAAATGCAGTATGATGTGGTAAGTTATCTAGGATATATTATTGAATGAGAAAAGCAAGTCAAAGAACTTTTACTGCCAAAATAGATTCTAGACAATGAAAGAGTGAAACAAACAAAAATAGACATGAAAATAGCAGGGAAAACATATGTTAACATTTTTATAATATTGGAATGAGAAAGGCTTTTCTAAGCATGATGTGAAATGTAAAAGCCATAAAGGAGACTGATGAATTTGATTACAAAAAAAAAATGGATGACTTCCAAGTAGAAAAAAAAGAATAAGCATTAAAATGGGATAAAGATTCTAATAAAGTGAATTAACAAGAGCCTATTATACAGAGTGAAGTTAGTTAGAAAAAAACCAAATATCATATGTTAATGCAGCTAGAAATATGATACTGATGAACCTATCTGCAGGGCAATATTGGAGACACAGACATAGAGAACAGACTTGTAGACATAGTGGGGGAGGAAGAGGGGGGGATGAATTGACAGGCTAGCATTGAAATATATACATTACCATGTGTAAAACTAGATAGCCAGTAGAAATTTGCTGTGTGACATAGGAAGCTCAAATCCGGTGTTCTGTGACAACCTCTAGGGGTGGTATAGGGTAGGAGGTGGGAGGGAGGTTCAAGAGGGAGGAGACATATGTATACTTATGGCTGATTTGTGTTGCTGTATAGCAGACCAACGCAATATTGTAAAGCAGTTATCCTCCAATTAAAGATAAATTTAAATTAAACTAACTCCAAACATTGTGTGTGTCTGTGTGTGTGTATATATATACACAATAATATATATACTATATATATGTGTGTGTGTATGTATAGAGGCTTCCCTGGTGGCTCAGATGGTAAGGAATCTACCAGTAATGTGGGAGACCCAGCTGCGGTCCCTGGGTCAGGAAGATCTCCTGGAGGAGGAAATGGCTACCCACTGCAATATTCTTGCCTGGAGAATCCCATGGACAGAGGAGCCTGGCGGGCTACAGTCCGTGGGGTCATGAAGAGTTGGACATGACTGAGTGACCGAGTGACTAACCCAACCTATATATACATACATACATACATATATATATATATACACACACATACAAAAAGGCCAATAAGCATATGATAGATAAATAGATGTTCAGCGTTTACTCATAATTAGAAATACAAATTAGAGGGATGGCCCTGGAGGTCCATTTGTTGAGAGTCTGCTTTCTGTGATCTGGGAAGATTCCACATGCCACAGGACAACTAAGTCTATAAGCTGCAACTGCTGAAACCCACACCCCTAGAGCCTGTGCTCTACAACAAGAGAAGCCATCACTGTGAGAAGCCCACACTCGCTCAACTAGAGAAAGCCCATGGGTAGCAAAAAAGACTCAGTGCAGCCAAAAATAAAAAATTAATAAAAAGTACTAAGTGAAATATCAGGTCCCATTTTCTACCTGTGAAATTGCTAAAGATTGATGATAGTAATGATGAACTTATAGAAAGAATTTTACACAGAAATAGAAATAAGCACAGCATGTTTGGAAATTTTGGCAACATTTATTAAAATTTAATCTGTGTAATACTTTTGTCTAAAATTCCACTTGTAGGGATTTATTGTATATTAAAGTGTAAATGTATGTGTACAGAGATATTCACTATATTGTATATAGTTATAAAAACATGGAGACAATCTAGATGTCTGTTGAAAGGGATGAGTTAAATTGTAATACATGTAGTGGAGTGCTACTCAGCTATTTTAAAAGACAGTGGCAAACCTAGGTGTGTACGCATGCTCCATCTTACACTGCTTTGTGTAGTGCTGATTGCTTATAATGCTACATTAAATAACCTTTGTGTGAATATACTCTAACAGTAGGCATGTGTATATTTTAAGAGTCCATTATAGTAACCCATTGATGTGTATCTTTTTCCTTGCTCTGCTCTCAGTGCTATTACCTATACTGGGAGCATTAAATAATTCAGACATACTATGGTCTAGTATTTAGATGTTATAAACTCTAGTTTCTCTTTCTTTTATTAGCAAAAAGAATAAGGATAACTTGTAGCACATGAGAGCATTTTTATACTGCAAGTATTTCTAAATGCCAAAAAGCAGAAGTGAAAGAAGAATGTTGTTTCCAAATATATACATAACTAGTGGCTAAGACTCTGAGCTATCAAGCCAGAATGCCTGGGTTCAAATCCTGGCTTTGTTGCTGTGTATGACTTTGTGCAAGTTATTTAGCTACTTTTTGCCTCCATTTCCTTATTATTCATCCAACAAATATTTGAGTATTTTCCATATGCCAGACACTGTTCTAGATGCCAGTGATAAAACAAGGAGGATTAAGACAAATTCTCTACCTTCTTGTGGTATATGTACATTCTGAAGGACTTAATTCTATACCTTACTATTTAGTGCTCATAAGAGGATTAAGGGTTTAATATCTCTAAATCACTTGCAATAATGTCTGGTACTTAGTAAGTGGACAATATATTACTATTGTTCTTCCCTCCCAAATAAATAGGTACATGGAATGTAATTTATTAACTATTTTATAGAAATTTTTGTTAAATAAAATGACATTCAAGGATATATAAAGCACTATTTCAATATATCCTTACATTTGTCCACATGCTAGTGGTTCACGTACATTTTTAGTGACTGAACTCTGGCCTGACAGATCATGCTATCCACTACCGGCTACTGAACTTTACCATATACCATATGCCATGTTGCAAAAGTTCTTAGCCCAATGGTGTTCTCCTGCTCTATTATGAGTGTACTCAAGGTTAAAGTGCAAAATTTTCAGTAGTTCTTTTACGGAATCTTGATGGAAATGCTACAGAATCCAGAGAATAAAGATCAAAAAGCCAGTAACATTGGTAAATTGAAGGTCATCATAAATATCAATGAAGCCTGGGAGAATTGACTAATAATTGTATAGCATCTACTAGGAGAAATTAGATGTTATATTTATTGTGAATTTACAAAATTTCAGCATATAATCTTTTTGTTGTTGCTCAGTGGCACAGTTGTGTCTGACTCTTTGCAGCCTCGTGGCCTGCAGCATGCCAGGCTTCCCTGTCCTTCACTGTCTCCTGGATCTTGCCCATGTCCTTTGAGTTGGTGATGCCATCCAGCCATCTCGTCCTCTGTTGTCCGCTTCTTCTACCCTTCAATCTTTCACAGCATCAGGGTCTTTTCTGATGAGTCAGCGCTTGGCATCAGGTGGCCAAAGTATTAGAGTTTGAGCTTCAGTGTCAGTCCTTCCAGTGAATATTTAGGGTTCATTTCCTTTAGGATTGACTGGTTTGATCTCCTTGCAACCTAAGGGACTCTCAAGAGTCTTCTTCAACACTACAGTTCAAGAGCATCAATTCTTCGGCACTCAGCCTTCTTTATGATCCAACTCTCACATCCATACATGACTACTGGAAAAACTATAGCTTTGACTATATGGACCTTTGTCGGCAAAGTAATGCCTCTGCTTTTTAATATGCTGTCTAGGTTTGTCATTGCTTTTCTTCCAAGGAGCAAGCGTCTTTTAATTTCATGGCTGCAGTCACCATTTGCAGTGATTTTGGAGCCCAAGAAAATAAAGTCTGTCACTGTTCCCATTGTTTCCCCATCTATTTGCCGTGAAGTGATGGGACTTAATGCCATGATCTTAGTTTTTTCAGTAGTGACTTTTAAGCCAGCTTTTTCACTCTCTTCTTTCACCTTTATCAAGAGGCTTTTTAGTTCCTCTTTGCTTTCTGCTGTGGGTTATTGATATTTCTCCTGACTCTCTTGATTCCAGCTTATGCTTTATCCATCCCAGCATTTCTCATGATGTACTCCGCATAGAAGTTAAATGAGCAGGGTTACAATATCAGCCTTGGTATACTCCTTTCCTGGTTTTGAACCAGCCGTTAGTGTCGGTCTAACTATTGCTTCTTGACATTCATTCAGGTTTCTCAGGAGACAAGTAAGGTGGTCTGGTATTCCCATCTCTTTAAGAATTTCCCACAGTTTGTTGTGATCCACACAAAGGCTTCAGCATAGCCAATGAAGCAGAAGTAGATGTTTTTATGGAATTCTCTTGCTGTTTCTACGATACACCTGATGTTGACAATTTGATCTCTGGTTCCTCTGCCTTTTCTAAAACCAGCTTGAACATCTGGAAGTTCTCAGTTCATGTACTGTTGAAGCCTAGCTTGGAGAATTTTGAGCATTACTTTGCTAGCATATGAGATGAGTGCAATTTTGTGGTAGTTTGAACATTCTTTGGCATTGCCTTTCTTTGGGATTGGAATGAAAACTGACCTTTTCCAGTCCTGTGGCTGCTGCTGAGTTTCCAGATTTGCTGTCATTTTGAGTGCAGCACTTCCACAGCATCATCTTTAAGGATTTGACATAGCTCAGCTGGAATTCCATCACCTCCACTAGCTTTGTTCGTAGTGATGCTTTCTAAGGCCCACTTGACTTCACATTCCAGGATGTCTGGCTCTAGGTGAGTGATCACACCTTAGTGGTTATCTGTGTCTTTAAGATCTTTTTTGTATGGTTCTTCTGTGTATTCTTGCCACCTCTTCTTAATATCTTCTGCTTCTGTTAGGTTCATTCCGTTTCTGTCCTTTATTGTGCCCATCTTTGCATGAAATGTTCCCTTGGTGTCTCTAATTTTCTTGAAGAAATCTCTAGTCTTTCCTATTCTATTGTTTTTCTTTATTTCTTTGCATTGTTTACTTAGGAAGGCTTTCTTATCTCTCCTTGTTATTCTTTGGAACTCTGCATCCAAATGGGTTTGTCTTTCCTTTTCTCCTTTGCCTTTCACATCTCTTCTTTTCTCAGCTATTTGTAAGGCCTCTTCAGACAACCATTTTGCCTTTTTGCATTTCTTTTTCTTGGGGATGGTTTTGATCACCACCTCCTGTACATTTTTACAAACCCCATCCATAGTTCTTCACACGCTCTATCAGATCTAATCCCTTGAATCTATTTGTCACTTCCACTGTATAATCGTAAGGGATTTGATTTAGGTCATACCTGAATGGCCTGGTGAATCATACTTGAATCATAGAACAAATATTAATTTATTTATTGCCTTCTCTCTATTATGTTAAATTCTTTCAGTTCTTTAATGAACTATATAGTCATGAAAGCTACCCTCATATAGCTGATATTTCACAACGTTACAGAAATAATTATAGGGTTATGAGGGAACAATGCAGGAAACCTAGTCTGAGGAGTCAAAGGAGATCTTCCTTGTGGAACTGAGATTTATACAGAGACCTGAAGTTTGAGTGAGTTTTTATTAGCCAGGAGGAGAGAGTTATAAGAAATGAGTGGGAAACAGTAATGCAAGGAGAGGGGTTGGCATCAAAAAAGAACCAGAGGTGGAAAGGACATAATACTCTTGAAGAACAGGAAGATGTCAGTGTGGTTGGAGGGAAGTAAATGGAAGGGGATATGGCAAAAGAATAAGCTGCAGAGTTAAGTCAGAGTAAGGAGTTCTGAAATTATTGTAAGTGCAATGAGAAACAGTTGAAGAATTTCAAGTTGAAGAAACACTTGATTAAATCACTAGATTGTTAGAGCTTCCCTGGTGGCTCAGAGGTTAAAGCGTCTGCCTGCAATGTGGGAGACCCAGGTTCGATCCCTAGGTTGGGAAGATCCCCTGGAGAAGGAAATGGCAACCCACTCTGGTATTCTTGCCTGGAGAATCCCATGGGGAGAGGAGCCTGGTAAGACTACAGTCCACCGGGTTGCAAAGAGTCAGACACGACTGAGCGACTTCACTTTCACTAATATTAACTATAGTCACTATGGTGTACATTATGTCCATGACATTTATTTTATAACTGGAAGTTTGTACCTTTTGATCCCTGCACCCATTCCACCACTCTCCATCCTCTCACCTCTGGCAACCATCAATTTGCTATGAATTTGATGTTTGTTTGTTTTTTTTTAAATTCTGCTTGTAAGTGAGATCATATAGTGTTTATCTTTCTCTGACTTATTTCACCTAGCAAAATGCTCTCAAGGTCCCTCCATGTTGGTGTAAATGGCAAGATTTCTTCTTTCTTATGGCTGAATAATATGCCATTTGACAAAGGATGAGATGGCTGGATGGCATCACCGACTCGATGGACATGGGTTTGGGTGAATTCCAGGAGTTGGTGATGGACAGGGAGGCCTGGCGTGCTGAGGTTCATGGGGTCGCAAAGAGTCGGACACGACTGAGCGACTGAACTGAACTGAACTGAATATGCCATTGTCTATACTGTGTTTTCTTTATCTGTTTGTTCATTGGACACTTGGATTATTTCCCAATAGTTCTGTTTTTAATTTTTTGAGCAACCTCCATACTGTTTTCTGTGATGGTTGCACCAATTTATGTCAGTTTTTATGTCAATTTTTAAAGTTCTCTTTTGATTTCCTTGTTGGCCCCTAATTAGACCTTTTAAAAGATTACTTTAGCTGCTTAGTGAAGGATGGATTGGGGGAAGTGACAAAGGTACTATGAGATGATCATTGAAGAGATTATTTCTGTAATCCAGATATGGTATAATAGTGGCTTGGACCATAGTAGTGGTTGTTGACAGAGAAGCTGTATTTTTATCAATTTTAGGACATGATTGAATGTTGATGATGACCATCATGGAGACGGAGAAATGGAGAATGATTATGTCCTGAGCATCTAGGTGACTGATGATATAGGAAACAGAGAAGAAACAGTATTGAATATTATGAGAGTAGATGTGCATATTAAGTTTGAGATGTCTGTGAGACACAAAGTCTTAAATAGGCACTTGTATATATAGATTTAGAACCCAGAAAAGAGGTCTGAAGTAGAGAAAAGGAAATTAGGACTTGTTAACAGATAATGTTTGAGGCAGTTGTAGTAGAATTCTCTTGGAAAAGAATATAAATCAAGAAAGAAGAGGGCTAAGTATAGAACTTTGAGGAATTTCAGCATTTTGTTATTATTTAGTTGCTAAGTCATGTCCAACTCTTTTGTGGCCCCATGAAGTGTAGCTTGCTGGGCTCCTCTGTCCTTGGGATTTTCTAGTCGAGAATACTGGAGTGGGTTGCCATTTCCTTCTCCAGGGGATCTTCCTGACCCAAAGATTGAACCTGCGTCTCCTGCATTGGCAGGTGGATTCTTTACCACTGAGCCACCAGGAAAGCCCCATTTCAACATTTAAGATTGGGTAAAGGTGAAGGAGTCAGGGATGAAAGTGTGAGGGAGATATCAAAGAAGTAGGAGAAAATAAAAAATTTTAATGTCACATAAGCCATGGAGGAATGGTTTCATAAAGGAGGAGGATGTGATCTACTATAATTGAGGGTTGCTAAGATAGGGAAAGAAGCCGGAAAAGAGTGGGGCATGCATGCGAGGTGAAGGGGAGACATTAAGAGTAGACGAATCTTTGAGAAAATAGCTCTCCTGTGACTTCCCTTGCAGTCCAATGGTTAAGATTCCATGCTCCCAATGCAGGGGACATGGGTTTGATCCCTAGTCAGGGAACTAAGATCCTGTATGCTACACGATAAAACCAAAAAAAATGATAAAAAGAAAATAGTCCTCTTGAATGGGAGTGAGTGAGTGAGTGAAGTCGCTCAGTTGTGTCCAACTCTTTGTGACCCCATGGACTGTAGCCCACCAGGCTCCTTCATCCATGGGATTCTCCAGGCGAGAATACTGGAGTGGGTTGCCGTTTTCTTCTCCAGGGGATCTTACTGACCCAGGGATCAAACCCAGTTCTCCCACATTGCAGGCAGACGCTTTAACCTCTGAGCCACCAGGGAAGCCTCTTGAGTGGGAAAGGTTAACTATTTGAAATTTGAGGTATAGTGAAATTTCTAAATGAAGGATTGTATGTCGGGTAGGTGAAGCAGCTGTGGCCCTGGAATTTGAGTGAGAGGTGAGGGTTAGAGAAATCGGAGAGTCATTCACATGGGAATGGTAGTTGAAGGCTTTAGAAGAAAAAGGGGCCAAAGATAAAACTGGGAGATCCTCTATAGTTAGAGATTTTCTTTGGATTGTTATTAAATAATGTTGTAGTGTTCCTAGTACAAGTAATTTGAACATGAGCTTGTTTCCTCCAACTCAGTTATCCAAAGCTTTGGCTGATACAATTAGATTTTGCTCTTCTTAAATTTGACATTTTTAAAAGTAAGATACAGTGCTCTAAATTGCTCCCCTTCAAGGTTGTCAAGACAGGTACAGCATAGGATCTCATTTTACTGCAGATGTTAGGGTAAAAATTTTATGGAACTACCTGTTTGGCTAGGTTTTCAATAGTTGGTAGTTTGTACATGAAATATATAACTTGTAGTGACTAGATTAATGGTGAGTCATAACTGTTCTTTACACAAACTCATGTTATTACTTTCGGTACATACAGTTTGTGATATCTGCCTGTCAGTCTTCTGCCTGAAGTGATCTAAAAAAAATAAGACCCTTCCCCAGTGAATCTATCTCTTATTATCTACTGTAGCTCATAGAATTTCTAAGCTAGTGTCTGATCTTTGAAATTTTAGGTATGTGATTAAGGTTGAAACTCCGATTTTTTTAAAGATTTTTTTCGTTTGATGTGGACCATTTTAGAAAGTCTTTACTGAATTTGTTACAGCTTTGCTTCTGTTTTATGTTTTGACTGTGAGGTATGTGGGATTTTAGCTTCCTGGCCAGGGATCAGTCTGTATCCCCTGGATTGGGAGGTGAAATCTTAACCACTGGGAAGTTCCAAAACTCTGATTTTGATGTCATTTGTCTCAATTTATATCATTCTGTGTGGATATATTTGTTAAGATATTTGTTGTAAATTAAAGCAACCAATTAGAGCTTATTTAAGGAAAAGGAGAATTTTATAAGGGTACTAGCATATCTCACAGAAAGGCAGGTATTGCAGTTGTCTCTTAGGAATAGCGTAGGAGAGTCTATAATTCGTTAGTTTAGTCCAGGAGCCCGCACCAGATTAATAAACTGGTTAAATTGGTTAGTTTTCCCAAAATATGGCTTTTTATTTTGCAATAAAAATTTATATGTGTGTATGGGAGGAGAGGGAGGCAATCCTAGGTTTCTATTGACAAAGATAATACAGTAGTTACCTACCACCTCAGTTCAATTCAGTTGCTCAGTCGCTCAGCTGTGTCCGACTCTTTGCGACCTCATGAACCACAACACGGCAGGCCTTCCTGTCCATTACCAACTCCCAGAGTCCACCCAAACCCATGTCCATTGAGTTGGTGATGCCATCCAGCCATCTCATCCTCTGTCGTCCCCTTCTCTTCCTGCCTGCAATCTTTCCCAGCATCAGGGTCTTTTTAAATGAGTCAGCTCTTTGCATCAGGTGGCCAAAATATTGGAGTTTCAGCTTAACATCACTCCTTCCAATGAACACCCAGGACTGATCTCCTTTAGGATGGACTGGTTGGATCTCCTTGCAGTCAAGGGACTCTCCGAGAGTCTTCTCCAACACCACAGTTCAAAAGCATCAGTTCTTCGTTGCTGAGCTTTCTTCATAGTCCAACTCTCACATCCATACATGACCCCTGGAAAAACCATAGCCTTGACTAGATGGATCTTTGTTGGCAAAATAATGTCTCTGGTTTTTAATATGCTGTCTAGGTTGGTCATGACTTTCCTTCCAAGGAGTAAGTGTCTTTTAATTTCATGGCTGCAATCACCATCTGCAGTGATTTTGGAGCCCAGAAAGATAAAGTCAGCCACTGTTTCCCCATCTATTTAAAAATTAAAGATATGGACTTGAACTACTGTAGTGTTCATTAGTGGTTCCAGTCATGGACCATCTATTTGCTACTTAAAGGATGTTGTGTATCTGAATAATATACCCTATATATACAAATTTGTTTTTATGTCTTGAGTCTTATTACTCTAGACTTGAGAATTATGCATGTTACTTGTTTTAGTGCCAATCTCAGATCAGTTTTTGTTCTAGAGGTTTCAGTGGGTATGTATATTTGATACATCTGTTACCATGTCTTCCAATATTTGTTAAACTCTTTTTTTTTTTTTCCCAATGTGTACCAGATGAAAGCAACTACCTGGTCCTAGTAGCTCTTGTCCGAGAATTCAATGTTTGTGCAAGATGCTGGGTTGATACCTTGGAAATTGAAACCCTGTGTGAATGTGATATAGCAGTAATGTCAACTTCCCACATCTTCCCCTCTCAATGTACTTTGGTCTTGATCTTGCAGGAATAAAGCTCTTCTCAAAGATTATCTCATTCCTTTTTCTGCCACTGTAAGTGAGATTGTTTGTATTTAAAGCATGTTTTTATAGGATCAAATATACTTAGCCTCTTCAGAAAGTCGAATAGTCAAATTACCTTTTGTTCCTGTGTTTCTTTTCATTGTTCAAACTTGAATTAATCACTTAAGACCAGTGGCTCTGATGGATTGCTAATTGTATAAACAGACTAGTCCACTGTTGGCTTTATGGTTCAGATCACATTCTGGTTTTCTGTTATAATTCTTTCACCCAAATTGCATTTTGATGATGAATAGTAATAGCAACCACTCATTGAACACTTAACATATGAGACCTAAGGAAGGCACTTTATATAAATACTTTCTTCATTATTAAAACTGTCCTGGCAACGTTATTGTTCATACAAAGTATAAAGAAATTAAGACCCAGAAAATTTAAGTAACTTGTGCAAAGCAACAACAGTTGTTAGATGCTAGAGGATGAATTCAGACTTGGATTTGCCAGAGTCGTGCACTAGTATTCTTTCACCAAACTCCACTGATGCTCATAAAAATGTCCATTTGATTAAACATAGGAGAAGCATGTCTATTATTTATTGGTAATCATTGATTTGACATTCCAGTCCCAGTTTTCTAGATATTCCATTGCTGTATATATGGATACCCTTGAATCACACCTTTTTATTTTTTCTCTAAAAGTGAGTCATCAAACTAATAGAAGCTGTTTGAAGTTGTGACTAGGATTGAAAACCCTGATGAAACATAGTTTAAGTTTGAACTTCATTATGCAAACTAATAATTTTATGTTGGTGTTAGTGAGCTTTACAATGGTAATTACGTTAGAGCCTTAGTAGTCTTAGCACAACTCTTGGGATCCTTTGTGGGTGGAAGTACTTTAAAAGTTTGCTTTTTGCTTATTTTACTTTGGATCACTAGTAAGTTAGTGAGCACTTATTCTGTGCCAAACACTGTCTCACACACACATACACACACGGAATATAGTGATCAATGAGTCAGAAGCAGTCTCTTTTCTGGAAAACCTCAGTAGCCTGGAAAGAGGAGATAAACAGTTAAAAATATTCATAATTCATATAAGTGCTGTGATAGAGGAAATGAAAATATATGGAAAGAAGGAGCTCTTGTCCTAGACCTAGATCAGAAGGGCTTCATGGAAGATTTGATGTTTAGGGTAGGAAAAGGAGGATAAGCAAGAATTAGTAATAGTGGTGGGCGCAGAGTATTCCAGACCTAAGTAATAATATGTGAAGACTTGTTTTTTTTCCTCAATAGTTTTGGGATATAATTCACATATCATAAAATCCTTCCTTTTAAAGTTCATATTCAGTGATTTTCACTTATATTCACAGAGTTCTTCAACCATCACCACTACCTAGTTCCAGAACATTTTCATCACCCCCAAAAGAAGCACCATACCTATTAACATTCACTCCCTATTCCCTCCTCTCCCTGACCCCTGGCAACTACTAATCTACTTTCTGTCTCTAAAGAGTTGCCTGTTCTTGACATTTTTTATAAACAGAACCATACAGTATGTGGGCTTTTGTGACTGGTTTCTTTCACTTAGCATAAGATTTTCAAGGTTCATCCATATTGTAGCATGTATCGGTATGAAGGTCTGTTTTGAGAAATGGAGATGAGCAGTATCGAGAATCTAAAATTCAGTTGATCAGTATGATCAGTGCATAGAACAAGGATTTGAGACTAGAGAGAATGTTTCATACCAGAGAGGTAAGCAGAAACCAAATCAACAAAACTGTGTTCCAGAGGTATGGGCTTTATCCTGAGGGCAACAGGATACCACTGAATGATGTTAAGTATGAAAATAATATCATCAAATTTGTGTTTTTTATTTGCATAGGGATTGGCTAGATGGACATAAAATGGGGACCAGGGAGATTAGTTAGGTTTCTTGCAGAAATCTGAACAACAGAAAGATGTTGATGGTGTGGAATTTGGCCTGGGAATGGAGAGCAGTGGATAGGTATGAGAGGTTTAAAAGGCAGGATTGGCAATATCTGGTGTTAGAGTGAATGTAAAGGTGAGGGAGAAGGAGAGGTAGAATCTAGAATGGCACTGAAGTTTTAGCGTGGGTGGGCCAGGTGGATTATGATGCAGAGATTAATTAAGGAACTGGCTAGGTAGATGAATTCCCAGCGTGCCAATCTATAAGGAGTACTAAAGTAACACTGGAAAGTTAAAGAGATGAAAAAATACATTTAGGAGAACTCTTGTGGAGGAAAACTTCTAGAGAAGGAGATAAGACCTCCCTCTCTCACCTGCCTTCTTGTTTGAGTAATGAATGAGATGTTTTCTAAACTACTCTGAGAAGCCCAAATGCTTTTTTATTGAGTGGCATAGGTAAATTTGGAACTAGAGCTGAAAATAAGCCAGTAGTGGAGAGGCTGCCATCAGGGGTCTTCTTTGTTGCCTGTTCTTTTTATGGTTCTTACAATTTTTTTGTGGATTTTTCATGAGATTGGACTGAAGAGTGTCAAATTACTAACCTGCTATTGCTCATATCTATTGTTACGTAATAATTTGCACAAAAACATAATGTCTCACCGCAATATTGTAATTCTCTCTTGTGATTCTAGGGATTGATTGGACTAGCTAAGTGGTTCTCTTTTAAGGGTCTTGATGAAGTTGTAGTCAGACCGTCGCTGGGAAGATTCATGGGCCATATCACTTACATGTAGCCTTTCCCTGTGATCTCCCTGGTAGGATAACTGGATTCAAAGACTGAGTGTCCCAAGAAGAACAGGCTGGAACTCTATTATGTTTTTTTTTTTTTCCACTTCTGATTTCTTTTATTTAAAGGAATAGCAATTTTTAAAACTTTTAATTTTGTATTGGAGTATAGCCAGTTAACAGTGTTGTAATAGTTTTAGGTGGAAAGTAAATGGACTCAGTCATATCTATTATATTTTATGACCTAGGTTTAGAAGTTGTCTCCCTCTTGTTTTACTCTGTTAGTTCAAGTAGTCATGAAGGTTTGTCTCTGTTTAGTGGAAGCGGATATAGGTTTTACTGTTCGTGAAAGAAGATTATGTGGTATGGAATAGCTACTGCAGCAGCCATCTTGATAATTTTTGTTTTTTGAGCTGTGCTATGGGACTTGTAGGATCTTAGTTCCTGTTCTGGGGATTGAGCCCGGGCCCTCAGTAGTGAAAGCATGGAATCCTAACCCTGGACTGCCAGGGAATTCCCCATATTATATTTGGAAATATAATATGTCATACCTACAGTTTGGACCTAACAGAAGCAAAAGATGTTAAGAAAGGTGGCAAGAATACACAGAAGAACTATACAAAAAGATCTTAATGATCTGGATAACCATGATGGTGTGATCATTCACCTAGAGCCAGATATCCTGGAGTGTGAAGGCAGTGGGCCTTAGGAAGCATCACCATGAACAAAGCTTGTGGAGGTGATAGAATTCCAGCTGAGCTATGTGAAACCTTTAAAGATGATGCTGTGAAAGTGCTGCACTCAATATGTCAGCAAATCTGGAAAACTCAGCAGTGGCCACAGGACTGGAGAAGACCAGTTTTCATTGCAATCCCAGAGAAGGGAAATGCCAAAGAATGTTCAAACTACTCCACAATTGCACTCGTTTCATATGTTAGCAAAGTAATGCTCAAAATCCTTTAAGTTAGGCTTCAGCAGTACATGAACTGAGAATTTCCAGATGTTCAAGCTGTATTTAGAAAAGACAGAGGAACCAGAGATCAAATTGCCAACATCCACTGGATCATAGAAACAGCAAGAGAATTCCAGAAAAGCATCTGCTTCTGCTTGGCTACTTCCTTGACTACATTAAAGCCCTTAACTGTGTGGATCACAACAAACTGTGGAAAATTCTTAAAGAGGTGGGAATACCAGACCAGCTTACCTCCCTCTAGAGAAACCTGTATGCAGGTCAAGAAGCAGCAGTTAGAACCAGACATGAAACAATGGACTGGTTCAAAGAGTACATCAGGGCCGTATATTGTCACCCTGCTTATTTAACTCACATGCAGAGTATATCGTGTGAAATGTTGAGCTGGATGAAGCACATGCTGGAGTCAAGATTGTGGGGAGAAATATCAATAACCTCAGATACGCAGATGAAACCACCCTTATGGCAGAAAGTGAAGAGGAACTAAAAAGCCTCTTGATGAAGGTGCAAGAGGAGTGTGAAAAAAACTGGCTTAAAACTCAACATTTAGGAAACTAAGATCATGGCATTTGGTCCCTTCATGGCAAATAGATGGGGAAACAATAGAAACAGTGAAAGACTTTATTTTCTTGGGCTCCAAAATCACTGCAAATGGTGACTGCAGCCATGAAATTAAAAGACGCTTGCTCCTTGGAAGAAAAGCAGTGACAAACCTAGACAGCATATTAGAAAGCAGAGGCGTCACTTTGCCAACAAAGGTCCATATAGTCAAGGCTATGATTTTTCCAGCAGTCATGTATGTAAGAGCTGGACAGTATAAGAGGCTGAACACCAAAGAAACGATGCCTTTGAACTGTGGTGCTGGAGAAGACTATTGAGAGTCCCTTGGACAGCACGGAGATCAAACCAGTCACTCCTAAAGGAGATGAACTCTGAATATTCTTTGGAAAGACCGATGCTGAAGGTGAAGCCCCAGTACTTTGGCCACCTCATGAGAAGAGCCCATTCGCTGGAAAAGACCCAAATGCTGGCAAAGATTGAAGACAGGAAGAGAAGGGGAGGACAGAGGATAAGATGGCTGGATGACATCACCGATTCAATGGATATGAGTTTGAGCAAACTCTGGGAGACAGAGAAGAACAGGTAAGCCTGGCATGCAACAGTTCATGGGGTCGAAAAGAGTCGGACACAACTGAGCAGCTGAACACAATCACCACCTGCCTTGAGAGCCCCGCCCAGACTGAGATAGGAAACCAAGAACAAGGCCTTTGGGATGTTAAATGTAATTTTGTATATATTGAGTTAGACTGGTTGTCAGACTTATTGGTGGAAACCCTATTAAGAAGGGTGGATGTTAAGCAGATACTAAATTATTTCTGAGCTGAATAGTAGTTTATTCTTTTTCTTTTTTTAAATGTGCCACCAGGATTTTGGAAATTATTACCATAATCTCTTATGTTGTAAACAAGCCCACATCATAGTTTCCTATACGTTGCTTGTATTTTATATTTTAAACATTATCTTTATTCTTGTATTTTTCATTATAGGTTTTTTTCTTTAAATCTTGATTTCTTAATTTTAGATGATTGTTCTTTCACTTCCCCTATATTATAATTAAAATTTTAATCATCTGTTGTACATCCCAGGGAGATAATCTTTTACAACACTTGTCTTTCCTGCTTCCTTCCTTTCTCAGTTCATATTTGAAAGTGAAATTTAAGTAGTTTAGTTTTTATTTGTTGAAATTCATGGATGCTCCATTCTCTTCCTTTTTATTAATAAATAGTACACATTCATCCTAAGAAAAATTTGGGCTGTAGATAAGCTTGAAAAAAATGTTAATCACCCAAACACTATTGAGATGATTATATTGTAGTATATATATTTTTAAAGACTTTTATGTTTTTCTGCAAATGTGGAGTCTTACCATTTGTACCATTTTGTAAATTGATACTTCCGTTTGACATTTAGATTTTTCTCACTATATACCATGTTAAAACATCAGTCTCAGAGTTAACGTGTTTTCAGTTTAGTTCAGTTGCCCAGTCGTGTCTGACTCTTTGCGACTCCATGAACCGCAGCACGCCAGGTCTCCCTGTCCAACACCAACTGCTGGAGTTTACCCAAACTCATGTCCATTGAGTCGGTGATGCCATCCAACCATCTCATCCTCTGTCATCAACTTCTCCTCCTGCCCTCAATCTTTCCCAGCATTAGGGTCTTTTTAAATGAGTCAGCTCTTCGCATCAGGTGGCCAAAGGATTGGAGTTTCAGCTTCAACATCACTCCTTGCAATGAACACCTAGGACTGATCTCCTTTAGGATGGACCGGTTGGATCTCTTTACAGTCCAAGGGACTCTCAAGAGTTTTCTTCAACACCACAGTTCAAAAGCATCAATTCTTCGGCGTTTTCTTTATAGTCCAACTCTAACATCCATACACAACTACTGGAAAAACCATAGCCTTGACTAGACGACCTTTGTTGGCAAAGTAATGTCTCTGGTTTTTAATATGCTGTCTAGGTTGGTCATAACTTTCCTTCCAAGGAGTAAGCATCTTTTAATTTCATGGCTGCATTCACCATCTGCGGTGATTTTGGAGCCCAGAAAAATAAAGTCAGCCACTGTTTCCCCATCTATTTGCCATGAAGTGATGGGACTGGATGCTATGAAATTAGTTTTCTGGATGTTGAGCTTTAAGCCAACTTTTTCACTCTCCTCTTTCACTTTCATCAAGAGGCTCTTTAGTTCTTCTTTACTTTCTGCCATAAGGGTGTTATCATGTGCATATCTGAGGTTATTGATATTTCTCCCGGCAGTCTTGATTTCAGCTTGTGCTTCTTCCAGCCCAACGTTTCTCACGATGTACTCTGCATATAAGTTGAATAAGCAGGGTGACAATATACAGCCTTGACGTACTCCTCTTCCTATTTGGAACCAGTCTGTTGTTCCATGTCCAGTTCTAACTGTTGTCTCCTGGCCTGCATACAAGTTTCTCAAGAGACGGGTCAGATGATCTGGTATTCCCTTCTCTTTCAGAATTTTCCACAATTTATTGTAATCCAAACAGTCAAAGGCTTTGGCATAGTCAATAAAGCAGAAATAGATGTTTTTCTGGAACTCTCTTGCTTTTTCGATGATCCAGCGGATGTTGGCAGTTGGATCTCTGGTTCCTCGGCCTTTTCGAAAACCAGCTTGAACAACTGGAAGTTCACGGTTCACATATTGCTGAAGCCTGGCTTGGAGAATTTTGAGCATTACTTTACTAGTGTGTGAGATGAGTGCAATTGTGCTGTATTTTAAACTGAGGATTGGAATGAAAACTGACCTTTTCCAGTCCTGTGGCAACTGCTGAGTTTTCCAAATTTGCTGACTTATTAAGTCCAGCACTTTCACAGCATCATCTTTTAGGATTTGAAATAACTAAACTTGAATTCTGTCACCTTCACTAGCTTTGTTATGATGCTTCCTAAGGCCTCCTTAACTTCACATTCCAGGATGTCTGGCTCTAGGTGAGTGATCACACCATCGTGATTATCTGGGTCGTGAAGATCTTTTTTGTTCTTCTGTGTATTCTTGCCACCTCTTCTTAGTATCTTCTGCTTCTGTTAGGTCCATACCATTTCTGTCCTTTATTGAGCCCATCTTTGCATGAAATGTTCCCTTGGTATCTCTGATTTCCTTGAAGAAGTCTCTAGTCTTTCACATTCTGTTGTTTTCCTCTGTTTCTTTGGGTTGATGGCTGAGGAAGGCTTTCTTATCTCTCCTTGCTCTTCTTTGGAACTCTGCATTCAGATGGATATATCCTTCCTTGTCTCCTTTGGTTTTTGCTTCTCTTCTTTTCACTGCTATTTGTGAGGGCTCCTTAGACAGCCATTTTGCTTTTTTGAATTTCTTAGGGATGGTTTTGATCCCTGTCTCCTGTACAGTGTCACGAACCTCTGTCCGTAGTTCATCAGGCATTCTGTATATCAGATCTAGTCCCTTAAATCTATTTCTCACTTCCACTGTATAATCATAAGGGATTTGATTTAGGTCATACCTGAATGGTGAAGGGATTTCCCCCACTTTCTTCTATTTAAGTGAATTTGGCAATAAGGAGTTCATGATCTGAGCCATAGTCAGCTTCCAGTCTTGTTTTTGGTTACTGTATAGAGCTTCTCCATCTTTGGCTGCAAAGAATATAATCAATCTGATTTTGGTGTTGGCCATCTGGGATGTCCATGTATAGAGTCTTCTTTTGTATTGTTGGAAGAGGGTGTTTGCTATGACCAGTGCATTCTCTTGGCAACACTCTTAATAGCCTTTGCTCTGCTTCATTCTGTACTCCCAAGGCCAAATTTGCCTGTTACTCTAGGTGTTTCTTGACTTCCTACTTTTGCATTCCAGTCCCGTATAAGGAAAATGACATCTTTTTTGGGTGTTAGTTCTAAAAGGTCTTGTAGGTCTTCATTGACCTGTTCAAGTTCAGCTTCTTCAGCATTACTGGTCAGAGCATAGACTTTAATTACTGTGATATTGAATGGTTTGCCTTGGAAACGAACAGAGATCATTCTGTCATTTTTGAGGTTGCATCCAAGTACTGCATTTCAGACACTGTTGTTGACCACGATGGCTACTCCATTTCTTCTAAGGGATTCCTGCCCACAGTAGTAGATATAATGGTCATCTGAGTTAAATTCACCCACTCCAGTCCGTTTTAGTTCACTGGTTCCTAGAATGTCGACATTCACTCATGCCAGCTCCTGTTTGACCACTTCCAATTTGCCTTGATTCATGGACCTAACATTCCAGGTTCCTATTGTAATGTTGCTCTTTGTAGCATCGGACCTTGCTTCTATATCCAGTCACATCCACAACTGGGTATTGTTTTTGCTTTGGCTCCATTCCTTCATTCTTTCTGGAGTTACTTCTCCACAGATCTCCAGTAGCATATTGAGCACCTACCGACCTGGGGAGTTCCTCTTTCAGTGTCCTATCTTTATGCCTTTTCATACTGTTCATGGGGTTCTCAAGGCAAGAATACTGAAGTGGTTTGCCATTCCCTTCTCCAGTGGACCACATTCTGTCAGACCACTCCACCATGACCCGACCGTCTTGGGTGGCCCCACATGGCATGGCTTGATTTCATTGAGTTAGACAAGGCTGTGGTCCCTGTGATCTGACTGGCTAGTTTTCTGTGATTGCCGTTTCAGTCTGTCTGCCCTCTGTTCTCCTCTCTCAGTGCCTACCGTCTTACTTGGGTTTCTCTTACCTTGGACGTGGGATATTTCTTCATGACTGTTCCAGCAAAGCATGGCCCCTGCTCCTTACCTTGGACATGGGGTATCTCCTTCGGCCGCTCCTGCGCAGGCAGCTGCCGCTCCTGTTTTACAGCCTTTCTATTTATTTCCTTAAGATAAGTGTCTAGAAGGGTAGTTGTTATGTCAAACAGCCTATGTTTGTATACTAACAATAACGTTACCGAATTATTTAAATCCTTGACACTTTTTTCTCTCCTACTAGAAAATTTCTGTTTTTCGTTTCTCTCTTGTGTTTGCTTACTGGCCCTCTCTCTTCCAACACACACATAGGCATAAATATTTATTTCTTAGAAAGAAATCATCATCATGAAGTTGATTGCTTAAGTATGAACATTATTAGTTTCATTTGATTTGCTTCTTCATGAGACATTTATTGAACTATGGGCTTCTCAAGTGGCTCAGTGGTAAAGAATCTGCCTGCCAATGCAAGAGATGCAGGTTCTATTCCTGGGTCTGGATGATGCCCTGGAGAAGGAAATGGCCACCCACTCCAGTAGTCTTGCCTGGGAAATCTCATAAACAGAGGTGGACTGCAGTCCTTGAGGTCACAAAGAGCCAGACAGGACTGAGCAGCAGAGCTTGCATGCATGTGTGCCATGCCCTGGCTTAAAGAGAATGAAGACATAGTTCTTTTCTCAGTGAATTCACAATCCAATGGGGAAGACAGACAGGATCACTCACCATGTAAATTGATTTGGTCTGTGCTGCCGTTAGTAAAGAGATGCATGACAAGAACATAGGGTGACTCTTCTAAAACAGTTCGTAGAGAATCGAGGAAGGCTTCCCAGGTTGAACTGAAGTGAATTGTACCTTGGTAATGCAAATTAGGCAAATCAAGAGTAGTTCAACATAGGTATAGAACATGTAATGATAGAGAAGCTTGGTAGAGTGTATCACAAGAAATATTGGTAGTTTTGTATGATTGGAGCATTGGAAAGTAGTGAAAGACCAAGTTCTGAAGGGATCTCTGTGCCATGCTAAAAAACTACACTTCATTCTTGGGGAAGGGAGGAATAGTATACATTCAGTTAGCTAGGAAAGTACAGTCAATCTGGCTCGTATATATGGTAGCAAATTAAGACTCATCATTGTGACATCCAGAGATACGTCCATTAGAAAGGTGAGGTAGAGAGTTATCTATCTAAGTATTTTTAAGCAGAAAAATAATGTGACCTGATTTTCTTTTAAAAAGTTACTTTGGCAAGACTATGAAAGGATATATTTTCTAGACAAAAGGAGATAGTGACATTAGTTTGGAAAGTATGCTGAACCATTGTGGATGAGAACTAATGAGGGCATAAACTAAGGCAGTTGTAGTAGAAATAGAAGGAGGGGGATACAGTTAGGAGCCATTGGTTTGGAATCCTTGCCACGCTATACTTAATTATATGATGTATTTTTAGTACCTACTTTATGACAAGCACTGTTCTGAAGTATTGGTATAAAGGGATGAATAAAATGTGCTTCCTTTCTTGAGTGGCCTATTGTTCAGTGGAGTGTAACAGGTATATAAAGAGAGAAATTACCATGTAATATGAAAACCATTATTGATATAAATGTATTGTGAGAATGTAGAGACTTAAGTGACTGTTAATGTCACATTGGGAGGTGACATTGAACAGAATATTGAAGGATACATTTTTTAAACAGAATAAAAAAGATACACTTTTTTCTGTGTATATTGAACTGTATTTAAGGCACTTTATACTGTATTTTATACTGTATATCGGTGCATTTACTGAATTTCTTTTGTTTCTTCCAAAAAGCCATTCTATGATGCCGTAAGTCAGTGTACTAATATTTGCATTGTAGGAGTCCTAGAAGGCGAAGAGAGAGAGAAAGGGCCTGAAAAATAGTAGCTGAAAACTTCCCAGACTTGGGAAAGAAAACAGTCACCTAAGTATGTATAGAATCTCATATACGGTGAATCCAAAGAGGAACACACCAAGACATATTGTATTAAAATGACAAAAAATTAAAGCTAAAGAGAGAATATTAAAAGCAACAAGGGAAAAGCAAAAAATAACACTCAAGGAAACTCCTAATAAGGCTTTCAGTTTCAGCAGAAACTGTAGCCTAGAAGGGAGTGACAGGATATATTCAAAGTGATGAAAGGGAAAAGCTTAAAATCAATAATAATACTTTACTGGGAGAGATCAAAAGCTTTATGGACAAGAAGTTAAAAGAGTTCAGCACCACCAAACCAGCTTTGCAACAAATGTTAAAACAACTTCTTTAGGCCAAAAAGAAAAGGCCAAAACTAGAAACAAGAAAGTTATGAAATGAAAAGACTCACCATCAAAGGCAGACATACGTAAAAGTAGTGTATCATCCACACACGAAACTAGTAGGGAGGTTAAATGACAAAACGTAGTAAAATCATCTGTATCCACAATAAGCTGTTGTGGTTTATAGTAATCAATTTGATGTAAAACATGATATCAAATACAATAATTGTGATGGGAAGAGAATACAAATGCATGTGTTTTTTTTTTTTCCCCACAAGAGTAAAAGATGTTTATCAGTTTCCACAATCAATAGCCAGACAAGAAATAAAAGATAATTACAGTTGCAAGCCATAGTGGGAACATGATTAACCTAACAGTATAAAATAATTACATAAAATTTTTGGGGGCAGGGGGTCAAGCAGAGTGATGTGATAAGTAGAAGTGCATACATGCACATGTTTCATCTGCCCAGCCAGTCTGTGTCTTTTGGTTGGTGCATTTAATCTATTTAACATTTAAGCTGATTATTGATATGTATAATCAAATAAGCAACCTAACCATATATCTAAAGTAAGTAGAGAAAGAACCAACAAACCAAAGTTAGTAAAGGGAAGGAAAGCATAAAGCTCAGAGCAAAAGTAAATGAAATAGAAACGAAGAAAACGGTAGAAAAGATCAAGGAAAGTAAAAGTTGGCTCTTTGAAAAGGTAAACAAAATTGATAAAGCTTTAGCTAGACTCATCAAGAAAAAAAGGGAAGGGGCTCAAATCAATAAAGTTAGAAATTAAAAAGGAGAAGCCACAGCAGATACACATAAAAGTACAAAGGATCGTAAGAGACTATTACAAGCACTTATATGCCAATAAAATGGGCAACCTGAAAGAAATGGACAAATTCTTAGGAAGGTACCATCTCTTCCAATACTGAACCAAAAAGAACTATAAAATATGAACAGACCAGTCACAAGTACTGAAATTGGAACTGTGATTTAAAAACTCCCAACAAACAAAAGTCCAGGACCGGATGGCTTCACAGATGAATTCTTTCAAACATTTAGAGAAAAGCTAATACCTGTCCTTCTGTAATTGTTCCAGAAAATTGCAGAGGAAAGAACACTTGCAAACTCGTTCTATAAGGCCACGATCACCCTAATACCAAAACCAGAGAACGATATCATAAAAAAGGAAAATTACAGACCAATATCACTGTGATGAATGTAAGTGCAAAAATCCTCAACAAAATAGTGGCAAACTAAAATCCAATAATGCATTAGAATGATCATATGCCATGATCAAAGGGGATTTATCCCAATGATGTAGGGATTTTTCCATATCTGCGGATCAGTCAGTGTAATACACCACATTAACAAATTGAAGAGTAAAAAGTGTATGCTCATCTCAATAGATGGAGAGAAAGCTTCAGATGAAATTCAGCATTCATTTATGTTAAAAAAAAAAAAAACTCTCCAGAAACAGGCATTGAGGAACATATCTCAACATGGTACAGGCTGTATCTGACAAATCCACAACTAACATTATATTTGATGGTAAAATGCTGAAACCATTTCCTCTAAGATCAGGAACATCTGAAACTGAGGATGCCCAGTCTCACCATTCTTATCCAACATAGTTTGGAAGTCCTACCCATAGCAGTCAGAGAAGAAAAAGAAAAGGAATAGAAAATGGGAAGAAAGAAGCAAAACTGTCACTGTTTCCAAATGACATGATACTATACACAGACTATCCTAAAAACACCCCAGAAAATTGCTAGAGCTCATGAATGAATTCAGTAAAGTTGCAAGATATAAAATTAATACATAGAAATCTTTTGCATTTCTATACACTAACAATGAAATAGCAGGAAGAAAAATTCAAGAAATGATCCCATACCCACTCCAGTATTCTTGGGCTTCCCTTGTGGCTCAGCTGGTAAAGAGTCCGCCTGCAATGTTGGAGACCTGGGTTTGATCTGTGGGTTGAGGTGATACCCTGGAGAAGGAAAACGCTACCCACTCCAGTATTCTAGGCTGGAAAATTCCAGGGAGTATATAGTTCATGGGGTTGCAAAGAGTTGGACATGACTTAGAGACTTTCACTTTCAACGTTGTATCAAAGAGAATAAAATACCTAGGTATAAACCTCCTTGAGGAGGCAGAAGACCTGTACTTAAAAAACTGTCAGATGCTGGATAAAGAAATTGAAGACAACATAAAGAGATGGAAACATATATTGTATTCTGGGACTGGAATGATCGATATTGTTAAAATGATCATTCCACCCAAGGCAATCTGTAGTTTCAATGCAATCCATATCAAAATACCAATGGCATTTTTCACAGATATAAAACAAATAATTTTAAAAATTGTATGGAAACACAAAAGAACCTGAAGAGCCAAAACAATCTTGAGAAGGAAGAATGGAGCCGGTGGAATCGGTCTCCTTGGCTTCAGACTATACTACAAAGCTGTGGTAACCAAAACAATAGGAACTGGCACAGAAACAGACTTATAGATCGATGAAACAGATGGGAAGCCCAGAAGTAAACCCATGCACATATGGTCGATTAATCTGTGACAAAGGAGGCAAGAATATACAGTGGAGAAGACAGTCTTTTCAGTAAATGATGCTGGGAATATCGGACAGCTACATGTAAACGAATGAAATTAGAACATTTTCTAATACCATATACAAAAATAAACTTAAAATAAATTAATGACTTAAATGCAAGACTGGATATTATAAAATTCCTAGAGGAAAGCATAGGCAGAACATTCTTTGACATAAATTGCAACAATATTTTTTTTGGATTCATCTCCTAAAGTAAAGGAAACAAAAGTAAGTAAATAAGATCTAATTAAGATTAAAAGCTTTTGCACAGCAAGGGAAACGATCAACAAAATGAAAAGACAACTACTGAATGGGTGAAAGTATAAACAGCTCATAAAATTCAGCATCATAAAAATAACCTGTTTTAAAAATGGGCAGAAGAATTGAGTAGATAGACATTTGCCAAAGTGGAAATACAGATGGCCAACAGGCACCTGAAAAGATGCTCAACATCATTAATCATCAGGAAATGCAAATAAAAACCATAATGTGATATCACCTCATATTCTGAGTATGTGTGTCTTTTTAACCTGTGATGCAAGTCCAATAATATTATGTAACTCTCAAAAATCATCAGTTTGTCAGAATGACTGTTATTGAAAAGACACAAATACTATGTGTTGGAGAGGGTGTGGAGGAGAAGGAGCCCTCTACACTGTCGGTGGAGTGTTAATCGGTACAGCCACTGTGAAAGTAGTATGGAGTTTCCTCAAAGAACTGAAGGTAGAATTGCCATATGACTCAGCAGTTCCACTCTCAAGTTATATATGTGAAAAAGACAAAAACACTATTTCAAAAAGATACATGCACCCCAGTGTTCATAGCAGTGTTATTTACAATTACCAAGATGTAAAACAACCTAAATGTACATCAGTAGATAAATGCATAAAGAACGTGTGGTATAGATGTACATTGGAGTACTACTCAGCCATAAAAAAGAATGAAATCTTGCCATTTACAGCAACATGGATGGACTAGGAGGATGTTATGCTAAATGAAATAAGTCAGAGAAAGATACTATAGGTTGCCACTTATATGTAAAATCTAAGAAATATAGCAAATTAGCAAATATAACAAAAAAAGAAACACAGACAGAATAAATTTGTGGTTCCCAGGGGGAGAGAGACAGGGACAATGTAGAGGTCAGGAAGTGGGAGGTATTAATACATACTATTGAGTATAAGATAGGCTTAAGGATGTATTGCATAACATAGAGAATATAGCTGATATTTTGTAATAACTATAAATGGAAAGTAGGCTTTAAAAATTATCTAAATTTTTAAATTAAAAAATAAATGTAAAAATAAGCTATAAAAAGAGAAAAAGTAATGTTTTATTTTATTTTTCTTTAATTAATTATTTATTTTTTCCTTTACATCATCATGTTGGTTTTGCCATACATTGACATGAATCCACCATGGGTATACATATGTTCCCCTTCCAGAGCCCCCTCCCATCTCCCTCCTGATTCCATCCCTCTGGGTCATCCCAGTGCACCAGCCCTGAGTACCCTGTATCAAGCATCAGACCTGGGCTGGTGATTCATTTCACATATGATAATTTACATGTTTCAATGCCATTTCTCCCATATCATCCCACCCTTGCCCTCTCCCATAGAGTCCAAAAGACTGTTCTATACATCTGTGTCTCTTTTGCTGACTCACATACAGGATTATTGTTATCATCTTTCTAAATTCCATATATATGCGTTAGTATACTGTATTGTTGTTTTTCCTTCTGGCTTACTTCACTCTGTATAATAGGCTTCAGTTTTGTCCACCTCAGTAGAACTGATTCAAATGTATTCTTTTTAATGGCTGAGTAATATTCCATTGTGTATATGTACCACAGCTTTCTTATCCATTCATCTGCGGATGGACATCTAGGTTGCTTCCATGACCTGGCTATTGTAAACAGTGCGGCGATGAACGTTGGGGTACATGTGTCTCTTTCAGTCGGGAACAAGACAAGGGTGCCCACTCTCACCACTACTATTCAACATAGTTTTGGAAGTCTTGGCCATAGCAATCAGAGCAGAGAAAGAAATAAAAGGAATCCAGATTGGAAAAGAAGAAGTAAAACTCTCACTGTTTGCAGACGACATGATCCTCTACATAGAAAACCCTAAAGACTCTACCAGAAAATTACTAGAGCTAATCAATGAATATAGTAAAGTTGCAGGATACAAAATCAATACACTGAAATCCCTTCCATTCCTTTACACTAACAATGAGAAAATAGAAAGAGAAGGAAATAATTCCATTCACCATCAAAACAAAAAGAATAAAATACTTAGGAATATATCTACCTAAAGAAATAAAGGTTTTAAAACAAAGACTATACATTACCTGCAGAGGGAGCTGTGATGAGAAGCAAGTGAGTACCACCATAGAACCTTAGACAGTCTTGTAATGTGGAGGCTTTGGGGATATCTGAAGGCTTAGGTGAAGTGTGGTGTTGAAAACAGGATTGGTTGGAAGTCTGTGCTAGGAGTGGTTAATTTTACAGATATTCCACCTTATCTTTTGTAGTCAAGTAACTTTCCTTCTTGTCCTGCAGGAGACTAGAGGTTTATCTTCTGGTAGAATTGAATTGTGAAAGCTTTCAACTGAAGGATTTGGGGCATATCAGAAAGGTGAAGATGAGATACAGGGTTGAAAGTAGATTAACTAAGGAAAGTGTAGTGTGAAGTCATAAATGTGAAGTTGAGAGAAGTTACCAACTCGTATGGGTTTTCCTTTAGTCTTGTTTAAGCTGCTTAGGGGGATGTATGGAATAGGTAGATGGTTGAATTTAACCAGGCCTGAGATTTTACCAGCTGAGGCTAGAAGGTCAGAGGGATCTGGAAGGAAAACCTATGATATTTGAGACAGTTACATCATATTACTGACCTTGCCTCACACGTGAAAATAGACACACATACTCAGAATTTGGCTTTGAATTTTGATATTTCTTTTTTTTTTTTTTAAATTTTAGCTAGTTATTAGAAGTATTTGGCCTCATTCTCATTTTGACCTTGGAACTTCTATCCTATACAGCACTTACATAGTTCTGGTATGATTTTGTCCTTTATTTGACAGATGGGAGTTGTTTCTTAGCATCAGTAGCTCTTCTCATTCAGAGTATATAGCATGTATATATTTTTTCCAAGTTCTCAAGACAGGAAGATCTTTCATCAGTGATTTTCATTCCTCTTTCTCTGGAACCTTGAATTCCTGGCCTTTTAGAATCAGTTCAGTTCAGTTGCTCAGTCGTCTCCGACTCTTTGTGACCACATGGACTGCAGCATGCCAGGCTTCCCTGTCCATCACCAACTCCTGGAGCTTACTCAAACTCATGTCCATTGAGTGGGTGATGCCATCCAACCATCTCATCCTCTGTCATCCCCTTTTCTTCCTGCCTTCAATCTTTCCCAACATCAGGATCTTTTCCAATGACCAGGGTTCAATCCCTAGCTTGAGAAGGTCTCCTGGAGAAGGAAATGGCAACCCACTCCAGTATTCTTGCCTGGAAAATCCCATGGACGGAGGAGCCTGTTAGGCTACAGTCCAAGGGGTTGCAAAGAGTCGGACACTACTGAATGACTTCACTTCACTTAGACATTTTATACAGATAATATGAGATACTTAGTTTTATTCTGATTAGTTTCAACTGCTAATCCGTTGCTTCTAAGCAGCGGAGAAGGGGTGAAATCATAAGGGATTCCATTTGGAGGAAAAATAGTTGTTTGGCATTAAAAAATCTTAACAGACATCTTTTGATCTTGGTTTAAGAATTCTGTATGTATAGGAAAAAATCACTAACAGAGGACTTTTTTGTGAAGCAGCAGTTTTGTTAGCTTTGGATTCATGGAAGGCCTATTGAAATATAAATGAATAGTGTTTTTATGAATTACCATAGTCATTGGATAGAAAGTACCTGCCTTTGATCTTTTACTTTGTGTTACTCATTGAAAATAAGAAATGTATGGAAATTCTTAACTGTTCATTGAAACATTTAACTTTGGGCCTTTTTAGACAATATGATGTGTCTGCTGCTGCATTCCATGCTGGTCAGGTCTTTGAGGATAAAATTGGAATAGCTTTTATTTGTCTAGCTATGATAGATTGATATGAAGAAAATTGGGGCTTATTGCTTCAGCAGATGTAATGAGCAATGCGTTTTTTCTTTAGGATCAAACAGAGCATACTGAAACAGCAGGACTGGCTGGTAGTGCAGCAAGCATCATGAGTAAACATATAGAAGTCCGTTCCTTATCACGTGTGTAAGGGAAAAAAGGTAAGAAATCTAGTGATCTTATTTCTTTTGAGAGCTTGAACTTGAGAAAACAAATAGCTTTATAGAAACTAATGCTCATGAATATATATTCTAATTGCTTCATTTATGACACTGCCTCTTATTAAATGAGGAATATTGCTTTTTTTACAAAAAAGATTTGGCTTAAGTCCAGGGGAAAAGAGGATATTTTAAATTCTTATTAAATTGTATCAAAATGCTAATTTCTCTACCAGTGCTTGGCTTCTTCCTTTTAGAGTCAACTTCTGCCTTGAGCATAGAAAGGTGATTTCAGCATGACAAAGAATATGAACTTGAGCAATATTATTAAGAGAAAATCTACCCAATTAATTGGTATATCTACCCAATTAATGTTATGAATATTTCTTAGTCAATCCCACAAGTGTTAAATAGTCAAATCTTACTTTAGGATAAGGAATCAGAAATACAGATTTAATTACTTTATTTTGTATGTTTAAACTAGTTCTGAAGAGCAGTCATTTCCAGCAGAAAATTGGAAGTATTTTATTAATTCTGATAGAGCAAGACTTCTTAATCATGGACATTTTTCTGACTAGGAATCTTCTTTGTTTTCTTTCAAGTCTTATGATTATTTAATGCATAGAACATGGTGGTGGGAAGGGGAGGTATGTGGGTGAGATTGGTTTCAGAGACTGATTATGCCATTCACTACTGGAGTGTTGTGTGCTCTGGCTGAGTGCTCTGATTTCCCACGTAAGCCTCAAGGATAGAGGCTTGGGTCTGACAGTGTGTGGTGGACTGAGTTGGTTTTTTTTCTATTTTTTTTAAAATTTAATTTATTTATTTTAATTTTCTTTACATTATCATGTTGGTTTTGCCATACATTGACATGAATCTGCCATGGGTATACATGTGTTCCCCTTCCAGAACCCCCCTTCCACCTCCCTCCCGATTCCCTCTCTCTGGGCACCTAGCAGTAGTACTTTCCTCACCAAAACTTCTGGACTTGCAGTTGGGTAGGTATTTCTTGTCCCCTAGCTTTCTCACTTATGAGTGTGAGAAAAGAGTGCTTCTGTCTGCCTTCATCTGGCAAAATCTTATTTTACAGGCATCTCCTCTTTAGGAAGTTTTCAACCCACTGCAAAGACCATTTCAATAATAATATATAATAATTAGTCAGCAATAATAAATTATTGGAGTATTTCTTACAGTAGCCCATCCTACCCCAAATAATATACCCCTGCTCCAGTCTGACTTGGATTCCTGTCTCCTTTGGCTCCATAGTACCCAGTGCATATATTAATATCAATTAGTGTATATCACACTATTTCATATTTTAAATCTACTTATCCATCTTCTGTGAAACATTGGGTACCGTTAAGTCAAGGACATTGTCTTCTTGTCATTGTAACCTAATGATTAAAACAATGTCTGATACATAGTAGATGGTCAGGAATGTTTTGTGCATGAGTGCACACGTGTTCACTGTAATTATTATACGGCATAGAGGAAGTAGCAGTGAAGGAGACATCCAAGGAGCAGTCAGGTAAGTGCTGTAAAAGTTAGACCCTTAAGACTGAGATTCAAGACAGCGTCTAAAAGGTCTCTGGTCAATAGAATAAAAAAGAAGAGATCCTCAGGAAGAAACTGTGCTGAATTAAATAATTATATTCCTCTTTGAGATGTACCGTTGACCCTTGAACAACATGTGGGTGAGGGGTGCTGACTCTTCGTGCAGTGGAAAGTCTGCATATAACCTATAATCAACTCTATGTACGTAGTTCTTCCGTATCTGTGGTTCCACATCCGTGGATTCAACCAACAGTGGATCGTGTAGTATTATAATATTTACTAATGAAAGAATCCATGTAAAGATAGACCCGCATGGTTCAAACCCATGTTGTTCAACGGTCATTTGTACATATATGATATTTAGTGACCTCCATTTTGAATAAGAGGTGGACATAAGGGGAGGTAAAGAATCCTGATGTAAGATTTAAATTCTCTGAGAGGTCCATCTTATACAATGAACAGACTGCTCCAAGACTGCAGGTTTTCCTTGGAAAATGAAACTAAAGAGAGTTAAGACTTGGGGACATGAGACATAACAGAGACCAAAGGATGAAGCTCCAAAGTGAAAACAGGAAGATTAAAGGGAAATCGTATATAGTAAAGAGAGACCCTTCCCATCTTCTGTTCTCCTTTCAGACAATGATTACCTGGTATTACATCTCTACACCCTCTTATAGGAGATTATATGACTCTCCTTGGGAGTCCCAAGACAAGACCTAGATATACTGACATTTGGAGGTCTCCCAATGAAATAGCTGTGTTCCCCTACAATCACCATGCAGTGGAAGCCTTCCAGCTGAGAAGCCACACATGCAGAGCTTCCAGTTGGCTTTTGGTACTTCATTTGTTCAATGTGAAGCATTTGAGGAAGGCATCCAATGTGAAAGACAGAGATCAAAACACAAAACAGGAACTTGGAGGAAATAATATTAGAAACAGAAGGTTTAGGAAAAAGAAAAAGAGTCAGACCAAATTGTAAGTAATTGTATTAAAGAAGTAAGAAAAGAGTTATGTCCATAAAGTAAGATCAAGATGTCATAAAAAGGATCAGAAAAAGAAAGTACCCTGAAAATTTTAAATATGATAGTTTTAGTGCATTTAAATTAAAAAAAAATCTCAGATTTATAGAAAATTTGCAAGTATAGTACAGATAGCTGCATTCCCTCCCATGTTTGAAACTGTTCCCTTCAAAAAAGGATTTTGTACATAACTACAACACAGCCATCAGATTAGGGAATGAACATTGGTGCATTACCACCATCCAGTTGTCAGACCTTTCTCTTTTTGCCAGAGGTGCAAATAATATCCTTTTTGGTCAAGAGTCCTGAGTTTGGGATCACGTGTTTCATTTAGTTGGGAAGCCAGCCAGCGTTTCATGCAGTTTCAATCTTAGCTCCCCACCCTGTTTTGGGAGTAAGCAAGGGTGTACGTGCTCCCGGTGTGCTTCCCACAGCCCTTCTGTTAGTGCCACCAGCCCTTCACCCAGCCAAGGGGAACCCCTGGGCTGTGGCTCCCAGTACATGGCTTCAGTGGCTCACTCCCCAGGGAGGTTCTCCACCTGCGAAATCCCCCTCCTCTTTTGAGTCCCCTTCCAAGTGCACAGGTCCCAACCTGATCGCTTTTCTTCCCTTTCTACCTGATTTCATGTGTATGTTTCCTATAGCCTTGGTTGTACAAGAGTCTTTCTGCCAGTCTTCAGTTAGTGTTCAATGAGATGATTCTACATGGAGATGTGTTTTTGATGTGTTTTTGGAGGGAGGTAAGTTCTACTGTTTTCCTGCTCCACTACGTTGATCTCTCTTCAGTAAACTTTATTTTTTTTAGAGCAGTTTTAGGTTCAGAGAAAAATTGAGTAAAAAGTACAGGGAGTTTCCATATACCTCATGTCGCCCTACCCCACCCCCAAAATCTTCTCCCAACCTCCCCTAGCATGGACATTGCTGTATCCTTTTATTGCGATCTGTCAGGGAGCATGAAGTTTGTTTGTCCTATTACTGATGATGTTCATTCACTTTGATCACTCATGTAAGGTGACATCTGCCAAGATTTGCCTCAGAAGTGACTCCTTTTGTTTTTTGTTAATTAGTATTTTTGTGGAGAGGAATTTTGAAGCTGTATAAATACCCCATTCCTCATTACACTTGAAATTCATTCATTTATGTTGTAAAGACTCATAGCTTTCTTTTTTTATCCAATGTTTATAATCTGTTGCTACCGTTGTTTACTTTGATGTTCAGAATGTCTCTGGTTAGGCCAGTGGAAACTCCTTCAAGCTAATTTCTGTGTCCTTTGATATGTCCCCATCGTTTTTGGACACTTCTTTTTTCTTTTTTGTTTAATTGAAATGTAGTTCACATACCATACCATAAAATTCACCCTTATAAAATATGTAGTTCAGTGGTTTCTATATATTTGCAGAGTCTTGCAGTCATCACCACTATCTAATTCCAGAACATTTTCATCACTGCAAAAAGAAATCTTGTATCTTAGCAGTTACTCCCCATTTCCTTCCAATTCCTCCTAGCTGCTGGCAACCCACTAATTTACTTTGTGTTTCTGTGCCTGTTTTGGACATTTCATATAAATGGAATCATGTAATCTGTAGGTTTTTGTGTCTGCTTCTTTCGGTTACCATGATATTTTCAAGCTCCATCTGTGTTATAGCAATACTTTACCCAGTACTTTATAGCAATACTTTATCCATTTAAATTATCATACACTGTTATATTTTGTAAATATATAATACCACATTTTGTTTATCCATTTATCAATTAATAGATCTTTGGATCATTTTCACCTCTTGGTGTTATGAATAATGTTGTTCTGAGCATTCACAGAAGTTTTTTGTGAATGTATGTTTTCATTTCTCTTGGGAATAAGCCTAGGAGTGGAATAGCTATGCCATGGTTAATTCCTTTTAACTTTTTGAGGAACTGCCAAACTGTTTTCTGAAGTTGCCATGCCATTTTACTTTCTTCCCAGCTATGTGTAAGGGTTCATGTTTCTCTCCATCCTCATCAAAGTTCTTATATTTTTTCTGCTTCAACTTTAGAATCAAGCATTTTTCCATGGAGCCCTCGCTCTTTTTAGTGAGTAACAATATTTATAAATCAAATCTGGTGCTAGGTATGCTCATTGCTACATGGAGTGGAGGTGGGGATCTGCTGCTCCAAGGTTCTTTGAATATATATATACACTCACACACTTAGATCTGTGTTTATTGCCAGAAGTATGTTTACTGAATACAAAAACTGTGTTTACTTATGCTTATTGAAATCCATGAGCTCAGACTGACAACTCAGATTCCAAACCAACCCTGCAGGGTTCTTTGTATTTTTCTCTTTTTCCACATTTACATTGCAGGGTTCTTTCTAGTTCTCAGTTCTCCCCTATTTAAACCCCTTCTCCACCAGTGAGAAACCTTCTCCCTATTACCCTTTATATCGTCGCTAATCTGACCCATCCCTCTGCGTGTAATCTGTGCCCCGTCACTGTCTTCTCCCTTTGGCCCTTCTGGTCTTGCTCGGGCTGTGACCTGCCACCCTGGACTGCACTCTTACATCTCTTCCTCACCCTTCCTGCATGCGAAGCCCTCTTACCCACTGTGCTGTCTCTCTGCCAGACCACTGCCTTCACGTGGACGCCTCCCTCGCCTCTCTGGGACTCTTGACAACCCGTGCTGGGCTGTGCTGCGCAGGCAGTTTCCTTCCTTCTTGGGGCTCTGACACATTATGCCGGGCCATCCCTATGTGAGGACATCTGCTTTGCCTCACTTGGGCTCTGACCTCCCCATACACAGATGTCCTCTTCATCTGCTCCCTATTTATTGAATTGTTAATAATTTTTCCCCTTCATTTTTATTGTTTCAACCTTTTATTTTAAAGTAACTATATATTCACAGGACATTGCAAAAATAGTATAGTTTCTGTGCATCCTTCATTGATAGTTTTTCTCATTTGTTACATCTTACGCAACTAGAGAAAATATAAAATCCAGGAAATTAATATTTTGTCCATTCATCAGTTGATATTTTGGTTGTTTCTACCCTTTTGATCTTATGAATAATGCTGCTATGTGCGTATTCATGAGTGTATATAGTTCTGTCCCATCTATCGCAGGCAGATTTGTGTAACCACCATTGCAATTTAAGATAAAGCACGATTCTATCACCGCAGATATCTCCCTTGTGCTTCCCCTTTATAGTTATGTGAATTCTTCTCTCCCCACTGTCACATTTTTAATGACTTCTTAAAATTAAAACATTATTACAAGTCACAGGAAGAGAAGAGCTGAGCAAGGATAGAGATAAACCATGTTATGTTCATGAATGGGAAAACATAGTATCATTACCAGTCCTGAGGGAGGGGCAGGCTACGAATTCTAATTTCTGAAGGTTGATTTTATTGGCACTTTTTTCCATTGGGTACCATTGCTGAGTCTTGGGGCCACTTGGGGCAGTTTTTCCTTCAGCTTCTGGCTTTATGCAGATATCCCAGTCTGGCCCTCTGTAATGCAGAAACTTCTAGAAGTTTACAGCCAATGGTTCCCATCCTACTCTCTAGCTTTCAAATCCTGGTTCTGAAGGTTGCTGCCTAGTTTTGTAACCCCTGTGACTGCCACCTTTCAGTTCTCACTCGTTGCTGTGGCTTGATCTCTTCTTTGTTAATGGCATATTTCTCTTTCTTGGTTTTGAATTTCACTGTATAAACTCTTTAAAAATAATGTGTTTTATCTAGAATTTCTGTATTCAAAGTAGAAAGGAATGTTTTCCACCACAAGCTCAGTACACATTTTTTCCTTTTCTTTTGAAAAATTTCAAGCCTGTAGAAAAGTTGAAAGAATAGTATAGTGAAGAATATATAGTGAAGGAATAGTACAGAAATATTCATCACCAGGTTCATCAATTTCTACTGTTTTGCCTCTTTCTTGAGCACTTTTCTCTCCCTTTCCCCTTGCCACTCACGCTGACATTCACATATTTTTTTTCCTGAATTATTTGAAAGCTAGTCACAAATAACATAGCACTTCTTCCCGAAATAGATACAGTAGGTGTCTCCTAAGAGTAAAGACATTCTCCTGCAAAATTTAAATGCTTATCACATCCAGGAAAATGATTATTCATTCATTGTATCGCTAATGTATAGTCCAAATTCCCCTGATTATCCCTTAAATGTCATTTATTGCTCTGTATTTTATATGTCTATTTCCTAGATCCAGTTAGTATGCATGCATAACATTTGGTTATTTCATTTCTTTAGTCTGTCTCAGTTCAGAATTGAATATACTGAATTTTTTGAAGAGTTCAGGACAGTTGTCTTTTAGAATGCCTCACATTCTACATTTGTCTAATTGTTCATGATTCAATTCAAATTTAACCATTTGAGAAAGAATACCTTGTAGGTAAATGTTTTAAATTTATCATATCACATCAGGAGATGCCTATTGTCAGCTTGTTAAACTGTTGGTGATGCTGAACTTGTTCATTTGGTTAAGGGAGTGATTACTACATTTTTTCACCGTAAATGTACATTTTCTCCCTTGGGACTAATAAATCATCTATAGAATGATATTTTGAGGCATTGTGAAAATTTTGTTCCCTACTGTTTACCTAAAAGTTTTAGGCATCCATTTTTGATGCTTGCCTGAATCAGTAGTTATAATTGGAGTTCAATACAACTTCTTGAATGGCTGTTTATACTTTTCATTATCCCACAAGTGTTTATGAAATAGGTGCCACATTAGGTTCTGTGACAGTCACATGGTGAACACTGTCTAGCGGGTGTCTTGGGATTATAGCTCAGGGATGAAGCATTTGCCTGTAGTTTAGTGGGTGCCTTGTGGTGTCGACAGTGTGGTCGGTGAGACTGACATTAATCAAATAATCACACCAATGTATATTTATAATAAGTCTGTGATAATTATTATAAAGGGAAAGGTAAGGGTGCTTTGAGAGATTATAAGGAGAGATCACCTTTTCTAGAGATTCAGGGAAGACTTCTTGTGAAAGTAGTATTTGAGCTAAGAACTAAAGTTGTAGAATTGGCCAAAAAGTTCCTTCAGGTTTTAAGTAAAAATAAAAGATACATTTTACATTTTCACCGGGAACTTTATTGAGTAACATATTCACTGTTTAACTCTACTACCCTTACCCTTTTATGGCAACTTCATAATTTCATCTTCTCAAAACTTTATCTCTTTGAGTGAAGAACTGTTCCAGGTGCCTTTTGCAGTCTTCTGGGGAATTAAAATTTTTTCCATTAAGGAAGTTTTGTAAAGACCGAAATAAATAGAAAATCAAAGGTGCAATATCTGGTGGATATGGCAGGTGAATCAGAACTTCCCAGCCAAGCTGTAACAGTTTTTTTTTTTTTTGAGAGGGAAATAATGTTTATTAGAATGGGAGTCGCTGTTAGCGGGCCAGCTCAATGGAGAACCGACATTGAACAGGAATCCTTAGTCCACTTTTTTTTTTTTTTTTATTATTGTTTTTGCCATACATTGTCATGATATCACCATGGGTTTACATATGCTTCCCCTCCGGGTCCCCCCTCCCTCCTCCCTCCTCCCCGGGAAATCTCGCTGCACCAGTCCCGAGCATCAATCCTGGGCTGGCGATTGATTAGACACATGACAATTAACATGCTTCAATGCCCTTCTCCCATATCATCCCACCCTTACCCTCATCCACAAAGTCCACAAGTCTATTCTATACATCTGCGTTCCTTTTGTTGTCTCCCATGTTGGGTTCTCATTACTGTTTTTACCTTGTTGTTCAGTTGCTCAGTTGTGTCTGACTCTTTGCGACCCCATGGACTGCAGCACCCCAGGCTTCCCTGTCCTTCACCGTCTCCCAGAGCTTGCTCAAACTCATGCCCATTGAGTTGATGATGCCATCCAACCATTTTGTCCTCTGTCGTCCTCCGAGATCTCCTCTTGCCTTCAGTCTTTCCCAGCATCAGGTTCTTTTCTAATGAGTTGGCTCTTCACTTCAGGTGGCCAAAGTATTGGAACTTCATCTTCAGCATCAGTCCTTCTAGTGAATATTCAGGTCTGATCTCCTTTAGGATTGACTGGTTTGATCTCCTTGCAGTCCAAGGGACTTTCAGGAGTCTTCTCCAGCACCAGACTTCAAAAGCATCAATTCTTCGTGCTCAGCCTTCTTTATGGTTCAACTCTCACATCCATACGTGACTGCTGGAAAAGCCATGACTGATTATACGGACCTTTGGTGGCAAAGTGAGGTCTCTGCTTTTTAATAATGCTCTCTAGGTTTGTCATAGCTTTTCTCCCGAGGAACAAGTATCCTTGCTCCTAGTTTTTGCCTAGTCATCAAAGAAACATTCACTCTTATGTTGTCCTGATGGGAGATTATTTGTTTTCTATTGACTAATTCTGGATGTTTTTCATTGAGTGCCACTTTCGTTTGGTCCAACTGGGAATAGTACTTGTTGGAAGTAATTGTTTAGTTTTCCGGAAGGAGTAGAAGATTCCCTTCCAATCCCACTATATACACAATATCACTTTCTTTGGATGAAAACCGTCTTTGGTGTGGTTAGTGGTCCATTTCTCTTGCCCCATGATCTCTTCCATTCCATATTATTGTACAGTATTCACTTTTCATCACCCATCACAATTTGTTTTAAAACCATAACATTTTATATTTTAATAGAGAATCACACACAGAAGTATAGTCAAGAAAGTTTTCATTTACTTTATGTGTAACCCAAACATTAAAGTTATTAACATTACCAGGCTGGTGCAAATAATTTTTAAGGCTTTATTTGAATAGTTTGAATATGTTGGTTTATCTCCTGTGTGGTATTAACATTTATTATTCTCAGTTAATGCCTTGTTTTGATTGACATCAACTTCAACTGATCTACCTGGTTGTGGAGCACTGTCCAGTGAGAAAGCTCCAGCCCAGAACTTCACCATCACCAACCACTTCTGATATGATCAGTTAGTCACAGAACCTTCTGCATATACTGCACAAATCTTTTTTTTGCGTTTCAGTTGTGTTTTTATCTTTCTTGAAATAATAAAGCATAGTATGCCAAAAATGTTACTTTTTTCCTTTCATCTTCAATGTTAGAATGTCTATACAAAAATTCACCAATTTTGATGTTTTTTTTTAAAGTAGACTCTGATATGACAGCTGTCACAATACAATTTAACAAAATTGTTTTAAATGAATTTAAAGACAACCTAAGTGCTACTAGAGCCATCTTAGGGAAAAAACTGAAAAAACTTTTTGGCCCACTGTTTTGGCAAGGAGTGTGTGTATTGGAGAGAGATAAAAGATCTCAAAGAGAAAAGAAGCACGAGACATTGAAGAAATGTATATTCAAGTAGTGCTCCAGCACAAAGCATAGTGTCTGCACATAATAGGTGCTCAGTAAATATTAGTAGAAGGGAGAATAGGGCTGAAAATTAGACTGTGTAATCACTGTTGCTAGATTATTTATTTTATAATAAAAGGATCAACTCCAAGGCATAAATAATTACTGATGAAGCATTTATCATGTGCGAGACAGTATTTTAAATGTGTTATCTATGTTAATTTATTTATTTTTTTATTTTTTTTATTTTTTATTTTTAATTTTTTTATTTTTTTAATTATTGTTTTAGCCATACATTGTTATGATATCACCATGGGTTTACATATGCTTCCCCTCCGGGTCCCCCCTCCCTCCTCCCTCCCCCCCGGGAAATCTCGCTGCACCAGTCCCGAGCATCAATCCTATGTTAATTTATTTAATCTTTAGGTATGTACTATTATTACTCAGTTTTGCAGATGACAATTAAGACACAGGTAAATTGAATACTGGACTTCCCAGGTAGCTCAGTGGTAAAGAATTGGCCTGCCACTGCAGGAAATGTGGTTTCAATCCCTGGGTTGGACAGATCCCCTGGAGAAGGAAATGGCAACCCACTCCAGTATTCTTGCCTGGGAAATTCCACAGATAGTGGAGGCTGGCAGGCTACAATCTACGGGATGAAAAAGAGTCGGACACAACTGAACAACTGACTGAGCACGCACGCAGGCACAAATTGAATAACTTCCCTAAGGTCAAGTAGTTAGTAAGTGAATTAGAAACTAGGATTAGAAGTTGGACAGTCTAGTTCTAGAGTTTATGTTCTTGTCCATTATGCTGTAATTCTTACTATTGCTTAAAGTATAAACGATACCTTTCTCAAACTTACATTCCAGGGCTTCCATAATATAATGCCTATCACTCCAGCTGTGTCCTGCTGTTAACCATGTAAATAAATCCTTGTTCCAATTTCACTGATTCCTCAATAACTGCCCATTCCTAGTATGTCTCTCCCAGTTTGAAATTTCACTTGTGCATCTTCCCATGTAGAAGACTATTAACAATTTTATCCATCTTTCCAGACCCAGCTTAGATCCATAAATAATGCCTTCCTTGATCATCCAGACTAATAATCTAGTCCATTTCTTGAATTTCTATAGTACATACTCTGTAACACTCACCTGTTAATTTTGATAGATTAATCATTTAGTTTCTTGTGCTGTGTTGTTATTAAACTCATTTTGATTACTATTTAAATTTTCTCATTTAGCATTGTTTATCATTAAGTAAATGATAAGATTCTTGATGTTAGGGATCGTATCTGAGACTTCAGTTGATCCCAGTACCTTGCATACAGTAGATGCACTGTAAATATGTTGATTTGATTGTTTCCGTGTCTTAGCTATTGTAAGTAATGCTGCAGTGAACATGGAGCTGCAGACTCTCTTCCAGCTAGCAATTTTATTTCCTTTGGATGTATACCCAGTAATGAAATTACTGGATTATATGGTAGTTATATTTTTAATTTCTTAAGGAGCTCCCATACTTTCTATGGTATCTGTATCGGTTTGCATTTCCACCAAGGATTCCCTCTTCTCCAGATTCTCACCAACACTCATTATTTGGTTTCTTTTTGATGATAGCCATTCTGACAGGTGTGATGATATCTTTGTGGTTTTGATTTGCATTTCCCTGATGATTGGTGATGTTGAACATTTTTTCATGTACTTATTGGCCATCTTATGTCTTCTTTGAAAAAATATCTTTTCAGATCCTCTGCCCACTTTTAAATGTGGTTGTTTATTTTTTTGATGTTGAGTTATATGAATTCTTTGTATATTTTGGATATTTATTTACCCCTTGGTGGATATATCATTTGCAAGATCTTCTCCCATTTAATAGGCAGCCTTTTTGTTTCGTTGATAGTTTCTTTTGCTGGGCAAAGTCTTTTTAGTTTGATGTAGTTCCATTTGTTTATTTTCACTTTTGTTTCTCTTGGCTAAAGAGCCATATCCAAAGGAATATTGTTAAGGCTGATGTCAAAGAGTATATTACCTATGTTTTCTTCTAGTTTTAAGGTTTCAGGTCTTATATTCAAGTATTTTTTATCCATTTTGAGTTTATTTTTATATATGGTATGAGAATCCAGTTTGATTCTTTTGATTCTTTTCTTCTTTCTTAAATGGTTTTCCCAACACCATTTATTGAAGAGCTGTCTTTTCCCCATTCCCTTTGTTATAGGTTAATTGTCCATACAAGGGTGG
Source organism: Antilocapra americana (assembly GCA_007570785.1). NCBI lineage: Eukaryota > Metazoa > Chordata > Mammalia > Artiodactyla > Antilocapridae > Antilocapra > Antilocapra americana. Next base: position 5,355,075 of record ML663016.1, read on the forward strand.
GTTTTTTTCCCTGAGTTCTGTGTTCTGTTCCATTGATCTATGTGTCTGTTTTTGTGTGAGTACTGTACTGTTATAATTACTGTAGCTTTGTAGTATAGTTTGACATCACAGAGTATATTATGGAGTGGTTTTTGAATAGTGATCCAGTCAATCACCTTATTAGTAATTGGTTTGTTCGTATTTTCTATTTTTTATCATTTAGTGTTGGTAGGATGTATGTGTCTAGGATTTTATTCATTTATTCTGAGCTGTCCAATTTATTAGAATATACTTATTCATAGTCTGTTATGATCCTTTGTATTTATGTTTTATCAGTTGTAATATCTATAAATTATATTTTAATAATTGGGAGTGTAATAAAATTTGATCTTTTTTTCTAGATTTAAATAAGTCTCTTGAGTGGTGTTTTCTCACCGATGGAGAATTACTTCCAAGCTGAAGCTTACAACCTGGACAAGGTGTTAGATGAATTTGAACAAAACGAAGGTGAGAATTTAGTTTGGTGACTCTATTTGAATGTATTTATGATATAGAAAATGTGGAATTATAAGAGGATGTGTTACTAAAACAGAGAAAGTTGGGTCCAATGCCTTATTGATGATAGTATTATATATTAATATTCAGAGGAAGAACAAACATTTTTTTAGCACTAACTATGAGCCAGATACTAAGCTAACCAATAGCCCTAGGCTGACTCCTGATTCATGTAAATTTAAGACCTATTATTTTGGGATTTTATTAGATGTATGTAGTTGTGCTTTATAAATATGAAATGGAAAGTGTATTGTCCTTTCAGTTTGGATTATTTATACAAGTATCTTCTCACTCTCTTCTTTCATTTCTTCCCTGCTTGTATCACAGTTTTTTGTCATCTACACAAATGTTATACCTAATCATGTGAATACTGTCTCTAGAATACCACTGGCTCTCATTAATAAAATTATAGTTCTTTACATCAGTCTCTTTGCAACTTCTGTAGGTTCTAGTAGAATATTTTCTATATAGTTGATTTGCAAAATATTCCTATTGAGTCAGTAAAAATTGTTGCTTTAGTTGAAATATAGTGTTTGCTTACCAAAAATAACTCCTTTAAAAGGGGAATGATTTCAGAAGCCAGATTTTTTGCAACTATGCTGATCATTTGTTTGGAACTTTTAAAAAATTTTTGGTTGCTCTGGGTCTTCATTGCTGTGTGTGGGCTTTCTTCAGTTTTGGTGAGCAGAGGCTGCTGTTCACTGCAGTGGCTTCTCTTATTGAGGAGCACAGGCTCTATGCATGTGAGCTTCAGTAGTTTCAGCATGCAGGGTCTGTAGTTATGGCGCACCGGCCCAGTCTCTCTGCAGCATGTAGAATGCTCCTGGACCAGGAATTGAATTCATGCTCCCCACACTGGCAAGCTGACTCCCATCTACTATAACACCAGGAAGTCCTGTTTTGAACTGTTTTTTAAAAACCTTAGTTGTTGTTGTTGTTCAGTCACTCAGTCATGTCTGACTCTTTGTGACCCCATGGACTGTAGCATGCCAGGCTTCCCTGTCCTTCACTGTCTCCCAGAGTTTGCTCAAATTCATGTCCATTGTGTCGGTGATGCCATCCAACCATCTCATCCTCTGTCACCCCATTCTCCACTTGCCCTCAACCTTTCCCAGCATCAGGGTCTTTTCCAATGAGTTGGCTCTTCACATCAGATGGCCAAAGTATTGGAGCTTCAGTTTTGGTGTCAGTGAATATTCAAGGTTGATTTCCTTTAGGATTGACTGGTTTTATCTCCTTGCTGACCAAGGGACTTTCAAGAATCTTCTCCAGCATCACAATTCAAAAGTATCAGTTCTTCAGTGATCAGCCTTCTTTATGGTCCAACTTTCACATCCATACATGACTCCTGGAAAAACCATAGCTCTAAATCTCTGTACCTTTGTCAGCAAAATTATGTCTCTGCTTTTTAGGTTTTAAACGCTGTCCAGGTTTGTCATAGCTTTTCTTCCAAGGAGCAAGTGTCTTTTTTGTGGCCGCACTGCATGTGGCTGCAGTGATTTTAGAACCTAAGAAAATAAAATCTGCCCCTGTTTCTATTTTTTCCCCATCTATTTGCCATAAAATGATGGGACTCCATGATTTTAGTTTTTTGAATGTAGAGTTTTAAGCCAGCTTTTTCACTCTCCTCTTTCACCCTTATCAAGAGGCTCTTTAGTTCCTCTTCACTTTCTTGTCATTAGAGTGATATCATCTGCATATCTGAGGTTATTGATATCTCTCCTAGGAGTCTTGATTCCAGCTTGTAATTCATTCAGCCCAGTATTTTGCATGATGTGCTCTGCATAGACATTAAATAAGTAGAGTGACAATGTATAGACTTTCCATACTCCTTTCCCAATTTTGAACCAGTCCATTGTTCTGTATCTGAATTAACTGCTGCTTCTTGACCCACATACAGGTATCTCAGGAGGCAGGTAAGGTGGTCTAGTATTCCCATCTCTTTAAGAATTTTGTACAGTTTGTTGTAATCCACACAGTCAAAGACTTTAGTGTAGTCAATGAAGCTGAAGTAGATGTTTCTCTGGAATTCCCTTGCTTTCTCTGTTATCCAGTGGATGTTGGCAATTTGAACTCTGGTTCATCCGCTTTTTCTAAATACAGCTGTACATCAGGAATTTCTTGATTCACATACTGCTGAAGCCTACCTTGAAGGATTTTGAGCATTACCTTTCTATTTCTAGTATGTGAAATGAATGCAATTGTACGTTGGTTTGAACATTCTTTGGCATTGCTGTTCGTTGGGATTAGATTGAAAACTGACCTTTTGCAGTCCTGTGGCCACTGCTGAGTTTTCCAAATTTGCTGACATATTGAGTGCAGCACTTTCACAGCATCATCTTATAGGATTTTTAAATAGCTCTGTTGAATTCTGTCACCTCACTAGCTTTGCTCATAGTTATACTTCCTAAGACCCATTTGACTTCACGCTCCAGGATGTCTGGCTCTAGATGAGTGACCCCACCATCCTGATTATTCCTATCATTATGATCTTTTTTGTATAGTTCTTCTGTGTATTCTTGCCACCTCTTAATCTCTTAAAGGAAGTACATGTTACCAAATCTCAAGTCTCTGCTAGCCCAAATTTGGTGAACTCAGGATTGAACATTTAGCAGTCAGAGCATATTAATACCATTCTCCATGCAATCTGAATTTTTTTTTTTTATGCCTTTTGCAGTCTGACCTTTCTAGCTTCTTTTCACTACATTCTTACACTAATTCTTTTTTTACTTCAAACTGATTTACTCAATTGCTCTCTCAGATTCTTGTGCTTGGGGCTATACTTTTCCTTTTTCCTCTTTTATATATGTCCTGTTTCCAACTTTATGTGAGATTGTCTTCGAAGCCCAGCACATGACCTCCTGCTTCCAGGAATTCAAGTTTGCTGCCTCAGCCTATAAAATATCCTTGTACTCTGAATTTATTTTCTACTACTACATAATCATTTTCAAATACTTAATCTATTATATACTGCTAGTTAGATATTCATGTTTGCTTTATCTATTTCTTATTTTTCCAGCTAGATTGTGTACTTTTTGGAGGCCAGAGCTATCATTTAATCTCATATTCCTCAACCTCAATCCTTTTACTGTGGTATTGCTTGGCATGTTTTTATTGTGTACCTACTGCATATTTATTAGCATGTTTTTATTGTGTACCTATTACATATCAACTATTCTGCAAAGCTAGAACTAACACTGATGGGAAGAAATGATTTCTGCCTGAAATTGTCAGGTGAATCATTACATTGCAGTGTAATAAATGCTTTGATAGAGATATGAACAGAGTGCTAAGGAAACCTTAAAGACTAATGTTCCTACTGAGAGGAAGGGGCTTCCCTGAGAGCAAATCGTATCTATGTAATTTCAGGGCTGTGATTATCAGATTTACTCTAGGAAGAAAGCAGAAAAGGCAATAATTGCAAAGTGCTTTGTTTCTTACTTCTCTAATTAGATATATACATAGCACTATAACTTGGGAAAATAACTATCATAGTTATGATGTATTAAAAAATAAACATTAAATGAAATTTTGATTATTGATAGAGGATAAAAACATTGATTTAATACAGCAAATGCATAATTTCTGCCAAATTTCCTCAGTATAATTATGAACCTAAAAAATAATGTATTGTAACATGGTTATAAGCAGAACTTCACATACTATAGGAAACTTTTAAACTTGTTGCAGACAAATTTCAAATATATACAAAAGTAAATAGAATAGTATAATAAATTCCTGTGTACTCATTACACAACTTCAGTAGTGACTGACATGTTGCCATTTTTCATTTATATATCTTCATTTATTCCTCACCCCCTGCTTCACTGTTATTTTTTTACAGATTTTTAAAGGTAAAATTTATACATTAAATGTATAGATCTTAAATGTACAGTTTTGACTCAGAGATATATCTGTGCAATCCACATCTTAGTTATGATGTAGATTATAGAACTTTCTCTTTCCACAGAAAATTCCTTTGTTTCCTTCCAACTCAATTACTGTATCCTCATCACTGTTCTGATTTGTTTTTCACTTTAGATTAGCCCTTACCCCATACTGTGCTTAGCCAATCTGAGGCCTATCCGATTACTGCGCTCCCCTGCCCAGATCAAAGGACAGCCTGCCAGTCGCTTTAATTATGTCAACTAGATTGGGGTAGAATTCTTTCGTTGTTTGAAACGTTCTGAGATATTACCATTTGGTTATACATGATTCAGGGAACTGTCTTAGATGTTTTCTCTTATCCTTAGCTAACAATCAGAAACTTCGTATCCTAGGAATATCCTGTTTTCACATGTCCTGGGTAGTATTACTTTCAGAGAATATTTGCAGGCGTATTTCAGTAACTTAGTCCTAGCCTTATCAGTGCTACCAGCAAACTTACTGTAATTATTTATTTTTTCAGATGAAACCGTTTCTCCTATTTTATTGGATACAAAGTGGAATAAGATTCTAGATCCTCCTTCTCGTCAGCTGTCATTTAACTCTGCATTGACCAGTGTGAATAAACCTACAGTTTCTGAGTCACAGCCACAGCTGGAAGTCTTCTCTCCGGCTCATTCAGCTCCTCCTAACACAGAGGGAGAGGACCACTGTGCTAATGGACAAGACTGTAGTCTGAATCCAGAGATCAACACAATGTGGATTGATGAAAATGCGGTTACAGAAGACCAGTTAATTAAGAGGAACTGTAATCGAGATGATCAGTGCAGTCCTGTCGAAGTGGGAGACAAGAAATGTGGAAACCTAGCTTGTCTGCCAGAAGAGAAGAACGTTCTTGTTGTAGCTGTCATGCATAACTGTGATAAAAGGACATTACAAAGCGATTTGCAGGATTGTAATAATTATAATAGTCAGTCCCTCAAGAATGCTTTTAGCTGTTCACTGGATAATGAAAACAGACAAACTGATCAGTTTAGCTTTAGTATAAATGGGTCTACTGAAAAAGATATGAACTCAGAGAAACAAATGGATCCATTGAATAGACCAAATGCAGAGAGGGATTCTGATAAGTATATATGTACTACTTCTGATAATCTAGCCAGTGTTTGTTCTCCTTCACAGTTACAGGATGATGAAAATACAGATAGAGACCCCTCCATGTCTGTGATTACACGCTTAACACTAGATTCAGTGATCTCATCCCAGCAAACAGAGGAAGGTCCTGCTGTAAAGCAAGAGGACGCTACCCCAGATGAGGTTCTCACTGGCAAAACCAGCGCTCCTAGGACAGACCTGGGGAGTCCAAACTCCTTTTCTCACTTGAGTGAGGAGATTTTGATGAAAAAAGAACCAGCAGAGGAGAGGACAACTGAAGAATCCACCCAGTCTGCTTTATCTTTACTTCTCAAAACTGACATGTCTAATGTGTCTGGCAGGGATGGTAACTCTGAACAGGTTTCAGGATGTCTTGTGCCCAGTGAGGTTAGAGCTGATGACAAGGAAGGTTGTAAACATGAAGAAATTCTTGGCACTAAAGAACTTCTTAATATGACAGAGCATTTCTCTGAATCTCAGGAGATGACTAACTGGAAGTTGACTAAACCAAACAAGATGAATGACAGCCAAGTCAAGAAAGAAAATGAGAAGTTCCTGCAGATGAATCAGCCTGAAGACACCTGTGATGATAATGGAGAGTGTGATGGAATGGCAGAAGCAGGTCTAGACGTAAAAGGAACTTGCATGAATGAAAGTGAAGGATGTGATTTCTCCACTGCTACGGATACACCAGCAGCAAATTCACTGTCTTATTGTTGTGATTCCTATGGAATGCAGAGCCCAGTTGTTTGTTTTGTTCCAAAGACTTTACCCTCCAAAGAAGATTCAGTAACAGAAGAAAAGGAAATAGAGGAGAGCAAGTCAGAATGCTACTCAAATATTTATGAACAGAGAGGAAATGAAGCCACAGAAGGGAGTGGACTACTTTTAAACAGCACTGGTGACCTAACGAAGAAAAACTATTTACACAATTTCTGTAGCCAAGTTCCAACAGTACTTGGGCAGTCTTCACCCAAGACAGTAGCAAACCTGCAAACTATCAGCGTTCCTTTTGGTGGTGCAAGACCCAAGCAACCCTCTAATCTTAAACTTCAAATTCCAAAGCCATTATCAGACCATTTACAAAATGACCTTCCTGCGAACAGTGGAAATACCACTAAAAACAAAAATGATGTTCTTGGGAAAGCAAAATTAGGGGAAAACTCAGCAACCAATGTATGCAATGCCTCTTTGGGAAACATCTCTGTTGCTGATACCAGTGGGGACCATTTAGAAAGTTATGAATCTGGGATATCCAGTAGACCGTGCCTTGCATTAGCTCCAGAAAGCCCAGATAATGATCTTAGAGCTGGTCAGTTTGGAATTTCTGCTAGAAAGCCATTTACCACTCTGGGTGAAGTGGCTCCAGTGTGGGTACCAGATTCTCAGGCTCCAAACTGCATGAAATGTGAAGCCAGGTTTACATTCACCAAAAGGAGACATCATTGCAGAGCATGTGGGAAGGTAAGTTGTGTGTGTCAGGAATCTGGCATGTGCATTTTACAATGCTCAATTGAAACTTAATAAAGATAATATAAGGGAGCATGCTTAAGGCTGAGATGAGATTACAAATAGCTTTTGAATATACAGTTTTAGTAAATTTCCAGATGAAAAATGGCCTCGCTGATTCTTAGTGTTTATATAATTTTTCTTGTTGTGAAGATTTAAGCTGAATCGATGTTCATGAAGAGATGAGAACTGAAGAAGTGGTGACTTTTATTTCTATATTGATATTTGCTTAATGGAACAGCTTGAAACAAGAAAGTTATTCTTTTGAATAAGATTTTAAGAAACTTAAGAAATGTTTATAATTGACTTCATATTTTTTAGTTCTTGAATAAATTATACTTAGAATCCATCCCAGTTTTTACTATAGAATTTTTGCCATTGTACTAGACATTCTGGAACTTTCTATACACATATTTTTGTCTTTTCCTCCCATATAACTTTGACTCAAAAGACTTGAAAGCTGTTGATCCATGTGACAACATAATAAGGATAATTGATATTCCTTAGTTCTCCTAAAATTCTGTTAGCTAGTGACACATCAATATACTAGTGTTTTTTTAAGCAAGAACTATAAACAAAGAGGAAATAGGATTTTGTATTTTTTAAAGGAATGTAAGGTTTGGTGTCAGGTCTGGATTTGAACTTCAGCTTTATTACTGTTAACTACGTAACTTTATTAGTTTTGCGTGCATGCTAAGTTGCTTCAGTTGTGTCTGACTGTGCAACCCTGTGGACTCTAGCCTGCCAGTCTCCTTTATTCATGGGATTCTCCTGGTAAGAATACAGGAGTGCGTTGCCATTTCCTTTTCCAGGGGATCTTCCCAACCCAGGGATCAAACCCATGTCTCTTACATCTCCTGTATTGGCAGGCAGGTTCTTTACCACTAGTGCCATGTGCCAAGTTTGTCATAAGAAAACAAACTAAAAGATAACTTTCATTGGGCTGCTCTGAAGATTAAATAGAATTACATGTAATAGTAAGTGCTCAGTAAATGACCTCTGTTTCTCTTCTTGCCTGATTTACTGGTCTGTCTGAATTAATTAGATTGCCGTCAACTTCAAGGGACAGACTATCTGGCTCCCAGTGACTCAAACAAAAATAATATTTATTTCACATAACAAGAAGCCTGAAAATAGAGACTGCTATGTCTGGGTGTAGAGTCAGGGTTACTGAAGTTCTCTTGGTCTTCCCTTCATGGTCTTGATATAATGTGGCACAGCTTTAAGCATCAAGCTGACGACTTCCTAAATACAGAGAAGCTGGTCAGTGGTGAAAGAGCCTATTTCTCATGCCGCCCTCTCATCAGGGAGGAAAGAACCCCCAGCAACTTCTTTCAATTTATTGGCCACTTCTAGACCACAGGTCCAATTTAGACCAATGACTGACAACAGGTAACAGAGTTGCCAGGATTGGCAAAGATCAATCGTGATTCACCCCCTAGGGCTGAGCCAATATGGCAGCATTAGCTCCAGAAAGCTCAGATAATGAAAAGAATATTAAAAAATAAAAAATCCTATTTCCTCCTCATTTATAATTCTCACTTAAGAAAACCTAGTATATTGATGTGTTGCTAGCTAACAGAATTTTGAGAGAACTAAAGAATATCAATTATCCTTATAATGTCACAACGATCAATAGCCTTCAACTTGTTTTTGAGTCATAGTTATATGAGGGGAAAAGCCAAAAATATGTGTATAGAAAGTTCCAGAATGTCTAGTACAGTGGCAAAGGAAAAGGGGAAGAATGGTTCTTGGGTGGACATTCAACAAGGGCTACTATAAAGTCATAGAACAAATGAACCAAATAATGGGGAGCAGAAAGTTGTTAAAATTATGACTGGTCTGCTGGTCTGATTATTAAAATTTGAAGAAAATAATGTGTTTAATTCCTAAATATTTTGCAATCTGAAGTAAACCTGTGGTCAGTAGCCTAAACAGTTAGTTTTCTGTTAGGGGATTAGAGGCATCATTTGTTTGTTTGTTTGTCTGTTCTGTGTTTTGCTTACTGTGTGTAACACTTTGTGAAAATTTTGCTTTCTAAAGCAAATAATAAAAATGCTTTTGTTTCAGGCCACCATATTCAGATGTAATGACTAAATAGGTAACTTAGGTGGATTCAGAAAGAAAATGGTGGCATAAAAATGCACATAAGCTGAAAAATTACATGGGATTTTTGCTGAGTGGAATTTGTAGAATTTATAAATTCATCATTCATATGGATTATGGATTCATATTCCATCTTTTTTTCCTTCCATCTCCATTTTCCTCAGGGATATTCTGAGGATTGTTAAGATAATGTCTGTAAAAATCCTTGAGCGTCTCAGAAGAAAGGGGCTTATAAATTTGGCTATAGTTTTCCTAGGTAGTAAATTAATCAAATGATACTTGGAAGATAGCTGGAAAAATACCCTAAGCAATGTGATTTTGTAAAATAGTGTTTACTGTTGAAAAAAGAAGTTTAGTTTGTACGATTCTAATATTTCTACTATCCAGTAATTTCCAATACTTTTTAAATTTAATATCTATAGGCAATAAGTTCTCCTTACTGTAACAAGCATATATTAAGCATCTACTGTATGAAAATTTCTGGGCTAAATGCTGGAGATTCGGAGACAGAATGTATGACTTCATAGACTTTATAATCAGAAGGATTGATTTCAGTGAGTGAGGAGTATCTGGATATCCTGTAGTTTTGCAAAAATCCTCAAAAAAAAAATAGTAAACTGCTGATCTGGGTAGAAAAATGGACCATCCCGTACAATTTATAATACAGTATTTTAAGAGCCAGTTATGTGTGTTTTATATTCATTCTCATTTAATCCCTATCACCATCTTGTAGAATGGGTGGTTAATTTTTTCCTACTTGACAGATCAAGAGTTAGAGGCTCAAAGAGATCAGGGAATATGTCCAAGGTCACAGGGCTTGAAAGTGCTAGAGTCACCTTTGGAGGAAAAGCTAGGACTCTTTCCTTCTGTCATAACTGCTTCTCCTAGCATGTCTCCTCATTTATAATAGCAGTATGAACAAAATGCTTTAGGAACAGTAAGAAAGGGGAGCTTAATTTTTCTAATAATGGAAGAAGGAATCAGGAAAATTGTAATATAAAAAGCAACCATTTGGGCCTTCTCTGGTGGTCCAGTGGGTAAGACTCCTCTGTGTTTCTGCTGCAGGGGTCTTGAGTTCCGTCCCTGGTGGAGGAACTAAGATCCCTCGTGCTAAATCCCGCGTGCTGCCCAGTGAGCATACCCCCGCCCACGTCCTGCCCCCTGCTAAAAGATAAAATGTTTGGAGAAGGAGATAAGAAAGTGTATATAATTTATTAATAAAAATTCTAACGTATGTGAAGAGAATGGGATCACAGCAGAGCACAGGTGGAGAATTAGCAATAGGAAAAGGGAAATCATTTTATAGAAGAATGGGCTGTGATAAAAATACACTTGAATATAGAAGGAGTTAATAGAAAATTGTAGTGTTACAGATATTGTTACATTTATCTTGATATATTGTCATTAAGAAGAATATAAAATAATTATATTGAATTTAGGAAGGTATTAAAATATTGCAGTTTATTTCTATATTGTTACAGTGGACATCAAAACACCTGGATTCCATTCTTGTCTTCATTTTTAATTGGAAAACTGTGTCATACTCTAAAATGCTTAGCAAATGGGTTTTGTTTTATGGTTTCACACAATACTAATTCATATAATTGTTCCATATAGCAGCATAATCTCTACTTCTCCTGTATGATAAGTGATAAATTACAGAATAGAAAGAATACAGAAGAGAGTTTCCTGCTGGTCCAGTGGTTAGGACTTGGGGCTTTCACTGCTGTGGCCCCAGGTTCAGTCCCTGGTTGGGAAACTAAGATCCTGTGAGCTGTGCAGCGAGACCAAAAAAAAAGGAGTATAGAGCATTCCTTCCCTGAAAAGTACCCTCTTAAGTTCAAATGATCATTGTTGTTATATACCTATATTTATTTCCTATGGAAAACACTGACTCTAGTAGATTTTGGTTATTCATCCTCTGTCATGTTCCATTTGCCATAAATATTTTGACCCCTTTTTATTTGATTATTTGACTTGAAAGGCCTAAAGGAAGCTATTGAGTTTAAGAGTACAGGAAAGAGTTTTTTGAAAGTGGAAAAGAATTTCTAAAAGAAAAAAAGTTTTTTATCTTTTATTTGGTCATTCACAAGGTTTTGTCACATCCATTACCATCAGTGATGTGGCTGATTGTTATTTATGAGATGCTAGCTGGTTAATGACTGTTCTATCTACTGAAATAGACATGAAAATAGCCTTTGAAAGTTCTTGAACTGATACTCACAATGTAGATACTGTATATTTGTTTAGGACAGTGTGCAAGATGAGAATAGCATTTTTTTTTTTCACACTTCTACTATATGCTAGGCTTATCTGGTCTAAACTAAACACAGTTCTCTGAGATACAGTTAAAGGGGAGAAAAGTGCTTCAGAAAGTAGAGTTTATAAGTGAGAGTACATGGATTTTAACACAGATTTATTCAATTCCAAAGCCCCTTGTTCTTTTTACCACACTGGACATAGTAGCAAAATTTATTTGTATTTGGATTGCTTACTAGAAATGTAAGTGATTTTCTTTTGGTGAACATTAGTTTTGGATAGTGGTAAAGGACTGGGAATTTGAAAGGAAGACAAAAATGCTAAGTGATTGGTGCTAACAGTGGATGGGAGAGAATAGCAAAGATAGCAGGATTTTAGGTTTTACTTCACTATTAGATCTTGGACTACAAATTAAGAAAAGAACAATGTGAATGACAAGTCATAGAATGAGGAGAGATATACCACTACAGTTTCAGTTCAGTTCAGTTCAGTTGCTCAGTTGTGTCTGACTCTTTGCGACCCCATGAATCAACAGCACACTGGGCCTCTCTGTCCATCACCAACTCCCGGAGTCCACCCAAACTCATGTCCATCGAGTCGGTGATGCCATCCAGCCACCTCATCCTCTGTCTTCCCCTTTTCCTCCTGCCCTCAATCTTTCCCAGCATCAGGGTCTTTTCCAATGAGTCAGCTCTTTGCATCAGGTGGCCAAAGTATTGGAGTTTCAGCTTCAACATCAGTCCTTCCATTGAACACCCAGGACTGATCTCCTTTAGGATGGACTGGTTGGATCTCCTTGCAGTCCAAGGGACTCTCAAGAGTCTTCTCCAACACCACAGTTCAAAAGCATCAATTCTTCCGCACTATATAGTCCAACTCTCACATCCATACATGACCACTGGAAATATGGATCTTAGTTTACTCACAGTTTTTTCCACATTAATTGACTTTAGCAGTATAACTCAAAATTGATGGGTTTTTACTATGTTTGGATAGATGGTGATATGAATAGACAGACCACTGTAGGAGAGGCAGTATGGAAAGAACACTGGAATGGGTATGAAACAGCTCTGGGCTTCTGTTTCCTCTGTTGTAAAAGGAAGGGATTGCATAGGTTTTATTTCCTTGCAGCTCTGAAATCTTGTGTGAACTTCTGTGTTTGAAAAGGAAATGATAAGGTTTGTGCTAGCACCGATTTATCTCTGTCAAGTTATTATTAAACATACTTAATTAGTCAAGGTCACTTTTTGGGAAAAATATGCCATTAAACATTTTGTAATGTACTGTGCTGGAAATGTGTTTTTTGGAAGTCATCTTAGTTTGATTGGAATGCTGTTTATTACACTACCACTTAATGGGCTAGGGATTGTGTTTTGCAATTACTGTTCTTTTTTATTCATTTCCAATAGTACTAATCCTTTTACGTGCAAATGATCATTGCATATAATTTAAAGTGGATAGGTTGATGACATATATAATGTCAAAATGGCATATTGAAAACTGATCTAGATTATTTTTAATATAGTTCTAGAAAGGTACCTCCCTCTACACACTGGGGATTATAGGTATTTAATGTATACAGGACATTTCTAAATGTAATTACAAAATGTTATGTTTTACATAAATTTATATTTATGAAAGTGATTTCATGTATAATGAGCATTTCTAAATGTAATTATAAAATTTTATGGTTTACATAAATTTATATAACATAAATATGTTTATATAGTAACTATGTTTATATAATTTACATGTTTATGTTCAGTTCAGTTCAGTTGCTCAGTCGTGTCTGACTCTTTGTGAGCCCATGAACCACAGCACACCAGGCCTCCCTGTCTATCACCATTTCTTGGAGTCCACCCAAACTCATGTCCATCGAGTCAGTGATGCCATCCAACCATCTCATCCTCTGTTGTCCCCTTCTCCTGCCTTCAGTCTTTCCCAGCATTAGGGTCTTTTCAAATGAGTCAGCTCTTCGCATCAGGTGGCCAAAGTATTGGAGTTTCAGCTTCAACATCAGTCCTTCTAATGAACACCCAGGACTGATCTCCTTTAGGATGGACTAGTTGGATCTCCTTGCATAGTGTCACCCTGCTTATTTAACTTATATGCAGAGTACATCATGAGAAATGCTGGGTTGGAGGAAACACAAGCTGGAATCAAGGTTGCCAGGAGAAATGCAATTACCTCAGATATGCAGATGACACCACCCTTATGGCAGAAAGTGAAGAAGAACTAAAGAGCCTCTTGATGAAAGTGAAATATGTTTATATATAAAATGGCAAACTACAGTTAGTATTTAATGCCATGCTTTTCATTTGAATTACTGTTCCACAGTAGTTGTGAGTCAGAGAAGGCAATGGCAACCCACTCCAGTACTCTTGCCTGAAAACTCCCATGGATGGAAGAGCCTGGTGGGCTGCAGTCCATGGGGTCACTAAGAGTGGGAAACGACTGAGCGACTTCACTTTCACTTTTCGCTTTCATTCATTGGAGAAGGAAATGGCAACCCACTCCAGTGTTCTTGCCTAGAGAGTCCCAGGGACGGTGGAGCCTGGTGGGCTGCTGTCTGTGGGGCCACACAGGGTCAGACATGACTGAAGTGACTTAGCAGCAGCAGTAGTTATGAGTAATTTTGTCTATAAAGGTATATAAAAGAACTATATAATAATATTTTGATATTTTTGTCTTTATAGCATATTTTTAGTTTAAGTGAAAAATATTTTAAAGAATTAAAATAATTTTTCAAATTTGAAATTGAAAATAAAACCCATTTTTAGTTGAGAGGAAGAGGCCTGGTACTATTTTTGTTTTAAACAAAGTAATATTTATATGTTTAAAGATGGCAATATTCTACCTACGTTTACAAATCCTGAGTCGCTAATTCAACTCCCTGGATATACCCACTTTAAGAAATTAATAGCCTGTTTCTTAAGTTAAAGTATAGGTGGTTTACAATATTACATTAGTTTCAAATGTACAACATACTGATTCAGTATTTTAATAGATTATACTCTTTTTTTGTCTTCTGACTGCACCATACCACTTGTGGGATCTTAGTTCCTCAAACATGGATTCAAATCACACCCTTGACAGTGAAAGTGTAGAGTCTTAACCATTGGACTGCTGGGGAATTCCCTATATTTGAATCAGTTCTACTCAGGTGGATGGAACTGGAGCCTATAATCCAGAGTGAAGTAAGCCAAAAGGAAAAACAAAAATACAGTATACTAATGCATATATATGGAATTTAGAAAGATGGTAACGAGAACCCTGCATGCGAGACAGCAAAAGAGACACAGATGTATAGAACAGTCGCGTGGACTCTGTGGAAGAGGGCAGGGGTGGGATGATATGGGAGAATGGCATTGAAACATGTTAATTATCATGTGTGAAATCAATCGCCAGCCCAGGTTTGATGCTCTGGGCTGGTGCACTGGGATGACCCAGGGAGAGGGAATCGGGAGGGAGGAGGGAGGGGAGTTCTGGAGGGGGAACATATGTATACCCATGTCAGTGTATGGCAAAACCAACACAATAAAGTAAAGAAAATTTAAAAAAAAAAAAAAGGAAACACAAAAGGCCAAAAAAATAAATAAATTATTATAAATTAATGACTGTGTTTCTCTGTACTGTATAATACATCCTTATAGCTCATTTATTTTGTGCATAGTGGTTTGTATTGCTACCTCTCAATCCTCTATTCCTATCTTGCCCCTCCCCTTCCCTCTCCTCAGTGCTAACCACTAGTTTGTTCTCCTTATCTGTGAGTCAGTTTTGTCATATTCATTTGTTTTATATGTTAGATTTCACATAAAGAGTTTTGTCTTTCTCTGTCTCTTTTCACTAAGCGTATACTCTAGGTCCATCCATGTTGTTGTAAATGGCAGAATTTCATTCTTTTTAGTGGCTAAGTGATAGTCCAGTGTGTGTGTGTGTGTTTGCATGTGCGTGCGCGTGTCCATCCATGCATCCACATGCACACCTGCAATGCATATTCTCTGTCCATTATTCTGTTGATGAACATTTAAGTTGTTTCCATATCTTTGCTCTTGTAAATAATGCCGTGATGAACATAGGAGTCCATATCTTTTTCAGTTACTATTTTCATATTCTTTGGCTGAATAACCAGAAGTAGGATAGTTGGATAATACGATAGTTCTGTGCTTAATTTTTTGAGGAATCTCCTTACTGTTTTCCATAATGGCTATACCAATTTATATTCCCTCCAGTAGTTTATGAGGGTTCCCTTCCATGTCCTTGCTGACATTATTATTTGTAGACTTCTTGATGACATCCATTCTGAAAGTGTGAAGGTGATATCACATTATAGTTTTGCTTTGCAGTTTTCTGATGATTAGTGATGTTGAGCATCTTTTCATGTGGCTCTTGGCCATTTGTGTGTCTTCTTTGGAAGCATGTTCATGTGCTCTTCCATTTTTAAAGTTGGTTGTTTATTTATTTATTTTTTTATTGTTTTTGCCATACGATGTCATGATATCACCATGGGTTTACATATGCTTCCCCTCCAGAACCCCCCTCCCTCCTCCCTCCCCCCGGGAAATCTCGATGCACCAGCCCCGAGCATCAATCCTGGGCTGGCGATTGATTAGACATATGATAATTAACTTGTTTCAATGCCCTTCTCCGATATCATCCCACCCTTACCCTCATCCACAAAGTCCACGAGTCTATTCTATACATCTGCGTTCCTTTTGCTGTCTCGCATGTTGGGTTCTCGTTACCATCTTTCTAAATTCCATATATATGTGTTAATATACTGTATTGTTGTTTTTGCTTCTGGCTTACTTCACTCTGGATAATGGGCTCCAGTTTCGTCCATCTGAGTAGAATTGCTTCAAATGAATTTTTTTTTTAATGCTGAGTAATATTCCATTGTGTATATGTACCACAGCTTTCTTATCCATTCGTCAGTTGATGTTTGTTTTTTTGATACTGAATTGTTTAAGCTTTTTATATATTTTGAATATTAATCCCTTACTGATCATATAATTTGCAAGTGTTTTTCTCCCATTTTGTAGGTTGTTTCTTTGCTTTTTTGATTTTCTTTGCTGTACAAAAGCTTTTAAGTTTAATTTGATGCCATTTGTATATTTTTGATTTTTTTTCCTTTGGCTTCAAAGACAAATCCAAAAATATATTGATACAGTTTGTGTTAAAGAGTGTTCTCTATGTTTTCTTGAAGTGGTATACTTTCCAGTCTAACATTTAGGTCTTTAATCCATTTTAAGTTTCTTTTTGTAAGTGGTATGAAAAAATATTCTAATTTTATTTTGTAAAATGTAGCTGTCCAGTTATCCAGCACCACTTATTGAAGAGACTATCTTTTCTCCTTTGTATATTCTTGCTTCCTTTGTCATAGGTTAATTGATGTAAGTGTATGCGTTTATTTTTGGGCTCTCTATTCTGTGTTGATTTGTGCTGTTTTTTTTAAACTTTTAATTTTGTATTGGAGTATAGCCAATTAACAATGTTGTAATAGTTTCAGGTGAACAGCAAAGGGATTCAGCCATACATATACATGCTTCCATTCTCCCCCAAACTTCCCTTCCATCCAGGATGCCACATAACATTGAGCAGAGTTCCATGTGCTATACAATAGGTCCTTGTTGGGTATCCATTTTAAATATAGCAGTGTAGTACTATGCTATTTTTATGACTGTAGCTTTGTAGTATAGTCTGAAGTCAGGGAGTGTGCTAGCCCCAGCTTTGTTCATTTTTCTTAAGATTGTTTTGTCAAGTCAGGGTTTTTTGTGGTTCCATATAAGTTTTAAGATTGTTCTAATTTGGTGAGAAATGTCATGATTATTTTGAAAGGGATGGCATTAAATCTGTAGATTGCTTTGGATAGTACAGTATTTATCAATATTACTTCTGATTCATTTCTTCAGTTTCTTCAATTCATTTCTTCAGTATCATCTTCAATTTCCTTCATCAATGTTTCATGATTTTTAGAGTCTTTTACCTCCTTGGTAATTTAATCCTAGGTATTTATTGTTTTTGATGCCATTTTAAACAAGATTGTTTTATTGCTTTTTCTGTCTGGTAGTTCATTATTAGTTTATAGAAAAGCAACAGATTTCTGTACATTAATCTCATATCCTGCAACTTTACTAAGCTCATTTATTCTAATAGTTTTTCAGTGGAGACTTTAGGGTTTTTCTAAATGTAGAGTCATGTCATCTACTAATAATGAGTTTTACTTCTTCCTTTTCAATTTGGATGCATCTTATTTCTTTTGCTTGTCTGAATGCTATGGTTAGGACTTCCAATACTATGTTAAATAGAAGTGATTGACAGTGGGCAACCTTTGTCTTGTTCCTGGTTTTAGAAGAAAAGCTTTTAGTTTTTCACCATTGGATATGATGTTGGTTATGGTCATGGGCTTCCCTGGTGGCTCAGTGGTAAAGAATCCACCTTTAGTGCAGGATACTTTGGGGCTTACTCCTTGGAAGAAAAGTTATGACCAACTTAGATAGCATATTTAAAAGCAGAGACATTACTTTGCCAGCAAAGGTCTGTCTAGTCAAGGCTATGGTTTTTCCAGTAGTCACATATGGATGTGAGAGTTGGACTGTGAAGAAAGCTGAGCGTCGAAGAATTGATACTTCTGAACTTTGGTGTTGGAGAAGACTCTTGAGAGTCCCTTGGACTGCAAGGAGATCCAACCAGTCTATCCTAAAGGAGATCAGTCCTGGGTGTTCATTGGAAGGACTGATGCTGAAGCTGAAACTCCAGTACTTTGGCTACCTCATGTGAAGAGTTGACTCATTGGAAAAGACCCTGATGCTGGGAAGGATTGGGGGCAGGAGAAGAAGGGGACGACAGAAGATGAGATGGCTAGATGGCATCACCAACTCGATGGACATGGGTTTGGGTGGACTCCGGGAATTGGTGAGGGACAGGGAGGCCTGCTGTGCTGCAATTCATAGGGTCTCAAAGAGTCGGACACAACTGAGCAACTGAACTGACCTGAACTGAAGTTTGGGATTTGTTTGTTCTTCTTTTTCTAATTGTTTTAGATTATTTCTAATTGTTTTTCTTATTTCTTGAGGTAGGCCTGTATCACCATAAATTTGCCTCCTAGAACTGCTGTTGCTGCATCTCAAAGATTTTGGAATGTTGTGTTTCCACTTAATTTGTCTAGGGTATTTTCTGATTTTCTCTGTGATTTCTTCATTGATTCATTGGGTTTTTTAGTTAACATGCTGTTTAGTCTCCACATGTTTATGTTTTCCCCATTTTTATTTCTGTAGCTGATTTCTAGTTTCATACCATTATGATTGGAAAAATTCTTGAAGTGATTTCTGTCTTACATTTGTTGAGACTTGTTTTGTGACCTAGAATATAATCTGTCCTGGAGAACCTTCAATATATACTTGAAAATAATGTGTTTCTGCTTTTATGGATAGGATGCCCTATCGATGTTTGTTAAGTTCAAATAGTCTAATGCATCCTTTAAGACTGATGCTTGCTTATTGAATAGACTTTTCTTTTTTTTATAGCAGAAAATTTGGGCAGAAAGCACACCTCCCCTCAAGCAGACCTCATTATTGACATCTTGTACTAGAGTAGTACATTTGTTTCAATTAATGAAACAATATTGATACCTTATTTTATTAACAATAATCATATAAAAGAAATACATACTACAATTTTTGTTAAGAGTTTGCTCCTTGAATTTTACAGTTTTACTGTTTTGATAAATACATGCTATCTACCTTATTATTATCATATAGAATAGTTACACCACCCTATAAGTCCCTTGTGCCCCACTTATGTATCCCTCTCTTACTTTGTCTGAATGCTGGCAACTACTGATTTTTTTACTGGCCCTGTAGTTTTTGCTTTTCCAGAATGTCTTTTATTAATAGTTGGTATCATATATTATATTGGCTTTCAAACTGGCATCTTTGACTTGGAAATATACATTTAAGACTCTTCCCTAACTTTAAAAAAAATTGAGTATAATTGACATAAAAGAATGTATTACTTTTAGGTATACAACATAATGATTAGGTATTTGTATGTATTGTGAAATGATCACCATAATAAGTCCAGTTAACATCTGTACCATACATAGTTACAAAATTTTCTTATGATGAGAACTTTTAAGATTACATTCATAGCAACTTCCAAATTTGTGATATAGTATTATTAACAATAGATAGGATGACAGGCACTACACCCTGTGATTTAGGTAGTTTATAACTTCAAATTTGTGTCTTTTGAGCACCTTCATCTCTTTCCCATATATTGCCACCTTGGAAACTACCACCAAACTATTCTCTGACTCAATGAGCTCATTATTTGTTATTTTGTTTTGATAGTTTTTAGATTCCACATATAAGTAAGCTCGTCCAGTATTTGTCTATCTCTGACTTACTTCACTAGCATAATTCTCTCAAGTTGCATCCATGTTGTTGCGGATGTAAAGACTTTATTGTTTTTTGTGCTGAGTAATAGTCCGTTTTGTATGTGGGTATATACACATATACATACAAAAATACATACCAGAATTTCTTTATCTATTGATGAGCACCTAGGTTGCTTCCATAGATTGACTATTATAAATGATGTTGCAGTGAACATGATGGTGTGGGTATTTATTTGAGTTATTGGTGTTGTTTTCTTTGGATAAATACTAAATGTGGAATTGCTGGGTCCAACAATAGTTGTATTTTTTATTTTTTGAGCATCCTCTATACTGTTTTCTGTAGTGGCTGCACCAATTTTCATTCCCACTAATAGTGCACAGGGTTCTCTTCACATCCTTCCCAACATTTATTATTTGTTGTCCTTTTGATCATAGCCATTCTGACAGGTATGAGTTGATATCTCATTGTGGTTTGATTTGCATTTTCCTGATAATCAGGGAGCATCTTTTCACATACATGTTGGCCATTCTTATGTATTCTTTGGAGAAATGTCGGTTCACATGTCTTTTACCCATTTTTAATTGGATTGTGTATTTTCCTCCTGTTGAGCTATATGAGTTCTTTGTACATTTGCAATACTAACCCCTTATCAGATGCATGACTTGAAAATATTTTCTCATTTTCCATATTGTCTTTTCATTTTGTTGGTGGTTTCCTTTACTGTGTAGAAGCTTTCTAGCTTAATGTAGTCCTACTTGTTTATTTTTACTTTTTTGGTCCTTGTGAAGACCAGAGTCAAGGAACCTCCATGTCTTTTTGTGATGTGATAACTCATTTCTTTTTATTGCTGTGGAGTGGTCTGTTGTATGGGTACACCATAAAATTTGTTTATTCATTCAGCTATTGAAAGACATCTTGGTTGATCTAGTTTTTGGCAATTATAAGTAAAGATGTTATAAATATTTGTGTGCAGGTTTTGACTAGATGTAAGTTTTTCATTTGTATAAATACATAGGAGTATGATTACTGAAACATAAGCCTGTGTTTCTCTTCATAAGTATTAGTAGCTCAGTCGTGTTCGACTCTTTATGACCTCATGGACTGTAGCCCACCAGGCTCCTCTGTCCATGAAATTCTTCAGGCAAGAATACTGGAGTGGGTAGCCATTCCCTTTTCCAGGGGATCTTTCTGACCCAGGAATCAAACCCAGGTCTCCAACATTGCAGGCAGATTCTTTACCATCTGAACCGCCAGAGAAGCGGTTCTCTTCATTAAAAAATGCCAAACCGTCTTCCAAAGTGGCTGTACCATTTTTGCATTCCCATCAGCAGTGAATGAAAATTCTTGTTGCTCCACATCCTTACCAGCATTTGGTCTTGTCAGTTTTGCATTTTTAGACATTTTAATTAATTAATTAATTTGGCCACGGTGTGTGGCTTGTGGGATGTTAGTTCCCCAACCAGGGATTGAATCTGAGCCCTTGGCAATGAGAGCTTGGAGTCCTAACTGCCAGAGCGGCAGGGAAATCCCAAATTTTAGACATTTTAATAGGTGTAGTATCTCATTTTTGTTTTAGTTTGCAACTCTAATGACATGATACTGAACATCTTTTCTTACACCTATTTCCCATCTGTGTATCTTCTTTGGC
This sequence comes from Antilocapra americana, assembly GCA_007570785.1. Taxonomy (NCBI): domain Eukaryota; kingdom Metazoa; phylum Chordata; class Mammalia; order Artiodactyla; family Antilocapridae; genus Antilocapra; species Antilocapra americana. The sequence goes on from ML663016.1 coordinate 5,376,570, forward strand.
AAAGTGTCTATTTAAATCTTTTGCCTATCTTTTAATTGGGTTGTTTGCTTTCTTTTTAAAAATAATTGTATTTATTTATTTTTCGCTCTGCTAAGTCTTTGTTGCTATGAGAGCTTCTTCCTAGTTGTAGTGAGTGGAGGCTGCTCTCCAGTTGTGATGCAGGGGGCTTCTACTTGCGGTGGCCTTTCTCCTTGCAGAGCACGGGCTCTAGGCACATGGACTTGAGTAGTTGTGGCATGTGGGCTCAGGAGTGATAGCTCCTGGACGCTATAGCACAGACGTAGTAGCTGTGGCATGCGGGTTTAGTTGCTCTGCAGCACGTGGGGTCTTCTGGACCAGGGATCAAACCCATGTCCCTTCATTGGCAGGCAGATCGTTTACCACTGAGCCTTCAGGGCAGTCCCATTTTCTATTTGCTTATCTGTTAATGGGAAACAATAGATAGAAAAGTAAGAAATAGATGCTTTAAATAGAATATTGCATAGTAAGTTAGTTTCCCTCGTACTCTGCCTGAAAACCTGCCTGTCCTATCTTTTCTCTGACATTATGAGTTTAACCAGTCTGGCGTGGTATAACAGGATCAAGCATGCTGGTTTCACCTTGGATTCTAATGGAGCTAGGAAATGTTTTCCATTGAAAAGACTGTGAGGGCTAAAAATCAGCCTCACCCATGTCATAGCACTTATCATACAGTATTATCTTTGTCCTTCTCCCCCATTGGTCTGTAAGGATCTTGTGATTATGATTCTTGTTGTATCCCCAGCGTTTGGGGCAGTACCTGCTACCTACAAAGCGCTCAGTGAATGTTAATGAATAAATGAATCCCAGATCATTACTTAATTCAATAAGCACTGAATGTCTGTCACTGTGCTGGGTGCTGGATTATACTAATGACATTGTGATCCCTATTCTCATGTAAAGATTAGTGGGAATAACCAAAAGCAAACAAACAGAATTGCAAACTGTGATAAGCCCTATTTAGGAAATTAAGAAGGAGGGATACTGTATAAAAGGGACAGGGGGATGAAGGTGGTCTAGGTAGTTCTCTGAGAAGTAGCATTTTAGGTGATATATGAAATTTGAGGAGTCGGTCATCAGAACAGGGAGCAGAATGCTTTAGGAAGAGTGAACATCATAGACACAGTCTTTGAGGTAGGAAAGCACCTCTTCAAGAAACTGAAAGGAATACAGTGTGGTTAAAGTACAACAAATCAAAGAAATCACATAAAAAGAGCTTAGAGAGAGACTCAGGGCATAGATCACTGGGCTTTGCAGGTTATGTAGGGAATTCAGTGAGAAGCCATGGGGATGCATGACCTCACTAGGGAAGAGTGGACAGAGGGAGGAGAGAGGGCCCGGGGCTGAGCCACCCAGGTCACGTGGAGAAGAAAGAGTGTAAGTGACTGAGAAAGAGTGGCCAGAGAGACAGGTCAGAAACAAAGAGAATGTGTTGTCTTGGAAGGCAAAAGAAGAATGTACTTTGTCAAAGGATGGGGACTGTCACCTATGTAAAATGCTGATCAAGGTCAATAAGATGTGGACAGGAAAAGGACCATTATACTTGACTCCAGTAGGGTCACTTATAAAAGCTGTCTTGACAGAGAATGCTTTTTTCTATTCAGTGAATACAGAAGCAGGATGGGTCAAAAATGGGGAATTGGTTGAAGATGGAATAAGAAGTGAAGGGACTGAGAGATTATTTTCAGATTTTACTGTTAAGGGAAAACAGAAAAAATTGGAGCAATTGTTAAATGAAGGTGGTGATTATGGGTGAATTTTTTAAAGGATGGGAGATACTACTGTATTTATATAACATCATGAATGATCTTCTAGACAAGTTATTTTAGAAGAAAAAGGGGATTAATCAAAGGAAGAGAAAAAATTTTGAGAAGGCCCAAGAGATAACATCTGTCCATTTATTGAGTGTTAGGTTTTCAACAAGGGTAAGAAAGAGAAGGTAGGGAATATTTTTTTATATTTAGGTAAATTTTTGTATTTAGTGGTGAAAGCATTAAGAAATTTCTAAATCCTTGGCTCATATTTCATATAGAAAATATAAACATTGAGAGAAGGTGAAATAGGGATAGATGATGAAGGTTTCAGGAAATTGTTAGTTATTTTGGAGTGGGAAAGTAAAGCCTAGTAGAAAATTGAAATTTTCATAGCCCTGTAAGACTTTGTGTTAAACTTTCAGCCAAATTGTACTAGTCCAGTCCTGTCTTTTTGGGATAGGGTCAGTATTTGTCTTTGGAGCCATTTTTAACTTGTTACATTGTCTTTGTGATAAAAGCACTTTCTGTTGGAGAAGCAAGTCCTAAAGGGCCTGTCTATGTTGCCATCTGTTCATCCATTTCCATTTATTTGTTTACTCATTGATTCATCCAGTGAGCATTATTTCTTGCTTACTGTTCTGTTTTTAATTAAAGAGAGGCAAAAACAGTGGTTACTGTGTTAAAACATACTGCTCATGTTTCTGGAGATGACAGAGGTTCAGTCTATGAAATATAATAAGTGACAAAACAGTTTACAAAGTTGCAGATGCTTTGCAGTTGCAGGCAGATAGATGGTGATGGTGGTGATGGTAGTAATGGCGAGGAGAATGAGATATGTTCTCATTTAATATTTATTGAATGTTTACCACGTGCCAGACACTTCTAAATGCTGATTATGTTTATCTTATTTAGTATATGTTAACTGCTTAGGAGGTAGCTAGTGTTATAATCCATATTGCAGTAGGTTTAAAATGATTAAGTAACTTGTTCAAAATCACACAGCAAATAACTGTTTGAGTTAGGATTCTGACTCAGACTCTTTGACTTGCGGAGTCCACATTCCAAAGCAATTTGCAGTGGTTTTAGGAAAAAATAGACTAAGAGAATGGTGAAAGTGAAGTCGTTAGTACTAGGGCCACTTCTCTAGCAACACCTGGACTAACCCACACAGTTCCTGGGCAGCCAGCTAAGAGGGAGTCAGAAGGGAGCTAACATTTATTTAGTACATGCTCAGTATTTTACTATCTAATTTAACCTTCCTAGTGAAAGTGAAGTTGATCAGTCATGTCTGACTCTTTGCGACCCCATGGACTGTAGCCTACCAGGCTCCTCCTTCCATGGGATTTTCCAGGCAAGAATACTGGAGTGGGTTGCCATTTCTTTCTCAGAAGATCTTCCCCACCCAGAAATTGAACCTGGGTCTCCTGCATTGTAGACAGACGCTTTACCGCCTGAGCCACCAGGGAAGTGTAAACCTGTATAAACAGTGATATTATCACTACTTTACAGTTGAAGAAACTGAGTGGAACTAGAAACCAATCAAAGTTTTTTTTTTGGCTGTATAACTCATGCTTTTCCTCCATAAATGTGATAGAGAGGGTAAAAATTAAAAACCCAATAGATTTATTGCATAGACATCACGTGTTCCTTTGAGCATTTAAAAGTAATAATTTTTGTCCGTTGTTGTTCCCTTTTTCTCTGTTTTTCCTTGCAGAGTTGAGTGACAGTAGTATCAATACAAAAATAAAACACTTCTAAAAAAAAACCCTATTAAACTTAATATGTTATACTTTATATACCTTTATACTTAATTCAAAAAGAAGGGTGAAGAAACCCAGATTTGTATTTTGCTAGGTGGCAATTTGTTATTTTAAATAAAATTATACTTTAAGTTGCAAATTACTTTTGAATAACTCGATTTACAGTCAGTTTTGTTTACCGCTGAGGATTTTGATGGTGAATATGGCATAACCTTTATAAGACTCTGAATTAAAAGAACTTTAAAATAATCTGTTGGGTTACAACCTCAGAGAGATCAATTTCTCAAGATTTTTTGTCCTCTGGTCTTAAAACATAGCCACTTGGTTATGCTTCTTGGGAAGCAGAGAGGTAGTTAATTTCTCAAACTGCAATTGTATTGAATTGTGGTGTTAAGAGCATCGTAATGAGCAGTTGTTTTTCAGTCACTAAATTGTGTCTGATTTTGTGACCCCATGGATTGCAGCACGTCAGGTTTCCCTGTCCTTCACTATCTACCGGGGCTTGCTCAAACTCAACGTCCATTGAATCAGAGATGCCATCCAACCATCTCATCCTCTGTCACCCCTTTGTTTGCCTTACCTCAGTCTTTCCCAGCATCAGGATCTTTTCCAGTGAGTCAGCTCTTTGCATCAGCTGGCTAACGTATTAAAGCTTTTGCATCAGTTCTTCCAGTGGATATTCAGGGTTAATTTTCTTTAGGATTGACTGGTTTGATCTCCTTTCAGTCCAGGGGACTCTCAAGAGTCTTCTCCATCACCACTATTCAAAAGCATCGATTTTTCAATGCTCAGTCTTTATGGTCCAACTCTCGCATCCGTACATAACTACTGGAAAAATCATAGCTTTGACTATATGGATGACAGTGATGTCTCTGCTTTTTAATATGCTATCTAGGTTTGTCATAGCTTTTCTTCCAAAGAAAAGCAAACATCTTTTAATTTGTAGCTGCAGTCACTATCCACAGTGATTTTGGAGCCCAAGAAAATAAAATCTGACACTGTTTCTACTTTTTCCCCATCTATTTGCTGTAAAGTGATGGAACCAGATGCCATGATCTTAGTTTTTTGAACTTTGAGTTTTAAGCCAGCTTTTCACTCACTTCTATTCACCCGCATCAAGAGGTTCTTTAGTTCTTCTTTGCTTTCTGACATTAAAGTGGTATCATCTGCCTATCTGAGATTGTTGTTATTTCTCCTGGCAGTCTTGATTGTCCTGGCTAGTGATTTGTCCAGCCTGACATTTCATATGATGTACTCTGTATAAAGAAGTTAAATAAGCGGGGTGACAACATACAGACTTGATGTATTCCTTTCCCAATTTTGAACCAGTCTGTTGTCCTGTGCCCAGTTCTAACTGTTGCTTCTTGACCCGCATCCAGGTTTCTCAGGAGACAGGTAAAGTGGTCTGGTACTCAGTTTAAGAATTTTTCACAGTTGGTTGTGATCCTCAGTCAGAAGTTTTAGCTTACTTAGTCAATGAAGCAGAAGATGTTTTTCTGGAATTCTCTTACTTTGTCTATGATCCAAAAGATGTTGGCAATTTGTATTCTGATTCCTTTGCCTTTTCTAAATCCAGCTTGTAGATCTGGAAGTTCTTGGTTCATGTACTGTTGAAGCTGAGCTTAAAGGATTTTGAAAATTACCTTGCTAGCATGTGTAATGAGTGCAATTGTACGGTACTTTGATCATTCTTTGGCATTGCCTTTCTTTTGGATTAGAATGAAAACTGACCTTTTCCAGTCCTGTGGCCACTGCTGAGTTTTCCAATTTTGCTGGCATATTGAGTGCAGCACCTTAAAAGCATCATCTTTTAGTATTTTAAATAGCTCTACTGGAATTCCATCACCTCCAGTAGCTTTGTTCCTAGTAATGCTTCCTAAGGCCTATTTGACTTCACACCCCAGGATATCTGGCTATAGAACAGTAACCACATCCCTGTGGTTTTCTGGGTCATTAAGACCTTTTCTGTATAGTTTTTCTGTGTATTCTTGCCACCTCTTCTTAATCTCTTCTGCTTCTGTTAGGTCCTTGCCGTCTGTGTTCTTTATCATGCCCATCTTTGCATGAAATATTCCCTTGGTATCTCCAAGTTTCTTGAAGAAATCTCTTGTCTTTCCCCTTTTATTGTTTTCCTCTATTTCTTTTGCATTGCTCACTTAAGAAGACTTTATCTCTCCTTGCTATTCTCTGGAACTCTGCATCAAGTTGAGTATATCTTTCCCTTTCTTCTTTGTCTTTCTCAGCTATTTGTAAGGCCTCCTCAGAGAACTACTTTGTGTTCTTGCATTTCTTTTTCTTTGGGATGGTTTTGGTAACTGCCTCCAGTACAGTGTTACGAACCTATTATGTAGCTTGCTAGCTGTATGACAGAGTAGTTTTACTTCACATTTATTTAACTCTGTTAATTATGAATGAATGCCTTCATATAATTTATGAGCTTAGATGAGATAATACATGTATTTTAAGTGCCCAGTATTCATATAGTTTCCTGTGAACTTGAGCAAGTCATTTAACAATCCAAATTTAGTTTCCTCTGATAGAAAATAAGGTAATATGTCCCCAGTTCTCCCCATATCACAGAGTTATTTTGATAATGCGAAGCCTCTGAAAATGTAACTTGGTAATGGTGGTAACTAGGTAGATTAGTTATACCTAGTAGAAGAGGAGGTGATTGCTCTCACTTTGTCTTTAGCTGAGCCTCCTTGCTTGTTCCAGTTACCTAAGATACAGGATACTTACTGGCCATAAAAACTGCATTAGTAAAATTTGCATTGCTGGGCACACCTTTCTGCCCGTATGATGTTCTCTCTGATAGGGGTTAATGAGTTCTCAAAAAAGTAAATCTCAACAGGGAGCTAAGGAGATTCTTGTTGCCTGTTATGGAAGGGAGAAGAAAGTAAGATTGTTGGGAACCAACCCTGGAAATTGGAAATAAGGTGCTGGAAATTGGCATGGCCAATTTCTGGTAGCCTAGTTTGATCCCCTGTAGCTGGGGCTGTGTTTATTTTTATGGTTAAACTGTGTATTTTGATCTTTCCTGGCTTGCATAGCAAACCAATGAAAGCAGCTGGTATGATTATTATTCCACACATAAGGGTAGTAAAAAAAAAACAGAAGTGAAAGCCCAGAATTCCCAGTCTTTGGTTATTTCACCTGTTATATTGCCTCTTCAAACAGAAATAGCAGATGTTGCTAATCTAAACACTCATGTGATGTGATGTGGATAGGAATTTTGCCTAAGAACAGCTTAGATTTTTTTCTCCTCCTATATATATGCTTCCCTGGTGGCTCAGCAGTAAAGAATCTGCCTGCAGTGCAGGAGACGGAGATGCAGGTTTGATCCCTGGGTCAGGAAGATCCTCTGGAGGAGGGTATGGCAACCCACTCCAGTATTCTTGCCAGGAAAATCCCATGGACAGAGGAGCCTGGCAAGCTACAGTCCATGGAGTCACACAGAGAGAATGCACTGGTCATAGTAAACACCCTTTTTCAACAATACAAAAGGTGACTTTACATATGGATATTACCAAATGGTCAGTACTGAAATCAGATTGATTACATTCTTTGTAGCTAAAGATGGAAAAGCTGTATATAGTCAGCAAAAACAAGACCTGGAGCTGACTTTTGGCTCAAAATGAAGGTTTAAATAGAAGAAATTAGGGAAAACCACTAGGCCATTCATGTATGACCTAAATCAAATCCCTGATGATAATATAGTAGAGATGATGAATAGATTTAAGGGATTAGATCTGGTAGGTAGAGTGCCTGAAGAACTGTAGATGGAGGTTCCTAACACTATATGGGAGGTGGTGACCAAAACCATCCCAAAGAAAAAGAAATGCAAGAAGGCAAAGTGGTTGTCTGAGGAGCCTTTACAAATAGCTGAGGAAAGAAAAGATGTGAAAAGCAAGGGAGAAAGGGAAATGTATAACCAACTGAATGCAGAGTTCCAGACAATAGCAAGGAGAGACAAGAAGGCCTTCTTCAATAAACAGTGCAAAGAAATAGAGGAAGACAACAGAAGGAGAAAGACTAGAGATCTCTTCAAGAAAATTGGAAATATCAAAGGAACATTTAATCCAAAAATGGGTACAATCAAGGACTGAAATGAAAGAAGCAGAAGAGATTAAGAGGAGATGGCAAGAATACACTGAAGAACTATACCAAAAAAAAAAGATTTTAATGACCTGGATAATCATGATGGTGTGGTGACTCACCCAGAGCTAGACATTCTGGAGTGTGAAGTCAAGTGGGCCTTAGGAAGCACTGCTACCAATAAAGCTAGTGTCAGTGCTGGAATTCCAGCAGAGCTATTTAAAATCCTAAAAGATGATGCTAATAAAGTGCTGGAGGAGGACATGGCAACCCACTCCAGTATTCTTGCCTGGAGAATCTGCATGGACAGAGAGGCCTGGCAAGCTACAGTTCATGGGGTCACAAAGAATCAGACATGACTGTGCAGCTAAGCACACAGCACAAGAAGCATTAACTATGAACAAAGCTAGTGCAGGTGATGGAATTCCAGCAGAGCTATTTAAAATCTTAAAAGATGATGCTGTTAAAGTGCTACACTCAATATGCCAGCAAGTTTGGAAAATGCACCAATGACCACAGGACTGGAAAAGATCAATCTTCAATACTAAAGAATGTTCAGACTACCAGCCAATTGCACTCATCTCCCATGCTAGTAAGGTTATGCTCAAGATCCTTCAAACTAGGCTTCCGTAGTACGTGAACCAAGAACTACCAGATATTCAAGCTAGACTTAGAAAAGGCAGAGGAACCAGAGATCAAATTGCCAGCATTTGCTGGATCATAGAGAAAGCAAGAGAATTCCAGAAAGCATCTACCTCTGTTTCATTGACTGTGCTAAAGCCTTCGGCTGTGGGTCATAACAAGCTGTGGAAAACTCTTCACGAGACAGAAATATCAGACCATCTTACCTGTCTCCTGAGAAACCTGTATGTAAGTCAAGTAGCAACAGTTAGAACATCATGTGGAAGACTGACTGGTTCAAAATTAAGAAAGGAGTATGACAAGGCTGTTTATTGTCACCCACTTATTTAACTTGTTTGCGTAGCACATTATGTGAAATGCCAGGTTGGATGAGTTATAAGCTGGAATCAGAATTGCCAGGAGAAATACCAATAATCTCAGATATGCAGATAATATGACTTTAATGGCTGAAAGAGAAGAGAAACCAGACTTCTTGATGAGGGTGAAAGAGGAGACTTAAAAAGCCAGCTTAAGACTCAATATCAAGAAAGCTAAGATCATGGCACCTGGTCCAGTCACTTCATGGCAAATGGAAGGGAAAAAGGTGGAAGTGATGATAGGTTTCCTCTTCTTGGGCTCTAAAGTCACTACAGATGGTGACTGCAGCCATGAAATTAGAAGACGATTGCTTCTTGGCAGGAAAGCTAAGGGCTTCCCAGGTGGCATTAGTGGTAAAGAAACTGTCTCCCATTGCAGGAGACTAAGAGACCTGGGTTCGATCCCTGGGTTGGGAAGATCCCCTGGGGAAGGGCATGGCAACCCACTCCAGTATTCTTGCCTGGAGAATCCCCTGGACAAAAGAAGCCTGGAGGGCTACAGTCCATGGGGTCGCAAAGAGTCAGACACTACTTGGTGACTGAACAACAACAATATTGACTCTTTAAACAGAAATAGCAGATGTTACTGGTCTAAACACTCACGTTGTATGATATTTTGAATAGAAATTTTGCCTAAAGACAGCTTAGATTTTTTTCCCCTGCTATGTATTTGCTTCCCCGGTGTCCTGTCTAAATCTTCCTGCAGTGCAAGAGACATGGGAGATACGGGTTCTGTCCCTGGGTCAGACATGACTAAAGTGACCGAGCATGTATATATTTGCTATATAGTCTTGGCTAAAATTTTTGCTCTCAGTCAGCAATTTAAATTTCCTTATTTTTGACAGACGTGTTCATCTCTTTCTTGCTTTGGAATAGGGTCTCACACCCAGCTTTCTCAATTGCATTTTTCTTTGAAGTTTTTAGGACTTCCCTGGTGGCCCAGATGGTAAAGTGTCTGCCTATAATGCGGGAGACCCAGGTTCGATCCCTGGGTTGGGAAGATCCTCTGGAGAAGGAAATGGCAACCCACTCCAGTACTCTTGCCTGGAAAATCCCATGGACAGAGGAGCCTCGTAGACTACAGTCCATGGGGTCACAAAGAGTCAGACACAACTGAGCGGCTTCATTTTGAAGTTTTTAGTGTTGTATTAGTACAGTTTCCTGACCACAGTGTTGATCGGTATCGGTTTACTTCCTTTATACTGTGACCCTAAGTAAATTTAGTGTGTTCTTTTTCCTGCAGGTTTTTTGTGCTTCCTGCTGTAGCCTGAAGTGTAAACTCTTATACATGGATAGAAAGGAAGCTAGAGTGTGTGTAATCTGCCATTCAGTGCTAATGAATGGTAAGTATTAAAACAGGCTGAATTCACAGTTGCTGAGACAGGACAAGAGAATGCCAGTGAAAAAACTCCTGATTTCTCCTGCCTTGCTCTTCAAGTTGTTCACCTTCTCAAATGTCGTAACTTTAACAGAAAAATTTGAAAAGATCTTAGTATTTCAGAATTCCTGTGCCTAGTTTAATGAATAATTGCTAAATTAAGGTAAGTTTTGCAGGAAGAATGGAAATTTTTGTGGAAAAATCTGGTGCTACATGGCTGTTAATGTTCCTGTGAAGTAACTGGAGTGGGCTGGGGAAGGGGCTATTGACCACCAAGTTGATGAAATATTGAAACTGGGCTGAGGTTTTCCTTTCGAGGGAAGAATTCTCTTTCTAGGGAATAGCTTAATGACTGAATGTATTCTTATTAACTCCTTGGTTCACTCATCTTGTGAGAAATAAATATTTGTAGCATCTAGGATCACAGAAAATTGTATTTTTCTGTCATTTATTACCTTAGTACCACTTAGATTTGTTATGAAGATTATGATTTTGAATTTAATTATATGGTAAAAGATTATGGCCAGGAAAAGGTAAATATAGCTTATCCTGTGTTCACCTTCTGCAGTACTAGAAATAAATCCAAGGACATTTTAGTTGAAACTGAACCAACTAACCAACCCCAGAGTATTCTTGTAAAAAGATAAAATAAAATTGATCAGATTATTTGGTATTTTCTCTTTGAGTGCATCTTTGTACAGTTGCCAGAACAGTTACTAATAGATGTGAAATGTTGGAGTTAGATACTAGTGCTGCTTGCGCCAGGATAGTGTGTCTTCTGGAGGCTGAAACTTATCTGCTCAAAGCCACTCCTGCTCTTTGTGCCTGCGTTGCTCATAGTGATGTTTTCCTGTTGCTGGCTTATTAACCTATTGCATGTCATTTAATCTGATCTTTTCTGATTTCCTGTGATCCACTCAGTTTCCTCCCATTTCTGAATTCTTATAATTTTGATCAAATATGAATTCATTCTCTTTACTCTTAAGGGTCATTTTTCTGATGGTGGTTATTTCACTCAGTGATCATTTCATTTTCAGATATTTATTCACAGATAATAGCATGCTGCTTAATTATAGTACCCAATACCTCTTTTTTTTGATGAGGTCTTCCAACTTGATAGCTTGTTTTTTTAACTTGGCGTAGCTAAAGATGAAGGAAATGGCAGAGGATTCATATGGAATACTTACTTTTTTTTTATTAAGCCAAGGATGCCCTTAACAGGGGATCCTAAATTCTTCTTTTCCTGGTTTTTCCAGCATCTTTCCTCTCGCATGGCTTAGCCTGGTCTTTTACTGAATATTTAATTTGATGCTTTTCAGTGTTCCCTGTCCCTTTTTCCCTTTCTCCTTTTCTCTTCCTTCCCTCTCTCTGCCAGTGCTTTCAAAGGAACATAACTGTTGTTTCTAGCTTTGTCCTGCAGTTTGGAGGCAACAAGTATTCAAAATCTTATGGATCTTTCTTTGATGCAGAATGAGGTTTTTTAAAAAATGCTCCAAAAATTGGGTGATTTTATTCCTGAGCATGTGATATTACCTGAACCTAGATAATTAAATTTGTATATTTCATTTCTGTAGCATCTTTCATCCTATTTACTTTGAAGACAGTAGTTGATATGTCAGCATTTAGTTAGTAAAATTATGGAGTATACAGAACCTTAACGCATTTGTGATCATTCATACTGGTTGATGACATTTATTTGATATTGGCACATTTTCATGTTCAAATGGGTCCTGTGCTTTTGAGACACACCAGAGATGTGAAACGGTTGTTCTTGCTGTATACTTTTACACAGGGTAATGATTGCACAAAAGCAAAATTCACAGACATGTTGAGATGTTGTCTTCTGAGCTTTAGGCTTCAGAATTTTTCAAATGAGATTTTGCTTCAGCTGAGAAGAGCCTAAAAATCTAGAAATGAAACAGAAAATATCATATAACAGAGTTTTGCTCTTTTAGCCCCTGAGTTTTTTTTTTAATGCATTAAATATTAAACCTGCCCTGCCAGCACAAATGTCTAAATGCTATCCAAACTGTAAATCTTTCATAAAGTTTAAAATTATTTTACTCCGTCTTAAGGGAATGTGTGGTCCCCTTTAAAGGAGCCAGGAGCCTATCATTAACCTCAAGACTGGTCTGCTATCAGTCTGTATCAGAAGTATCATGTAATTCTGATTTGTTGCTTCCAAATAGTTTACTTAACTACATGGTCTCCTTTAGTGAATAAAATCACCTGTCTCCTTAATACCTTTATTAGCTGGAAGAGAGACATACTATGAGTGTTAATGAGGAGGAGCTACATTATTTATCCAATATTGTGGAGGTCTTGATGTCCATATTTTGCAATCCATTCACATTGATTGTGTCTGTATTTGCTTTAGCTCAAGCCTGGGAGAACATGATGAGTGCCTCAAGCCAGAGCCCTAACCCTAACAATCCTGCTGAATACTGTTCTACTATCCCTCCCTTGCAGCAAGCTCAGGCCTCAGGAGCCCTGAGCTCTCCACCTCCCACTGTGATGGTACCTGTGGGAGTTTTAAAGCACCCTGGAGCAGAAGGTAGGGGATCATGTGCTATTCTCTCTCTTTTTCCTCACCAAGTTCCTCTGAAAAAGTGCTGATGTGATTTTACATCACAAGTCTCTAACACACTGCAGATAAGTCCCTTTGGGTGTTTATTCAAATGGAAGAACAAGGTGAGAAATGTCTTGAGACTATTTCTGGGCAAATAAGGAATAATATTGTATTGCCTGACATTTTGGAGGCACCTCTAAAAATATGCCAGTACCCTCTCCCACTTAAGAATGGAGTAATTACTTTGTTTTTACTTGAAAATAGTTGAAGAATTTGAAGGCAGCCTGAAAAATCCTAGCCTCATGCCTATCTTAGTGTTCTTTGTAGGACTTTAAGAAGTGATAAAAATGAGAATTCTTTTTTCTGAGCAGCCCATTCTAGTATCGATTTTTGGAATATATATTGCCATTTAAAAAAATCTATCCATATAAAAATATGAAAATACTGTGTTAGGTGGACAGATCTTTATAAAATCCAAAACTTTAATTCTGATGATATCATATGATAGATGGAAAATTATAGACTCAATTTATTTTAGTTTATTATATCTTTATGATAATAGTATTGTTAGATGAAAGGTGCTTTAAGTTCAGAGGATTATGAATAGCAAAAATAGCAATTATTTATTTCTTTAAAATGATCTTGTCAATAAGTCTCCCTTGGTAATTAAACTCTGTCTTCTTTCATTAATTTTATAACTTTTTTATCTAGCAATATTCCCTGCCCTTGCTAAATAGCCCTCCTCCCCTTTTGAAGATCAAAAACTTCTATTGACATTATCATACTTTTCCCCATTTCCCCCTCTTTTCAGATCATCCCTTAGTCATTCTCCTTGTGTTTTTATGATCTCAGGTTTTCTTTCTTAAAATCTTTATTCTCTTTACTTCTTTTGTTGTTTTTGTTGTTCTTTCCTAGTCTCTTTATTTTCACTGTTTGAATTGATTTTCAAAACTGATTTGAAGAGATCATTTTTTCTGGACTCAGTTTTCCAGCTATTCCCCATCCTTTTACTAAAATGCAGACTACTTTCGCACTGCCAGATCAGTCTTTTTCTTTCTCAGCTACACTTCAGCCAAAGATCTGGTCAGTTTGCTTCCCAGTTCTTTCATATCTGTGCCAGCTCTTCTTTTAGTAGTTAATGACTCTTCAACATTCTTCAGGGCATCTTTTGCCCTTTCAAAATGCTTTTCCAGATAGATACTTTATTCTTACAGAAACTTCATACTTTCTGGAGATGTGGACGTCTATTTCTAGATATTTTTTTCCCTGATGTTTATTTTCTATGCACTTCAAACATTTTTCTTAGTTTATCTGTTTGTATTAACAGGACAGAGTGTTTGACAATCATAGACGTATTTAATATTTTAAAGCGAAGTGTTTTAAATCTTTAAAACTATGTTTAAAGATTATAGAATTAAGGGATTATGGAAGTAAGGAATATATTTAATTACAGAAGTAAGGAACATATTTAAATGTGTATTTTATTAACTGATGACCACTTTTATGCAGTCACAATTATGTTTATAATTATAAAATGCTAAATAATGTTTTTTTGTACATCTGAAATTGGTGACCCTCTCTACTTGGTGTTAGAAAACCCTACCAATGTCACAGTGATGCCTGTTTTATTTTTCTGGCTCCTCAAGTGGCTCAGCCCAGAGAGCAGAGGCGAGTTTGGTTTGCTGATGGGATCTTGCCTAATGGAGAAGTTGCTGATGCAGCCAAATTAACCATGAATGGAACTTCCTCTGCAGGAACCCTGGCTGTGGCACATGACCCAGTCAAGCCAGCAACTACCAGTCCTCTACCAGCAGAGGTAAGAAAATAAAACAACAACTAAAAGCGAGGACTTGCTTTTCTCAGCATTGTGCTATCTCTGCCTTGCCTTTTTCTGGGTTGAGTGACCTTTCTGTGGAATCTTGCAGACTTTTGATACAGTTTTGTACATGTGTGTGTGTGCGTGTATGCCTGCTTGTGTGTGCATTTAGGGGGGAAATAAATGTGGCAGAATCTGTTGTTCTTGCTGCTCTACGTTTGGAAGTTTTTTCAGGAGAAAGATTCTTATAAAGGTTGTTCTTGGGTGAGCTCAGCCTACCGCTGTAGCTAGAGGTTGTGCTGGAGGGAATCTTGGTCCCTTGATCATATATTGTGCACGTGTGTTCAGTCACTCAGCCATGCCTGACACTGTGCAGCCCCGGGGACTAGAGCATGCCAGGGTCCTCTGTCCATGGCATTCTCCAGGTAAGAATACTGCAGGTGTTTGCCATGCCCTCTTCCAGGGGATCTTCCCGATCCAGGGATCGAACCTGCATCTCCTACATCTCTTGCATTGCAGGTGGATTCTTTTGCTGTCAAGGCACCAGGGAAACCCCGATCCCATGATCAATTCAGTTCAGTCCGACTCTTTGTGACTCCATGAACTGCAGCCTCCCTGTCCATCACCAACTCCCAGAGTCTACCCAAACTCATGTCCATCGAGTCGGTGATGCCATCCAGCCAACTCATCCTCTGTCGTCCCCTTCTCCTCCTGCCCCCAATCCTTCCCAGCATCAGGGTCTTTTCCAATGAGTCAGCTCTTCACATGAGGTGGCCAAAGTATTGAAGTTTCAGTTTCAACATCAGACCTTCCAATGAACACCCAGGACTGATCTCCTTTAGGATGGACTTGTTGGATCTCCTTGCAGTCCAAGATACACGTGCTTTTTCAAAGTGTATTCCCCAGGTTCTGTGATAGCCTCCAAGAAGTTGCCGTGGTGAGGAAAGGCCAGAAAATAGGAAGATGGGTAAGAAATTAATCTGTCCCTTTGTCTTCAGTCTGAGTATCTCTACTTTTTTCTGGCCTACCTGTAGTGTTTCCATGTAAGATTTTTAAAAAGGGATTCTACAGCTTAAAAATAGTTGAAAATCCACTGACTTAATGGGTGAAAAGATTCATTTAGTTTATCTGAGGAAACATGCCCTTACTGTGTGGTCACATTTACTTTGTCTCTATGATTTACTGGTCACAATTTGAGGGTTTATTTTCAGAAGGGGGCAAATACTATCTTCCTTTTTTTTGAGTCCGTGAAAGAATAGAGCCACCTAGGACCATAATTAGAAAGTACACACAAGATTGTTTATACAGTGGGTCCTGATCTTATTACTGTTTGCCTGTTGAATATGGTGGTCAAGACTATAAGAAGGTGATTAATTCCAGCTATGTGTGTTTGTCTTTTTTTTTTTAAATAAAGTAAGATGATCAGAATTTGGATAATGTTGCTACTTTTCAAGTTTTTGTGGTTCCTATTTATTTATATTTATGTTCAGTAATATTTTTCTAGAAATTTACATGATTTTTGGATTTGGTTTTAGTTGCAATTGCATGTTATTAAGATTATATTTATCGACACAGAGAGCTAAATTTCCTTTTTGGTGATAATACATTAAACCACATCACTGTCTTCAAGTATTTCTAAGTCTGTTTGGGGGAATTTTTCTGTGGCTGCAGAGGACAATAGCCAGAACTGTGACTGATTCTTCATTGTATCTATATAATGACTTTGTCAAGAAAATTTATTTTTTCTCCAATTGTTTATGTGGAAAAATTTCAAACCCACAGAATTTCAAAACCATAGTTGCAAGAATAATACAGTGGACGCTTATGTACTCGTCACCCATAATCACTTGTTGCCATTTTGCCACATTTACTTTACCTCTACACATACGCATACTTTTTTTTTTGAGGAACCATTTGAGGATTAGTTGCAGTTTTTCACTTTAATACTTCAGCTTATCCTTCCTAAGAACAAGTCATTTTTTTTTACTTAAGTATAATTTCATGAGAAACAAATTTAACACATAATTCTATTATCAAACATGTAATTCATATTCAGATTTCTCCAGTTGTCCCATGATGTTCTTATTCTTTCATTTATACATAAGTATGTGTATATATTTGTATATATATTTTTATATATATAATTTTTTATTAGAATATTTTTTAAAAAATTAGGATTCCATCAAGGATCACAGTTCTATTTAGTTCTTATGTTTCTTTGATTTTCTTTCATTGAGAACAGTTCTCCCACCTTTTTTTTGTCTTTCACATCATTAATATTTTTGAAGCATTTAGGCCATATTTATAAAATCCTTAATTTGTGTTTGTTTTTGCTCTCATAAATAGTTTCAGATTAAATATTTTCAGCAAGAATGATACTAGCATAAGTGATGGTCATTTTTTACTGGAACACATCGAGGAGTATCAATTTGATAATTGGTTAAATTGATGTCTCTTGTGTATGTCCACTGCGAAAGTAGCTTTTCCTCTTTGCAATTAAAAAGTAAAATGAAGGTGATACTTTGAGACTCTAGGTGTCCTGTTTTCCTATAGTCTTTCAGCCAGTGATCTTAACTGCCTTTTGAGAGAGTCTTACCTGAATCAGTGATAACTATAGTGATTATACAGTAAAGATTATAGTGTATTTCTTTCTATGAAACTTATATGATAGGTTCTTAAGACATAAATTTTTTGAATGAGTGAACTAGCTCTAGTGAAAGGCTGTTTTAGTGAAACAAAGTTCAGGTCATTAAGAGAAACTAAAAGAAGTTAGCTGTTTTATTTCTGTGCTCTCACATTGTTCAATACTCTCATTTTAATGTTTGTCTGGTAAAATGAAGGGAAACAAATTTTTTAAGGCCAGAGTTGAATATATTTTTCTCAGTTTTTATGATCTAGTAGAGTGCCTGGCACTTATTTAAAAGATGCTCAGTAAATGAAACAAATTTCTTTTCATAGATATTTAAGTAGAGGCTAGATGAGTACATCTTATAATATTAAAAGGTGGATTTATGCATCATAAAATAACAAGTTGGATTAGGTTGCTTTATTTCCTCTATTAGCCCTTCACATCAATAACGTTTAGCCAATAAAATTTTCCAAATTTTGTTATAGGGTGGTGTACTGAGAACACTGCAAAATTTTTAGCAAAAACCCACTAAAAATGTATAGTCCTAAATTATAGTTAATATAGACAAAAATATGTTAAAACCTGGGTGTTTTTTTAAAATAATTTTAATCTTTATTCAAGTACAATATGTATATATATATAGTGAAGTACTTAAGGAGCATTAATCTTTAGGAAAATGTTAATGAACATACATATATCTGTGCGTCTCTCTCTATACACATATAGACACATACATATAACCACCACCCAGGTAAAGATACACATACTTCTGTCCCCATAGAAGTTTCCTTCATGCCCTTTTCCTGTCAATACCTTCCTCCTTCCTCCCCCCAAAATTAAACATTATTCTGACTTGTATCACCACAGATTTGTTTGCCTGTTTTTGAATTTCATATAAATGGAAAAATATATAATGTTTTGTGTCTAGCTTCTTAAACTCTAATTTATGAGATTTATCCATGGTGTGTGCATCAAAAGTAAATATTTTTTATTGCTGAGTCATGTTCCATCATATGGCTATGCCACAATTAATCTGTTTTCCTATTAATGGGCATTTGGATTGTTTCCATATTTTGGCTATTTGAGTAAAGCTGCTTTAAACATTTTTAAACATGTTAAACAATTTTTACATGCTTTTCTTTTAACTCTTTTAAAGCTTTCTTTTTTAGCAGTTGATGTATTATTGACTCACAGCGTTGTATTATATATAGACCAGTGTACAAAGTGTACAACAAAGTGATTCATTTATGCATATTATATATTGACATATTCTTTTTCATATTCTTTTCCATTATAGATTATTACAAGATACTGACTATACGGAAGGAACTTGCTGTTTGTCTATTTTATATGTACTAATGTGTGTATGTTAATCCCAAACTCCTAATTTATCACCTCCCCCTTTCCCCTTTAGGGAAAGTTTGTTTTCTAAGTCTGTGACTCTATTTCTGGTTTATAAATAAGTTTATTTGTATTACTTGTTTTAGATTCTATATATAAATATGTAACATTTGTCTTTCTCACTTACTTTGTTTAGTATGATAATGTCTAGGTCTATCCAGGTTGCTACAAATGGCATTATTTCATTCTTTTTTATGGCTGAGTAATAGTTGTGTGTGTGTGTGTACACGAGTGCATGTGTGCATGATCCTTTGAGACTCGATGGACTGTAGCCCACCAGACTTCCTCTGTCCATGGGATTTTCCAGGCAAGAATACTGAAGTGGGTTGCCATTTCCTCCTCCAGGGATCTCCCTGACCCAGGGATTGAACCCATGTCTCTTATGTCTCCTGCATTGGCAGGTGGGTTCTTTACCACTAGCACCACCTGGGAAGCCCTATGTGTGTGTGT
This sequence comes from Antilocapra americana, assembly GCA_007570785.1. Lineage (NCBI taxonomy): Eukaryota > Metazoa > Chordata > Mammalia > Artiodactyla > Antilocapridae > Antilocapra > Antilocapra americana. Next base: position 5,395,438 of record ML663016.1, read on the forward strand.
ATGTGTGTGTGTATATGTATCTTCTTTATGCATTCATCTGTTAGTGGATGCTTAGGTTGCTTCTATGTCATGTCTTGGCTACTGTAAAGTGTGCTTAAAGCTTCATGTCTTGCTTAAGTTGTGAAGAATATAGAGAGTAGAGCATCATTTTCATAGCTCTCTGAGCATATTCTATTAAATTGTTAATTAAGTGGATTTAAACCCATTCAAGATGTATTCTGCAATACTTTATTAAGTTTAGTTAATATGATCTTCATATTGATGTAAAGAAAAAGGAACTTGAAGTTTATTTTCATTACAAAGTAAATGAAAACTGTATGTTATCAAAGTTAATTTTTAAAATTTTAATATAATATATATAACAAAATTTGCCCTTTTAACCATTTTAAATTACATTTACATTGTCTAACTGTCACCCCAGTTCTCAAAGTTAGTTTGAAAAAGCCTATCACTAAGACTTTAAGTAGCTCCAAATGTGTAAATGTTCAGAAAGTATGAGATAGTATTGAAACTTTGTTTCTGTTGCCACTGCTGGTTTAAAAAATATTTTTCTTTTATGGCAAAAGAAACCTTGGTAGAGGAAGCTTTAACCCAGATTACAAGACTTTTTCTTTCATTGCTATGATTTGATGATGCCAAAAGGAGAAACTATACAACTGTAAATATTTTCATGTTTTCATTCACAGTTTAAGCCCAGCCCTTGAAACCCACAAGTTAATTGAGTATCTTGTGCTATGTTTCACAAAGTATGAATTTGAAGTTTTCACTTAAATTCCCATTTGTAGTCTTGACTGTATCCTGCCAAATTCTTGAACTCTCTGTAATGCTGTCTATGCCAATTTCCTTTTCCTAGACGAATGTTTCTCTATTCTCTGGAGGTATAACTCAGGTCGGAAGTCCTGTTGGCAGTGCAATGAACCTTATTCCTGAAGATGGCCTTCCTCCCATTCTCATCTCCACTGGGGTAAAAGGAGGTATGTGGACTTAGATGTTTAAACAGGGATAGTTATACATGCAAAATGTTGCCTTCCAGTTAAGGGAAGGAGAGAGAATTCAAGTGATAACCTCCTTTCTCTTTTCTAGAAACAAAAAAATGATTATTCAGTGACATGAAAAGCACTGTTGCTGTTAGTGAATTTTTTAGAGGATATCTTTATGTTTTTATATTATAAATTCATTTTGAAAGGATATATTATTTTTAATATAAATGTAGCTTATTGGAAGTTCTTTCTTTATATTCCAAAGCATATAGTACCTATCTGTTAAGAGTGCTTATAGTTCTAGGATTGACCCACGTTATACAGTCAGTATATTCATTTAACTTTTTGTTTTGAGTAGAATACACATTCAGAAATGTATATATAATAAGTGGAGAGCACAGAACATAAGTAGCAATTTTCTGTTAAAAAAATATTTTTAGTGAGCCCTGATAAGAAGCAAAGTTACTACTCAGTCAAAAGAATGCTTGTGTTTATGTGAAAATTTCTTGTTGATAGATCCAGATTAGCATCCAGTCAGTACGTTTTCAGGAGATGGTTTCTTCCAATAATCTTTCCTCACTTTTGTCCTAGTCTTTTACTTGTCTCCTTGCCTTCAGTTTTTTTCACCTTTATTTAATCTTGCACATTGGTGCCAGTTAACCTTTATTTTTTTCAAGTACAGTTGATTTACAATGTGTTAATTTCTGGTGTACAGCTAAATAATTCAGTTATACATGTGTTTGCGTGTATACAGACGTATGTGTGTATGAGTGTGTGTGTGTGTGTATGTATCTATATATATATATATATATATATATATATATATACTTTCTGATATATTTTCCATTATGATTTGTAACAGGATGTTGAATATAGTACCCTGTTCTGTACAGCAGGACCTTGTTTTTTTATCCATTCTGTATATAATAGTTTGCATCTACTAGTCCCAAACTCCCAATCCAACCCTCCCCCACACTCCCATTTCCCTAGGCAATGACAAATCTATTTTCTATGTCTATAAGTCTGTTTCTGTTTTGTAGAGAATCTACATATAAGTGATATCATATGGTATTTGGCTTTTTCTTTTTGACTTGCTTTGCTTAGTATAGTAATCTCTAGGTCCATTAATGTAAATGCAAATGGCATTATTTTGCTTTTTTATAGCTTAGTAATATTTCATTGTGTATATATACACCATATCTTCTTTATCTGTTCATTTGTCAATGGCGATTTAGGTTGTTTCCATGTCTTGGCTATTTTAAATGTTGCTACTCTGAACATAGGAGTGTGTGCATTTTTCAGATTATACTTTTATCCAGGTATATGGCCAGAAGTGGAATTGCTGGATTATATGGCAAATCTATTTTTAGTTTTTTGCGGAATCTCCGTAGTGTTCTACATAGTAGCTTCACCAATTTACATTCCCACCAGCAGTGTCGGAGGGTTCCCTTTTCCCCACAGCCTCTCCAGGATTTGTTATTTGTAGACTTTTTAGTGATAGCAATTCTGACTGGTGTGAGGTGGTACTTCATTGTAGTTTTGATTTGCATTTTTCTCTGAGTGATGTTGAACATCTTTTCTTTCACGTGCCTGTTGGCCATCTGTATGTCTTCTTTGGAGAAATGTCTCTTTAGGTTTTCTACTCATTTTTGATTGGATTATTTTTTGTTACTGAAATGTGTGAGCTGTTTGTATATTTTGGAAATTAAGCTCTTGTTGGCTGCAAGAGCTTGAAAATATTTGCAAATATTTTCTCCAAGTCTGTAGATTTTTTTTTCATTTTGTTTATAGTTTTCTTTTTGATGCAAAAGCTTATAATCTTGCTTAGGTCCAGTTATCTTTTTAAACATAGATCTTGTCTTTTTAAACTGTTCTTGCTTGGAAAATTCAATGGGTTCCCAATGCCTTCAGTATAAATTACTTCCTTTTTGACATATGGTGTTCCTGGTAACCTTATCTCAATTTATCTAATTTTATTTCCAGCCAGCACCCTAGAACTTTACAGGCATACTACAGATTATTTGCTGTTTTCTGAATGTTCACCTTTTATACTTCCATGCTTTTTCTTATGGTGTGGAATAGTGTGAAGAACATGGGCTTAAGAGCTAGAAAAGCCTGAGTTTTAATTCCAGTACCAGTCCGCTCTAGCTCTATGATCCAGTGAAAGTCGCTCAGTCCTGTCTTACTCTTTGCAACCCCATGGACTGTACAGTCCATGGAATTCTCCAGACTGGAATTTTCCAGGCCAGAATACTGGAGTGGGTAGCCATTCCCTTCTCCAGGGGAATCTTCCCAACCCAGGGATCAAACCCAGGTCTCCTGCATTGCAGGTGGATTCTTTACCAACTGAGCCACCAGAGAAGCCCAAGAATACTGGAGTGGGTAGCCTATCCGTTGTTCAGCAGATCTTCCCGACCCAGGAATCAAACTGGGTCTCCTGCATAGCAGGCAGATTGTTTACCAGCTGAGCTACCAGGGAAGCCCTTATGATCCAGTGGGCAAGTCATTTATCTCTCTGAATCCTTTTCCTAGTTTTTTGTTTTCTTTTAAATTATGTAACTATACCTATTAAGTATCATTATGAGTATTAAATTAGATTTCATACCTGAAAATACATAATAAGAAAACTGGTACAAAGTAGGCATGTAATAAATATTTTTATTATTTTTCCTTTCTTCAGTCTAAAATAGAATACCCTGCTATATGCCAGTCTCCTTGAATAACTCCTCAATCTTTCAAAATCCATATTAATGGAAAACTTCTCTGAATCCTACTTTGGATGTCTTTGTCGTAGTGTTTTACATCCTCATCTCTGTTTAAATAGAAATTCTTATAGACTACTACTGTATTAACACATTTTTCACTGTAATTTACATACTGTATAGGTCTGATTCTTTCACCTAAACCATGAATTCCTTCTGTCTTAATTCATGTTTGTGTCTTCTGTTCCTGTCATGGTGCTGAGCTGAAAGTATTATACTGTCAAATCCAGCTTGTGTCTCAGATGCTTCAACAATTAACTTTCACATAAAGTGAAGCATAATTTGATTGGATAATGCTTCTTTACTAGGACTGTCTAAAAATATTCTTTCATAAGTAAATTTGCCACTTAGGTTTCAAATTTGGGTTATTTTAATAAATCTTAAATTAATAAGAAATTAACTTGGCCTCTGTTGTTAAATTAAGATTGTGTTTTCATTAAAAGTCACATCCATTAAATCTAATTGTCAAAGCCTCTCTTATCTAGAAGCAGCAACTAGGTATTTGTATTCACTTCCTTAAACCATATTACTATCTCTGAACATAAGTTTGCTATTTTGTATTCCAGTGGAAAAAAAAATTTAAAAATTTAAATCACTTAATGTTTCTCTTTTCAATAAATATTTTCATTGATAGGATATACATTTCCAAAATACATTTTTGCTCCTATTGGTTAGTGAGAAATGGTGTTACTTTGTTCTATCTTGCTATCCCTCGATACGTTTCATTTAAGACCAAACAATATGCAGCTTTTCGGTTTTTTATTCTGTCTCCCTGTCTGTAGAGTCTAAGGACTACCATCATTCAAAATGGTGTGTCTGAATATTACATAATGTGCTTGCAAAGATTAAATGGGAAGAGTTCTGTGCAGCCTCAAGTATTAACTTGTCATGCTCAGAATCTGTTGTGTGATTTCCTGCTGATTTTGGTGATATATATACTAATCTCTTTCTTGACTTATACTTAAGAGGAATTTTTTTCATAAAACCAATCACTTATGATACTTTACTTTCTAGGTGCATTTTTTTTTTTATTGTTTTTGCCATACATTGTCATGATATCACCATGGGTTTACATATGCTTCCCCTCCGGAACCCCCCTCCCTCCTCCCTCCCCCCCAGGAAATCTCGCTGCACCAGCCCCGAGCATCAATCCTGGGCTGGCATTTTTAAAGTTTGATTTTTAATGGTAAAAAATCTCAACAATACAAAAAGCATATAGAGTGAGAAGTAGGATTCCCCTCTGTTTCAACCCCTATACATCCTTTCCAGAGGTAACAAGTATATTACCACTTCCTTATGTATCACAGATTATTTTACATGTTGGTCTTAGAACATGTCATATGTGAAATTCTTATTATGATAGTTGGAGGATTTTTGTTAAATCAAAGGGTTGTTTTTAGACTGTGGTATAAACCATTGTGTGGAGAAGTCTAAACATAGGATAACTGTATTACCATTCAAACTGGACTGGATCACTTTTGAGAATGAAAGGGGCACTGGGGTAGCATATATAAACCTGTATTTGCCTATCTATAAATCAGTTGCTTTTTCCTATGAATGATGAGACCATTCCTCTATCGGATTTCTTTCTTGATTTGTCTCTTTAACCAGTCTCTTGCATTGTTTTCTCCCTTTTCAGACTATGCTGTGGAGGAGAAACCATCACAGATTTCAGTAATGCAGCAGTTGGAGGATGGTGGCCCTGACCCACTTGTATTTGTTTTAAATGCAAATCTGTTGTCAATGGTTAAAATTGTAAATTGTAAGTTGGAAATTTTTTTTAATTAAAATGAGGTACTGAGTCATAGATAATAAAGCTCTTTTAGATTTACTACACACAAATATTTTTAGTGAAATAAATCCGTATTGAAAACTGGGTGCTGAAGAAGTTGGTTTGTATAAAATTATATATCCTTGAGGGCAACTGTGGGACTGAGACTTGTTTTTAGTCAAAGGAGTGAAATAAGTGAATTCTCCATGGAGGAAAGCCAAACGGAACTTCTGAGTTAAGTTCTTCCTGAGATGGGTATGCCAAGTCACAGCTCAGCACTAGAGTAACTAGAGGTGGATAAATTATCCAGGGGGATCAATTTATACATGCTAGGTTTAAATCTCAGAAACATTTAATCATGGTGCAAAACCTTATTTGGGGGAAGGTTAACTAACACATAGTAAAACTTCAGTGTATTGCAAGTTAGAATTCAGAAGAAACTTCTCAATTCTTGGTACTAGCTTCTTAGGCAACAGAATGAGAGAGAGGACAGTAACTTCAAATCTTGATTCCAGTATCATACTGAAAAATGCAGAATGCATTTATCCTGGATGAATATTAATAGGCAGAGTTTTGAAAAGACAAAGAAAGCATGGGGGAACAGTCCTTCAGTCTCACTGTGTATTTGTCTTAAGTTGTCTTTGGAAACCAGAATCACCAATCTGCTAAATTTTTTAGGGGTTCTATATATATGAAAGGCAGTTTCTGTTTTGTTTGCTTATCACACCCTTGCATGTTTGGCTGGTTATTAATGCTTGCCACCTTTCCTTCTAGGATCACATTTTTAAATCATTTGGTTGCAATTTCAATTTACCATATCTAGTTTATATACTTAGAAAATAGCTAGTCTAGAATTCCTTAAGTGTGCACCATCTTAATATAGTTGGATTGGGCACCTTTTGTTTGATATATAAAGAAACAATTCCCAGAGGGAAAGAAAGATCTTTTATTAGTGTTGATTTCTATCATGATATCCATAATTTTATTTGAACCCTCTTTCAGTTCCATTGAGAATCTTGTGTTGAAGTGCAAATAATGAAAGTATCACGGACTGAACATTGTTTTGAACTACATATAGCTTGTGTTTTTGTGGCTCTGCATAGCCTTAAAGTGAAGAAGTGAAAGTAATTAGTCCAGAAAAGTCATTCATTTCCCCACTTTTTACAGGATGAAGTCAGTTAAAGTTCTCTTGCTGGTTATCTGGAACTTTCTTCCAGTAAAGATTATAAATAGCTAGACTCTTTCAGTCACAGTTTAAATTTAATAAGTGTACATCAAAACATATTTTCTTTAGGCCACAGCCTGAATCCAATCTAAGTGTTTGCTCAGAGCCAGAGGCATTGGTATGTTTTATTTTCTGCAATAGTCCTTTGGCTCAGTACAGTGACAGTTCACAGTTGAATTATACAAAGTCAGTGGGGTCTATTTTATTTTTCGGTGTGTTAAAACAGAGAGTTCTTTGCATTTCTTAAGGGCAAGGATTGAGAAGAAGGACTTCACTTGTATATTTTTGTTTCATCTGTAGATGTGAACAGGAAGTGCTGGTGTTTCACAACAAAGGGAATGCATGCAGTTGGTCAGTCTGAGATAGTCATTCTTCTACAGTGTCTACCAGATGAAAAGTGTTTGCCAAAGGATATCTTCAACCATTTTGTGCAGCTTTATCGGGATGCTCTGGCAGGTGGGGATACTTGATGAGTTTGTCTGCACCCTTTATAGTTGATAAAAAATTTTGGACTCAGATGCAAAATAATACTCTTAAATTTGGAAGCCTGGCATTGGACTTTGGAATTACTGGCAAGTTAGAACTTGGCATGGTTTGAGGAAGTTATAAATTTTAATACTTTATCTAATGCAGTTGTTATTATTTTACAAAGACTGTAATCAGAGTTGTAAGATAATCCACTGACCACAATGTAAGAATCTTTTCCTTTGATTGGTTTAGGACATGGTATTGTTATCTGGTAGAAGGAAGGATAAAGATAACTTACTAACGTGTTTAACAGTATTCATATAATCATAATGTAGATATTCATTTAATTTTCAAGTTTCAAAAACCACTACTGAGTGACTTTATTATGATTTCAAAGTAAATTATAAATATTATTAACTGTAACTATGAAAGTAAATGTATAGCTATTAGAAGTTCAAAAGACTAAATATACTAATGTAAAGTTTATAATTTTTATATATTAAAAATTGAGAGGGAGTATATTTAAGTGTATATTAATAGTATAGAAGTTTTTTAAAACAATGTGCCTAATACTTTATGTGCTATGTCCATTTATTACAAATCCCATACTTAGATAATCAAGGTAGAAGCTCTGTATATTATTTCACTGTGATTTTTTTTAAATAAATGGACACATTATAAGTGTTCTAAGATGATCCTGATTCATGATTTTTCTTCTCTTATGATACGTTGTGTGGAATTGACAAGTTATATGTTAAATTTCCCTTCAGTGTAAAAACCTTAAATGCTCTATCCTTAGCTTGGTGGTTTCTCTGCTATATGTCACTCAGAAGACTGCAGAAGCCCTTATATGAACTGTCTTTATAATTCTTTTATGAATTTTTAATCTAAACCACATGTCTTAACAATAATGTGTATATGTATATATTTGTCTATAAATGTTTCTCTTTTAGTGTATAGAAAAGTTTTGGTCATACATCACCACTTATCCTTTCCACAGTGAGGGGGGAAATGGTGGTTTGTGAGAAATGACATTCTGAGAGTTTCAGGATGCCTACTGGTTATTGCAGGACATGGGAAAGTTATTTCTCCCCATCTCCTCTCCCTTCCTCCATGTCTTATATTTTGCAAACAGACACTCAGAACATGAATTTGAATGAAACAGGAATTGTATGTACCAGATTATTTTTTCTGGAGTTAGTCTTTGGTTATTTCCCCCTTTTACTCAAAAACCTTTCTTGGCTTCATGTTACCTTCAGAATCAACTGTGTACTCTGACATTCAGTGCTGTACATATCTGATCCTCTATTTTCAATCTCATTTCCCACTAGTAATCTCCTCATTCTACCATTGAAGCCAAACTAAACATTTCTCTTGGGTTGGCCAAAAAATTTGTTTGGGTTTTACAGAAAACTGGCTTAAAACTCAGCATTCAAAAAACTAAGATCATGGCATGTGGTCCCATCACTTCATGGCAATTAGATAGGGGAAAAAGTGGAAACAGTAACAGATTTTCTTTTCTTAGGCTCTAAAATCACTGTGGACAGTGACTGTAGCCACGAAATTAAAAGATGCTTGCTCCTGGGGAAAAAAATCTATGACAAACCTAGACAGCGTATTAAAAAGCAGAGATAACAGTGTTGGACAATGGTCTGTATGATCAAAGGTGTGGTTTTACCAGTAATCATGTTCAGATGTGAAAGTTGGACCATAAAGAAAACTGAGCACTGAAGAATTGATGCTTTTGAAGTATGTTGCTGGAGAAGACATTTGAGAGTCTCTTGGACAGCAAGGATATCCAACTAGTCAGTCCTAAAGGAAATCAACCCTGAATATTCATTGGAAGGACTGATGCTGAAGCTGAAGCTGCAATACTTTGGTGAAGAGCTGACTCAATGGAAAAGACCCTGATGCTGGGAAAGATTGAGGGCAGGTGGAGATGGGAGTGACAGAGGATCAGATGGTTGGATGGCCCACCAACTCAATCGACATGAGTTTGAACAAACTCTGGGAGATGGTGAAGGACAGGGAAGCCTGGTGTACTGCAGTTCATGGGGTTGCAAAGAGTCGGACACAACTTAGCGACTGAACAATAGTCACCAGTATTCTTGCTGGGAAATCCCCTGGACTGAGGAACCTGGCGGGCTATAGTCCATGGGGTTGCAAAAGAGTCAGACACAACTTAGTGACTAAACAACAACAATGCGTGGGAGAAGAATGGCTTTTTTATAGGGTATAGATATCGTCAACATTTAGATGATGTTAAACTGTTTCCCAGAGAGGTTTACCAGTTTAAATCTATCTGTGCCCATGTCCAGTGTATAAAAGTTGTCAACAATTGATATTATTGGGGGTTTAATTTTTGGCATACTGGTGAATATAAAATGATATCTCACTCTGAATTGCACTTCACTGACTATTAATGAGACCGAGCATATTTTCATGTATTTATTGGCCATGTATAGTTTTTTTTTTCTGTGACAAATCCATCCTGTTTATGTCTTTCACCCCGTTTCTGTTGCATTAGCATTTTCTTTGGGGTTCCTTTAATTTTTCAACATAAGTGTTAACTATAACCATTTTCTGACAGGGTTAAATTCAGTATGTATTAGTTTTTTATTGCCGTATTCCTAAACCACAGACTTAGTGGCTTAAAGCAACACACATTTATTATCTCAGTTTCCATAGGTTAGGAGTCCAGGCACAGCTTAGGTGAATCTTCATCTCAGGGTGCCTTAAGGTGTTAGCTATGCTGGGCTTCTCATTTGGAGCCCAAGGTCCTCAGGTTGTTGGCAGAATTCACTTTCTTACAAATACCCACGTTCTTACTACAACTGGTTGGGAAGTACTCTTGGCTGCTAGAGGTTGCCTGCAGTTCCTTGCCTCACAGATAGTTTACCGCATGGGTGTTTCCTTTCCTTCAGGTCAGCAGGAGTGTGTCTCTGCTTTGAATCTCTGACCTCTAGACCTAGATTTAAAGAGCTTATGTCGGGCCAACTCTGATAATCTCCCTGTTGATTAACTCAAAGTTTATTGAGTTAACATATTAATATCATTAATATATAAAGATCTCTTACAAATCATTAAGAAAAACCGGGAACATGCCGTAGAAAAATGGGTAAAGAATATAAAAAGGAATTCACCAAGGAAATATAAGTAGAAGATTGTTTGACTTCATAATTTTTTTAACTATGCAAGTCCTATATAAGTTACCAAATATTATTTTTAAATTTTGATAACCACAGTAGACAAGGGTGCAGAAATACGGACTGTGTGAACAGATACACAACCCCTATGTGGACTACATGAGTATCCTTTGACCCAGAAATTCCAATCTTCAGAATTTTTGCTGAGAAAATGGTCCTAAAAATGTATAAAGCCCTGTGTACAAAGATGTTCACCTTAGAAGCACAATTTTCAAATGTTAGATTATCAACTATTACACATTTAGAAAATAAGTTCAGAAAATAAGCACAGATCCAGATGTATTCCCTGCTCAAAGTTAATGTATGTTCAGATTTTACCTTCTTTGCTTTAAATGTTTATGGTTTTTTAAAAAGAAATGAAATGTTGCAAATAAAATCTAGTGTAACTGCTGAAACTCTTAAAAAGAAAAAAGAGCTTATGTCAGGCCAACTCTGATAATCTCCCTGTTGATTAACTCAAAGTTTATTGATTAGTAACCTAATCATGGGAGTGACACCCAACATATTAATAGGTGTTTTCCCCACAGAAGGGCAGGGAATTAAACAAGGTGTGAACAGGAGGAGGCTGACAGTTCTGCCTCAGAGCATTTTGATCCTCCCAAACATGACATAGACCTCAGCATACTTTACTCATTTAATACTTTTGCCATTCTTAACATTTGTTGTAATTTGTTTTACCTTTTGTAAAAGAAAAAAAATTACTTGTATTCAATTGTATTCAGTTTTTAATGCCAGTATTAAAAATCAATATTGATTTTTCAGTTCAATCAAAATTATTAAATATACCACTGTATTTTCTTGTTATCTGCTATTTTCATATCCCATGCTTCCATTAGGACTTGCTTTTCTTGCTGAAATACATCTTTTAATTAGTTCTCTTGATGAGGGTGGGTTGTTAAACTCCATTAGTCTTTGTTTGTCTGAAATGTTTTTATTTTTCCATCATTCTTGAGTAATTAGTTGGCTACAGAATTATAGGTTAACAGATTTTTTTCCCTCCCTTTCTTCCTTCTTTTGTTCATTGCTTCATTTCACCTTCCCTAAAAATCACTGCAGTTGGTGATTGCAGCCATGAAATTAAAAGACTCTTACTCCTTGGAAGTTATGACTAACCTAGATAGCATATTAAAAAGCAGAGACATTACTTTGCCAACAAAGGTTTGCCTAGTCAAGGCTATGGTTTTTCCAGTAGTCATGTATGGATGTGAGAGTTGGACTATAAAGAAAGCTGAGCGCTGGAGAATTGATGCTTTTGAACTATGGTGTTGGAGAAGACTCTTGAGAGTCCCTTGGACTGCAAGGAGATCCAACCATTCCATTCTAAAGGAGATCAGTCCTGAGCGTTCATTGGAAGAACTGATGTTGAAGCTGAAACTACAATACTTTGGCCACCTCGTGCTAAGAGTTGACTCATTGAAAAAGACCCTGATGCTGGGAAAGATTGAAGGCAGGAGAAGAAGGGGACAACAGAGGATGAGTTGGCTGGATGGCATCACCAACTCGCTGGACATGAGTTTGGGTAAACTCCGGGAGTTGGTGATGGACAGGGAGGCCTGGTGTGCTGCAGTTCATGGGGTCGCAAGAAGTCGGGCACAACTGAGCGACTGAACTGAACTGAAGCAAGTACTTTGAAGGTATTACTTCATTGTCTTCTGGCATTTTCTGCAATCTGAAAGAAAGTGAAACTGTTAGTCTCTCAGTCTTCTCCTACTCTTTGTGACCCCATGGACAAGAGAGCCTGCCAGGCTCCTCTGTTACTGGAATTCTCCAGGTGAGAATACTGGAGGGGGATTCCATTTTCTACTCCAGAAGATCTTCCTGACCCAGAGATCGAACCTGGGTCTACTGCATTGCAGGCAGATTCTTAGCCATCTGAACTACCAGGGAAGCCCTGCAATCTAGCTGCTTTTTTTGAGCTGCATATGTTATGGATTCTTAGTCCCCCTACCAAGCCCTTGGCCTTTACAGTGTAAGGGCAGCATCCTAATCAGTGGACTGCCAAAGAATTCCCCTTTTTTCCTTTTTAAATAAATAGTTATTTGTCTTTCATCTTTGGCTTTTAAAACTGTCTCTCTCTTTAATTTTCTGTAAGTTCACTACTAAAGAGTTCTCTGAGTTTTTTTAGTAAAGTATATGAGATATAATTTATATGCAGTAACGTGCCTTTTTAAACATATATTACTGTATATAAATACACATATATTCAGTTCAGTGAATCTAGACAAACCAATAAAGTCTGGTAACAGCTACCGGTATCAAATATATATTTTCATTATCTTTAAACCCTGCCTCATTTCCTTTTGTATTTGATCCCCTCACCTTAACCTCTGCTCCTGGCAACTAGTAATTTGATTTCTGTCCCTGTAGTTTTGCATTTTTGAAAAGGTTGTATAAATGGAATCTCACTGTTGTGTTTGACTAATTTTTCTTAATGCAGTGCTTTTGAGATCTGTCTATACGGTTGAATGGATGTTGTTATTGTTCAGTGGTTCAGTCATGTCCATCTCTTTGTGACTCCATAGACTGCAGCACACCAGGCTTCCCTGTCCTTTACCATCTCCCAGAGCTTATTCAAACTCATGCCCATTTAGTTGGTGATGCCATCCAACCATCTCGTTCTCTGTCATTCCCTTTTCCTCTTGCCTTCAATCTTTCCCATCATCAGCGTCTTTTCTAATGAGTCAGCTTCTTGCATCGGGTGGTCAAAGTATTGGAGCTTCAGCTTCAGCATCAGTCCCTCCAGTGAATATTCAGGACTGATTTCCTTTAGGATCGACTGGTTTGATCTCCTTGTTGTCCAAGGGACTCTCAAGAGTCTTCCAACACCACAGTTCAAAAGCATCAATTCTTCGGCACTCAGCCTTCTCTAATGGTCCAACTCACATCCATACATGACTACTGGAAAAACCATAGCTTTGACTATATAGATCTTTGTAGGCAAAAAATGTCTCTGCTTCTTAATCTTCTGTTTAGGTTTGTCATTGCTTTTCTTTCAAGGAAGAAGTGTCTTTTAATTTCATGGCTGTAGTCATCATCCGTAGTGATTTTGAAGCCCAAGAAAATAGTATGTCACTGTTTCCCATCTAGTTAACATTATTTGAGAACATGCTGTGTGCAAGATGCTATTTGGCATTTTGCATATATTCTATCATTTATTCACATCAATTCTGAAATTTACTGTAATCTTCCTTATTGTCACAGATGTTGGGGCTCACAGAAATTAGGTAACTTGCCCCCAATCTCGTAATAGTAAATACCCAAACTAGTGTTCAAACTCGTCTCTGTGACTTCAAAATCTGACTTTTTTTTTTTCCAAAATAACATTTTCCTTCCTTGATATGGGGATTATTCTGGGCCAGATCTATAAAGGTCTGGCCCAGCAGTTTAAATGAGCAGCCAGATTTGGTTAATCCTGGGGCAAAGGTAGTTGTTGTTCAGTTGCTTACTCATGTCTGACTTTCTGTGACCCCATGGACTGCAGCACACCAGGCCTCCCTGTCCTTCACCATCTCCTGCAGTTTGCTCAAACTCATGTTCGTTGATTTGATGATGCCATCCAACTATCTCCTCCTCTGTCACCCTCTTCTCCTTCTGCCCTCAATCTTTCCCAGCTTCAGGGTCTTTTCCAATGAGGCAGAGATACTACCCTGAAGGTATTTGGAAAATGATGATGGCACAGATGAATGTGGCTTTCAGCCATAAAGCTTCCCTGAATTTTATAGGGCCATATTCCCTCCACTTGTGGTCCCTGCTGTTAGTATAGCTTTCACTTCTCTCAAGGATTCTGTGTTCCATCACTGAACTGTTCTGCAAATAGACTCTTAGTTTCCAAGGAAAGGAAGCATTAACTTCTCTGATGGCAGTTTCTCTACTTGCTGTAATTTTAGAGGTATCAAAGGAAGTTTGCACGTGTCTAGGAATAAATCTTCTGTTACATCATATAACAATTCTTGTCAGGAAGTTCTTTTGTAATTTTAAATTGAGGAAACTGTCTCCTTAATGAAGGGTGATTTGTTGCTATTTCATTCAACAAATACTTGAATTAGAAAGTGCTTAGTTAAGAGCATTTGCAAGTAAAAGAAAAAAACCTGATATAAGATTAAATAAGCCCTAGTTTGTTTCTGTTTCATATTTATCTCAACTATTAATAAAATTAGAATAAATCCAATCTGTGGTTCTACTTTCTCCATAAATTTTCTTCCCTTAAGTGTCTCTTATGTATCTGTACTTAATGTCTTCATTAATTATATTCATTAATTGAATTTATTTACTCAATGGGACTATAAACTGTGTGAGAGTAGGTACCTAATCCTAATATCTTTTCATGACCTTTGAGGTAATAATTCTGATCCCGAGACCTCTAAAATAATTCGTACAGTAAGTTGTATAATCTAAAGGAAGGTATCAATATTTTTTGATGTCTTTTAGCCAGACAAACTAGAGTGTGCTAATAATACAAGGTATTTTATGCTCACCAGAAGTCCTCATCAAATTGGAAAATAAATTTTCATTTAATAAATGCCATTTATTTAAAAAAAAACTTTATAAATGTGTGTCTTTCATAGTGAAAGGTTGGGAATTAATGTTTGGTAATGCCTGTCCAAGTGCTGATAATAATGATTATTAAAAATATGATTGTTTTATTGATAGTAATTAATGTACTTTTTTGTTTTAGGGAATGTTGTAGGCAACTTGGGACATTCCTTCTTCAGTCAAAGTTTCCTTGGCAGTAAAGAGCATGGTGGATTCTTATATGTGACATCTACCTACCAGTCACTGCAAGACCTAGTACTCCCCACCCCACCTTACTTGTTTGGGATTCTCATTCAGAAATGGGAAACTCCTTGGGCTAAAGTGTTTCCCATCCGACTAATGTTGAGACTTGGAGCTGAATATCGACGTAAGTAAAAAATACCCTCTTCTAAACCATATGACCGAGACCAAGACATAAAAACTAAGCAAAGACTTGAGATATTCAGAGCCCCATGGTGATACAATTAAACAGAAGTAGTCTTTTAAAATAACTAAGGTAAATATGGTCAGTGTCTGTACTTTCTCTTTGTGGCCTCCTGCAGGGATCTTCTGGACCCGTGTCTCTTGCATTGCTTTGACTGTAATGGGCAGGACTCATAATGACAAATGAGGATGTTAGTGATTATTTATTGCCTTGTAAACTTACTGGTTTTATAGGTTAATTTACAGGTTTTATACAGGATCATCTTCAGGAAAATTATTAGCTTAACAAGTAATTGTATTTTTTATAGTATCCGTATATGGTGAGCTTTTTTTTTGTCACTTGCTTGGAAAATAGTTATGACAAATTATATTTTATATAATGTAACAGACTGGAAGCTAGTGGTATAGAGATAACTCTCAGCTGGTAAAGTAAGCAATAAAAGAGTCTCCGTGCCCATTGTAGCAGTGCAACTAAGCTGTGACTGTTTTTAAAGATATTAAGGCCTAAATGCAAGCCTTATTTTAAACTTCATATCAAAGTTGCCCTGGTCTAGGAATCAGACCACTGGAATAGGCTTTTAACTTCGCCACTTAACTAGCGCTCTTACTTTGAGTGAAGCCGTGTAAGTTGCTGACTGGCAGTTTCTTTGCCTTTTCTGTTGCGTGGTATTATTAAGAGGATGGTATTATGAATCAGCAAAGTAAAGTAAGGGAAGGAAAGGATTGAATTTAGAGGAAACAACATTTGTATCTCCCTGGCTTGCACAGGCTGTTGAAACCATCGAGTTCAAGGAGCCAGCCAGGATCACCTGGTGTCTGGCTCGTCTAAGGCGTGTCCTAATTCAGACATGTGTAAGAGTGAACACTTTTAAAAAAGACTGCTGACCACAGAGGAAGGAATTCAGTGCTCTAATGAGTAATTACAATTATATTTTGAGAACTTCATGAAACTTGTTATCTCTTTTACCAAAATTATAAGCTGCTGAACTTAGTCTGTTCATTTCTCATTTGCAGTTTATCCATGCCCACTGTTCAGCGTCAGATTTCGGAAGCCATTGTTTGGAGAGACTGGGCATACCATCATGAATCTTCTTGCAGTAAGTTGAGAATTATTATTTTCTTGTTCCGTACTGGGATTTGTATGGGAGAAGGAGGCAGATTTTATTATTTTGTTCATACCTTGCTGCTTCAGGGAAGTGAAGATTTAGCTAAAAGAAAAGAACAGAACATGTATAGTCTTTGGAAAGTACTTGGAGCTTTGGAGCGAAATAGTACTGGATTCTGGCTCTTGGTTGTACACTTACTAAGTGACCTTGCAGGTTTATTGTGAGAGTAGTGCCTATGTAAAGCACCCAGCATTATGTCCTATTTTAATTTTTAAGCCTGGCATCCTAGAAATTTCCCCTGTGTCCATATAGCTTACAGTTTAGCCAAAGATTGATCAGAGATTGTATTCACATACCTCAAGCCAATAAGACATCTATACTTTCTTGGTGTATGGACTGGTATTCAAATGTTATTCCTGTATTTTCCACTGGACTCTCACATGTCTCCTTGGCACATGCATAGGCTCTGACCCTGTTGACCAAGGCTTAGTTGGCTTGGCCCCACTACGATCTCTGCTACACATGTGCACAGACTAAGGTCCGTCCTGGGTATGTATGTGGAGAATTCATGAAATTCCCTGTGGCTGTCTCATTCCCAGAACTCCTTGTTAAATTTCTGGCTAGTCTGCCTGCTTATTACTTGCTCCAAATAGACTAGCAGCCTCTGGGTAACAGAGCCACTGGTCTTCTTTCACTAGCCACTGAGATTACTGCTTTAACTGAGACACTACAAATCAAGCAAGATTCTACAAGCAGCAAAGCATACTGTTTTCACAAACTACCTTGCCTTGGTTGAACAACCCGGCAAAGTTAGGGGCAGCCCCAGGCAAGATCACGGACTCAACTCTGTTCTTCTTGCTTCAAGTTCAGTAATTTTCCTGAATGAGTACACCTCATTGTATTGTGTGCTTTTAGCCTGAGTCAAGGGCACTGAAATGGTTGGGTTTTTGTTTTCTTTTTTAAATAAATTCATCTAACTTGATTGCTTTGGGGGGACTTGATTTATTACTCTGTCATGAAATTGTAGTTATAGTTCCAGTTATCTTTTAAAGAGATTTAAACAATGAAAAAGATTCTTATAGGTTTACTCATGTAGCTGCCATTTGCAGTGCTTCTCCATTCCTTTGTGTAAATCTGTATCTCCATCTGGTGTCCTTCTACTTGAAAGATTTCTTCTAATGTTTCTTATAGTGTGGATTGACTGGTAATGAATTCTTTTAACAACTGTGTTTTTTATAAAGTCCTTTGTATTTGAAAGAAGGCACTTTTGCCTGATGTAGAATTCTAGGCTGACAGTTTTATTCTTTGAGAATTTTAAAGATTTACTCTATTGCCTTCTGGTTTGCATTTTTTTCTGATGAGAAATATGTTTTCCATTTTGCCTTTCTTTGTTCCTCTCTACAGCAATTTGTATGATATCTGGAATGAGAATGTAAGAAACATTTTTCTTCCCCACAAATTGAGTAGAAATATTGGGAAATGAGCAGATATTGACATCAATAGACAAATACTTTAAATGCACAGCCATTTTTCTAATATACTATATAATTATGCTCAGATACTTTCTGTCCTTCAGCCATGACAAAGAAACTTTTAAGCTATCACCAGTAGGACATTTAGCTGTTACTTCACTATTTATGATGAGATTCTGCAAATAGTATCTAACATTTATATGATTCTTTGTAACTCAAAAGGCTTTATATTATTTTGCTACCACGGTAGTTCTGCAAGTTAGTAGGGATGCATATTATTTACATTTTAAAGATTCAGGAACCTAAGCTTAGAAATTGTATAGCAAATTGTAAAGCCAGGGTTTGCATCTTCCTACTCCATCCTCCTTGCTTTTTCTGGTACATATTCCTTGTATTCTCAGTCAGTGCTCTTAGATGCAAACACTTGTGAGAACAAGCTTCTAGATTTGAAGGAAACTTGCTTTACAGAATTTATTGAATTTAGGGTGGATCGGATCATTACATTTTTCTCAATATTCTAGCCAAATAAAGCATTAATTACCATATGTTGAAAGTAGTACTATTAAATTTGTTTTGAAATGTATTTATTAGCTTCTCTAAACACGAACAAAGTAGTCAATCTTGAATTATGTTAAAATTAACTGGCTCAGAGTACAGAAAATCAATTGTAATGCAACTTACTTATTCAAACCATAGGGTTGAGAATAAAATAGTGGAAAATATATGCCATTATAAGTGGAAGAGGGCTTCTCTGGTGGCTCAGTAGGGAAGAGCCCAGTTACCAATGAAAGAGACACAGGTTCAATCCTGGGGAAGGAAGATCCCCTGGAGAAGAAAACAGCAGCCTACGCCAGTATTCTTGCCTGCGAAATTGCATGGACAGAGGAGCCTAGCGTGTTACAGTCCATGAGGTCCCAAGAGTCGGACGTTACTTAGTAACTGAAACAATAACCACAGTGATTTTTAGTGACTTTGGACGTTATTTGGAATTAAGCTAAACTTCACAGATTAAGGACACAGGTCTTCACAAGACTGCCATTACTTCAGATGCCAGCTGTAAGTTCAAGGGTCCCCAGACCTCCTACAGTCGGCACTAACTAGATACAAATGTGGGAGATCCCACTAACCCGTCAGGTTTGATGATTCACTAGAATGATTCACAGAACTCCACAAACTACTATACAGTTGACCCTTGAACAAATGGGCTTGAACTGCTCAGATCCACTTATGTGGATTTTTTTTTTCCAGTAAGTTTGTACTACACAGTCCATGGTTACTAGAATAGGCAGATTACAGAACTGCAGTTCAGAGAGCTGAGTGTAATGTTATACATGGATTTTTGACTGTGCAGGTTGACACCCCTAACCCCCATGCTGTTTAAGAGCCAACTGTACTTATGATACAGTTTTATTCTAACAGGGCAGATATAATCAGGAGCAGCTAATAGAAGAGATACAGAGTGCAGGGTCTGGGAGGGTTCCAAACAAGAAACTTGTGTCTTGAGTTTTTATTGGAGTTTCCTCACTGTTCCTGATTGATTGAATTATTGGCCATGTGATTGAACTCAGTCTTCGGCCTGTTTTGGCATTCCCCAGAAGTCAGGCTGGTGTTGCGTACCTCAAGGCCCCGTCCTCTCATCATGCAGCTGATGCTTCAGAAATGGCCAACTACCACCCTGAGTCATCTTGCTAGCCTGAATATCATCAAATTGACATAGACTGTCCAATGACATAGACATAGGGCCCACCAGGAATATAAAGGGCACTCATATCTCTCAGGAAATTCCAAGGGTTTAGAGGCTATGTCCCAGGAACCAGGGGCAAAGGTCAGCCAAATTCTTTATTATACAGTAAGACTCTGCTCAATGCCCGTGAATGCCCAAGAGGTCTTTCTATCTGGATTTTGGGAATAGGCATTATTCCCAGACCTGTGTATCAGATAATGCTCCCAATAATCACTTCAGGCCTTTCTTTCCCTGGCCTCAGGTTTCCTCACACTTATTAGCTAATGAGAGCACTGCTAAATACTGGATGTGACCTTCTGCAAACCTTTGGAGTCTTGTCTGCAGAGTTCTCCTCTCTGTCCTGTCAACTAACTACCTTCATTTTTCTTGTTTTTCAGTTTTCTCAGGAAATCTGCCAGCCTCTGCCAAGGTTCCCCCTTCATGTATCTGAGCTTGGAAGCTCTCCTGGAGCATAACCTGGGCAGTCACAGAGCTCATCTTGTTTGTTTCCAATCTCTCAAGGATCACTGTCCTTTGTTACCTGAAATTCACTCTCTTGAAAATCATTGTTCCATGTGTTTTGTGTGGTCTTTGGTTGTTTAAGACATGAGGCTAAATCCAGTCTTCTTTCCTCCACCTTGGGCAGAAATGAATATTTCTAAGTTATATTTTAATGTATAATATCTCTCTATATTCTTCTACTCCAGCCCCCATCCCTTTGTCCCTCCTTGGTAATTTTAGTTTTTAGTCTCATTTTTTTTGCAAGATAATTTTTCTTTCAGGTTGTAATCTATTTTGGAGTGAAAAGGAGGTATTTGTCCTGTAATCTAGCAATAGCAGCCTAAGGTTTCTGTGATCTCTATCGTTTCATTTATACAAACATTTGTTGAATTATCTCCTGAGGCATCTCACTGTATATCATCACTTTCTCTCTAGATTATCAGGATCCTGCAGTCTGTTGATTTCAAGAAACCTTTTCACTATTTATCACTCCTGTTGCTTTTCTGTTTTTGTATATTTTGATTCCATAGTTTCACCATCAAATCACTGTTTTCCATAATTCTAGTTCCTTTTCTACTTTGTGTTGTGGTAGCCTGGCAAAATGTAAACCCTGCTTAAATCTACCTCTTTCTTTAAAACTTAAAAAAAAATTATGTATGGTAAAAGCCACCTTTTTTTGAGTACATTTCCAAGAGTTTTCACACATGTAACAGTTACATTATAACCACTCTCACAATTGAAATACAGAACAGTTCTGTCACTCCAGAATATTTGCTGGTACACTTCTAATGTCTGATAATCACTGATCCTTTGTCCCTGTAGTTTTAGTGTTTTCAGACTGTCATAAGGGAAATTACACAGTATGTAGCCTTCTCAGTCTGGCTTCTTTTACTTATCTTAATGCATTTGAGATTAATCTATGTTATATGTATTGTTGGGAAGGAAAAAAAATCTTTCTCTTCCACTCATCTCAGGTTCTTTGGATGAGGTCCTCTAAATTAGACTGGCCAAAGACTGACTAACAAGAGGCATATTTAGCTGTGGCATACTCTGGTAACCTTCAGTATCAGATGATTGATTTTTGAGGCGGAGTAGTGTTGTGTTGTATATGTGAACTACAGTTGATTCATTCACCTGGTGATGGATATCTGGGTTTCTAGTTTCTTGCAACTGAATAAAGTTGCTATCAATACAAACATTCACGTATTAAATTCTGTGTGAATGTTTAGTTTTCATTTATCTAGGAGTGGGAGAGTTGAGCCATAGTGTGTTTAACATTATGAAAGTGAAAGTGAGAGTTGGTCAGTCATGTCCAACTCTTTGTGACTCAGGCACTATAGAGCCCACTAGGCTCCTCTGTCCACGGAATTCTCCAGACAAGAATGCTGTAGTGGGTAGCCTTTCCCTTCTCCAGGGGATCTTCCCAACCCAGGGATTGAACCCATGTCTCCCACATTGTAGATGGATTCTACAATTTACAAGCTGAACCACAAGGGAAGCCCAAGAATACTGGAGTAGATAGTGTATCCCTTCTCCAGGGTTATTCCCGACCCAGGGATTGAACCGGGGTCTCCTGGATTTCAGGCTGAGCTATCAGAGTTTAACATTGTAAGAAACTGTAAAATTGTTTTCCAAAATGCCTGCGATGTTTTGCATTCATCAGGTACAAGAGTCTTTTTTTTTTGGACAACACTTGTTGTTCCTCCTTTAGTTTTTAATTTTTGCCATTCTAATAGAAGTCTAATGGTTTTAATTTTTGTGATTTTAATTTTTATATTTCGTGATGAGTGATTTAGAGCATCTTTTTATTTGCATATTTTGTCTTCTTTACATCTTTAATGAATATTCAGATTTTTGCCCATTTAAAAGATATGGTTTTTGTTTTCTTATTGTTGAATTTTGAGAGTATTTCATAATGTAAGTTCTTTGGTAGATGTGTATCATTTTAAAATATTTTCTCTCAGTCTGTAGATCATCATTTCATTTTTTAAAAATAATGTTGTTAATAGAGCCAAAGTTTTTAATTTTGTTGAAGTCATTTGTTAATTTTTGTTTGTTTGTTTGTTTTAATTTTAACAATATATTTTATTTATTTTTTATTTTTTTATTAATTTTTTTTAATTGTTTTTGCCATACATTGTCATGATATCACCATGGGTTTACATATGCTTCCCCTCCGGATCCCCCTCCCTCCTCCCTCCCCCCCTGGAAATCTCGCTGCACCAGTCCCGAGCATCAATCCTGGGCTGGCGATTGATTAGACACATGACAATTAACATGCTTCAATGCCCTTCTCCCATATCATCCCACCCTTACCCTCATCCACAAAGTCCACGAGTCTATTCTATACATCTGCGTTCCTTTTGTTGTCTCCCATGTTGGGTTCTCGTTACTGTCTTTCTAAATTCCATATATATGCGTTAATATACTGTATTGTTTTTGCTTCTGGCTTACTTCACTCTGGATAATGGGCTCCAGTTTCATCCATCTGAGTAGAATTGCTTCAAATGAATTTTTTTTTTAATGCTGAGTAATATTCCATTGTGTATATGTACCACAGCTTTCTTATCCATTCATCAGTTGATGGGCATCTAGGTTGTTTCCATGTCTTAGCTATTGTAAACAATGCAGCGATGAACATTGGGGTACACGTGGCTCT
>ML663016.1:5427680-5868747 GCA_007570785.1 Antilocapra americana
AGAGACGAACCTTGCAGGGCTTAGCTATTAATCTGCTTCTGCTCTCAGCTATATTGCTCTCCAAGATCCACCGCAGATCTGCCAGAGAGAATGCTCCCTGGTATTCGGAAACCTTTCTCCTCTTTTTTTTTTTTCCTCTTTATTCCAGACTCCCCTTCCGGGACGGAACCCGTCCCCAGCTCTTTGTCTCTCCCTCTACTTTTTTTTTTCTTTTCTTTCTTTTGTCCTACCTCCTCACGTCGGCAATGGGTCACCTCTCCAGATGCCCGATGTCCTCTGCCAGCATTCAGTTCCTGTTTTTTTGGAGTTTGCTCGGCCTTTAAAAGTTCTTTTGGTATATTTATTGGGGAGAGAGTGTTCTCCCCATCCTATTCCTCTGCCATCTTAGTTTCGCCCCCCCATTTGTTAATTTTTATGGGGCATTCTGTTTATATCATATCTAAGAACTTATTGACTAAAATTTAAATCACAAACATTTTCCCCTATGCTTTCTTCAAAAGTTTATGGTTTTATGTTTTACATATAGGTTTGTGATCCATTTTTAGTTAATTTTTGTTTGTGAGGCATTCCTTGAAGTTTTTTTCCCCCATTTGCATGTCCAGTCCTTTCAGTATCACTTGTCATTTGCAGTCAGTTCAGTCGATCAGCTGTGTCCAACTCTTTGCAACCCCGTGGACTGTAGCACGCCAAGCTTCCCTGTCCATCACCAACTCCTGGAACTTGCTCAAACTCATGTCCATCTAGTCGGTGATACCATCTAACCATCTCGTCCTCTGTCATCCCCGTCTCCTCCTGCCTTCAATCTTTCCGAGTATCACAGTCTTTCCCAATGAGTCAGTTCTTTGCATCAGATGGCCAAAGCATTAGAGTTTCAGCTTCAGCATCAGTCCTTCCAGTGAATATTCAGGACTGATTTCCTTTAGGATGGACTGGTTGGATCTCCTTGCAGTCCAAGGGACTCTCAAGAGTCTTCTCCAACACCACAGTTCAAAAGCATCAATTCTTCAGTGCTCAGCTTTCTTTATGGTCCAGCTCTCACATCCATACATGACTACTGGAAAATCCATAGCTTTGACTAGATGGACATTTGTCAGTGAAGTAATTAATGTCTCTGCTTTTTAATATGCTGTCTAGGTTGGTCATAGGTTTTCTTCCAAGGAGCAAGCGTCCTTTAATTTCATGGCTGCAGTAACCATCTGCAGTGATTTTGGAGCCCCCCAAAATAGTCTGTCACTGTTTCCATTGTTTCCCCATCTATTTGCCCTGAAGTGATGGGACCAGATGCCATGATCTTAGTTTTCTGAATGTTGAGCTTTAAGCCAACTTTTTGACTCTCCTCTTTCACTTTCATCAAGAGGCTCTTTAGTTCTTCTTTGCTTTCTGCCATAAAGGCGGTATCATCTGCATATCTGAGGTTATTGATATTTCTCCCGGTAATCTTGATTCCAGCTTGTGCTTCTTCCAGCCCAGCGTTTCTCATGATGTACTCTGCATATAAGTTAAATAAACAGGGTGACAATATACAGTATAGCCTTGATGTACTCCTTTCCTGATTTGGCATCAGTCTACTGTTCCACATCCAGTTTTAACTGTTGCTTCCTGACCTATATACAGATTTCTCAGGAGGCAGGTCTGGTGGTCTGGTATTCCCATCTGTTTTAAGAATTTTCCATAGTTTGTTGTGATACACACAGTCAAGGCTTTGGCATAATCAGTAAAGCAGAAGTAGATGTTTCTCTGGAACTCTCTTGCTTTTTCGATGACCCAGTGGATGTTGGCAATTTGATCTCTGGTTCCTCTGCCTTTTCTAAATCCAGCTTGAACATCTGGAAGTTTACGGTTCATATACTGTTGAAGCCTGGCTTGGAAAATTTTGAGCGTTACTTTGCTAGCATGTGAGAAGATTGCAGTTGTGCGGTGAGCATTCTTTGGCATTTCCCTTCTTTGGGACTAGAATGAAAACTGACCTTTTTCAGTCCTGTGGCCACTGCTGAGGTTTCCAAATTTACTGGCATATTGAGTGCAGCACTTTCACAGCATCGTCTTTTAGGATTTGAAATAGCTCAACTGGAATTTCATCACCTTCATTAGCTTTGTTCATAGTGATATTTCCTAAGGTCCACTTGACTTCATGTTCCAAGATGTCTGGCTCTAGGTGAGTGATCACACCATCATGGTTATCTGGATTGTGAAGATCTTTTTTGTATAGTTCTTCTGTGTATTCTTGCCACGTCTTGTTAATATCTTCTGCTTCTTTTAGGTCCATACCATTTCTGTCCTTTATTGTGCCCATCTTTGCATGAAGTGTTCCCTTGGTATGTCTGATTTTCTTGAGGAGAACTCTAGTATTTCCCATTCTATTGTTTTCCTCGATTTTTTTTCTTTTTTTGCTATGGTCACTGAGGAAGGCTTTCTTATTTCTTCTTGCTATTCTTTGGAACTCTGCATTCAGATGGGTATATCTTTCCTTTTCTCTTTAGCTTCTCTTCTTTTCATAGCTATTTGTAAGGCCTCCTCAGACAGCCATTTTGCCTTTTTGCATTTCTTTTTCTTGGGGATGGTCTTGATCTCTGCCTCCTGTACAATGTCATGAACCTCTGTCCATAGTTCTTCAGGCACTCTGTCTATCAGATCTAATCCCTTGACTCTATTTGTCACTTCCATTGTATAATCGTAAGGGATTTGATTTAGGTCACACTTGAAAAGTCAATTGATTTTACCAGTGTAGATCTGACTCTTCCTTCGTTCTTAACTTCCATCCAAATTAAATATGAGTGAAGACAGAGCAGCATACCCATGGATCTCATTTTAGATTCATGACCAGTACCATTAAGGAAGCCCTTGAAGCTACCCAGCAATCCTTCCTGGTCCCTAATACATTCCTAACTCCCCTATAGACTTTTTGTATGTGATTTCTTCTCAAAGTTCCTGTGTTGCCTCTCCTTTCCTCAGTTTCAGCTGGTGACATAACCCCAATTTCCCTGAATGAATAGAAGCAATCAGAAGATAGTTTTCACACAGTTCCATCCAACAACTTACTAGCATCTACGCATTTTCTGCTCTTAATCTCCAGGACACCATTCTTTCTCAGTTCTTTTCCTGTGGTCTTCTGACTTGCCACCTTCCCCTTCCCATCATATTCTTCATCCCAGTTAGGGCAGTTCCTGTCTTCTACTTGCCCAAGCCATAAAGTTCAGAATCATCTTTAACTCTTTTTTTTTCTTTTTCACATTCAACATCTAACCTAAGGGCAAATATTGTCTGTTTTACCTTTAAATATATCTAGAATCTGATAACTTCTGACTACCTTTCAAACTGTTAAAATCTTGGTTGAAGTTATCACTGTCTCTTGCCTGGATTATTTTTATTGTGTTTATCTGATCTCCTTTCTTCTATTCCTGCTCCTTTTCCATCGTTCTTTACAGAGGAGAAAGTTAGAGAGATCCATTATAGTAGGTCGAAGCCCTTCTCAAAGTAAAGGTCAAGGTCCTTGTGACCTACAGGAGCCTGTGAGATCTAGCTGTGTGCTGTCACTCTGACCGCACCTCCTGCCACGTCTTGCTCACTTTGCTTCAGCCACACTGGATGTGTGCGTTTTAATGTATAAATGTTCCCTGAGTCCACAGTATGTTCCAGGCGTTTGGGATGTAACAAGAACAAAATAAGTGATCATCTCTGTTGTCATGGAGCTTACCTCATAGGGAGGAGACAGTTAACAAATAAATACAGAAACTGTTAGGTGCTGAGAAACCATGATAAACATTTAAATATCTGTTTAATATTGTATATAAAGGTATATTAGATGTTTTAGTCTGCTTCCTTGTGAGAGTTTACAGACTGACTGCGGAACTAGAATACATACAGTGGGGCTTTCACATGCGTTTTCTTATTATTTAAAGGAATTAATTTATTTATTCAAAAGTATTTAATTTTGGCATTCTTTTCCTTTGTGCTAATTTTATTACTGTTTAATGAGATCCTACTGTTGATGAATTCTTTATTCCACTTCAATCTGCTTTTGCCCAGGACTTTAGAAATTACCAGTATACTTTGCCAGTAGTTCAAGGTTTGGTGGTTGATATGGAAGTTCGGAAAACCAGCATCAAAATTCCCAGCAACAGATACAATGAGGTAAGATTTACTGTGATTTTTTTTCATAATTGAATATCATAAATGAAGATGAAAAATACATGATTGCATGTAAATTTTTAATTTATTGACAGTGAAATCAGTTCATAATATTATATGAATTAGATCAGTGACAGAGAATTTCATGACAGAAAAGAAGATGTTAAATTTGTCTTACTTAGTTTTTGGTTGTGTCATTTGTTGTTTTTTGACCTTTTGGTGCTGACGATCAGTAGCAGATTTGCATTTTGATTGAAGTATAAAATTAACTTTGTAATATTAGTGGTGGGGTCTTTGATATTTCCCTCTTTTGGTAAGTATATATTATTAACTACCCTTAATGTTTAAGCATTGCTCACCTGGGTAAGTCCCAAAATGATTTTTAAATAAAATTTTGAAAGCAAATGATTGCATCTTGAATTAAGCTGCATTTTGTAACTAAAATGAAATTGTGCAAACTATGCATATATTAACAGAATTATGTAAGCGCTGTGCTTTCCTGTTTGCCAAGTGAAGTACTACTTGAATTTTAAAATTTCTTAAAATCAATTCTGAAGTGGAGAATAGTAATCAGTTCAGTTCAGTGCAGTCGCTCAGTTGTGTCCAGTTCTTGGTAACCCAGTGAACCACAACACACCAGGCCTCTCTGTAAATCACCAACTCCCGGAGTCTACCCAGACCCATGTCCATTGAGTCAGTGATGCCATGCAACCATCTCATCCTCTGTTGTCCCCTTCTCTTCCTGCCCTCAATCTTTCCCAGCATCAGGGTCTTTTCCAGTGAGTCAGCTCTTCGCATGAGGTGGCCAAAGGATTGGAGTTTCAGCTTCAACATCTGTCCTTCCAAAGAACACTCAGGACTGATCTCCTTTAGGATGGCCTGGTTGGATCTTCTTGGCAGTCCAAGGGACTCTCAAGAGTCTTCTCCAACACCACAGTTCAAAAGCATCAATTCTTCAGCACTCAGCTTTCTTTATAGTCCAACTCTCACATCCATATGTGACCACTGGAAAAACTATAGCCTTGACTAGATGGACCTTTGTTGACAAAGTAATGTCTCTGTTTTTTAATATGCTGTCTAGGTTGGTCATAACTTTCTTTCCAAAGAGTAAGCATCTTTTAATTTCATGGCTGCAGTCACCATCTGTAGTGATTTTGGAGCCCCCAAAAGTAAAGTCAGCCACTGTTTCCACTGTTTCCCATCTATTTGCCATGAAGTGATGGGACCAGATGCCATGATCTTAGTTTTCTGAATGTTGAGCCAACTTTTTCACTCTCCTCTTTCATCAAGAGGCTCTTTATAAAGTTCTTCTCTTTCTGCCATAAGGGTGGTGTCATCTGCATATTTGAGGTTTTTGATATTTCTCCCAGCACTCTTGATTCCAGCTTGTGCTTCTTCCAGCCCAGCGTTTCTCATGATGTACTCTGCATAGAAGTTACATAAGCAGGGTGACAATATACAGCATTGAGGTACTCCTTTTCCTATTTGGAACAAGTCTGTTGTTCCATGTCTGGTTTTAACTGTTGCTTCCTGACCTGCATACAGGTTTCTTAAGAGATAGGTTAGGTGGTCTGGTATGCCCATCTCTTTGAGAATTTTCGAGTTTATTGTGATCCACACAGTCAAAGGCTTTGGCTTAGTCAATAAAGCAGAAATAAATGTTTTTCTGGAATTCTCTTGCTTTTTCGATGATTCAGTGGATGTTGGCAATTTGATCTGTGGTTCCTCTGCCTTTCCCAAAACCAGCTTGAACATCTGGAAGTACACGGTTCACGTATTACTAAAGCCTGGCTTGGAGAATTTTGAGCATTACTTTACTAGCGTGTGAGATGAGTGTAGTTGTGCAGTAGTTCGAGCATTCTTTGGCATTGCCTTTCTTTGGTATTGGGATGAAAGCTCACCTTTTCCAGTCCTGTACTGCTGAGTTTTCCAAATTTTGTGACATTGAGTGCAGCACTTGCACAGCATCATCTTTCAGGATTTGAAATAGCTCAACTGGAATTCCATTACTTCCACTAGTTTTGTTCATAGTGATGCTTCCTAAGGCCCACTTGACTTCATATTCCGGGATGTCTGGCTCTAGGTGAGTGATCACACCATCGTGATTATCTGGATCGTGAAGATCTTTTTTATACAGTTCTTCTGTGTATTCTTGCCACCTCTTTTTAATATCTTATAACTTAGTTTGTTAAAATTTGTTGTTTTATTAGGCAGGGTAGTAACTCCCTGATTACTTCTTGTACTATTTTTTGGTATAAAATAATTTCTTCCTTCCTTCTCTTACTTTCCCTTCTTCCTTTCCCATTCTGCCATTTATTCACTTAGTCATTTGTACATTCAGTAAACATTATTTTTGTACTTTATATGCACTTAAAATCATAGAAATGTCTTACTGGACTTATAAGCTCAGGGCTCAATGTTATGGGGGAAAGATATATTTGAGGAAAACATTTAGCCCTTGCTTTCTGTCTGATTGCTTTTTTCTAGACACTAGAAAATAGTAGTTAGAAGGAGTGCTTAATTTTTTCTGGGTACAATTAGCTCTTGAATAGTCCTACCTTGAAACTTTACCAAACTAGGTAGAGTCAAATTTTTATTTATTTATTTTTACTTTATTTATTTTAGTTGGAGGCTAATTACTTTACATTATTGTAGTGGTTTTTGCCATGCATTGACATGAATCAGCCATGGGTTTACATGTGTTCCCCATCCCGAACGTCCCTACCACCTCCCTCCCCATCCCATCCCTCTGGGTCATCCCAGTGCACCAGCCCTGAGCACTTGTCTCATGCATCGACCCTGGACTGGCTATCTGTTTCACATATGATGATATACATGTTTCAATGCTATTCTCTCAGATCATCCGACCCTCGCCTTCTCCCACAGAGTCCAAAAGAATGTTTTATACATCTGTGTCTCTTTTTCTTGTCTCACATATAGGGTTATTGTTACCATCTTTCTAAATTCCATATATATGCGTTAATATACTATATTGGTGTTTTTCTTTCTGGCTTACTTCACTCTTTATAATAGGCTCCAGTTTCATCCACCTCATTAGAAGTGATTCAAATGTATTCTTTTTAATGGCTGAGTAATATTCCATTGTGTATAAGTACCCAGCTTCCTTATCCATTCGTCTGCTGGTGGACATCTAGGTTGCTTCCATGTCCTGGCTATTGTAAACAGTGCTGTGATGAACATTGAGGTACACATGTCTCTTTCAATTCTGGTTTCCTCGGTGTGTATGCCCAGCAGTGGAATTGCTGGGTCATATGGCAGTTCTGTTTCCAGTTTTTTAAGGAATCTCCACACTGTTCTCCATAGTGGCTGTACTAGTTTGCATTCCCACCAACAGTGTAAGAGGGTTCCCTTTTCTCCACACTCTCTCTAGCATTTATCGCTTGTAGACTTTTGGATAGCAGCCATTCTGACCGGCATGAGATGGTACCTCATTGTGGTTTTGATTTGCATTTTTCTGATAATGTTGAGCATCTTTTCATGTGTTTGTTAGCCATCTGCATGTCTTCTTTGGAGAAATGTCTGTTTAATTCTTTGGCCCATTTTTTGATTGAGTCGTTTATTCTTCTGGAATTAAGCTGCAGGAGTTGCTTGTATATTTTTGAGATTAATTGTTTGTCCATTGCTTCATTTGCTAATATTTTCTTCCATTCTGAAGACTGTCTTTTCACCTTGTTTATAGTTTCCTTTGTTGTGCAAAAGCTTTTAAGTTTAATTAGGTCCCATTTGTTTATTTTTGCCTTTATTTTCAGTATTCTGGGAGGTGGGTCAAAGAGGATCCTGCTGTGATTTATGTCAGAGAGTGTTTTGCCTGTGTTTTCCTCTAGGAGTTTTAAAGTTTCTGGTCTTACATTTAGATCTTTAATCCATTTTGAGTTTATTTTTTTGTATGGTGTTAGAAAGTGTTCTAGTTTCATTCTTTTACAAATGGTTGACCAGTTTTCCCAGTACCACTTGTTAAAGAGATTGTCTTTTCTCCATTGTATATTCTTGCCTCCTTTGTTCATAGGCAAGAATAAGATAAGATGTTCATAGGTGCGTGGATTTATCTCTGGGCTTTCTGTTTTGTTCCATTGATCTATATTTCTGTCTTTGTGCCCGTACCATACTGTCTTGATGATTTTGGCTTTGTAGTATAGCCTGAAGTCAGGCAGGTTGATTCCTCCGATTCCATTCTTCTTTCTCAAGATTGCTTTGGCTATTCGAGGTTTTTTTATATTCCCATACAAATTGTGAAATTATTTGTTCTAGTTCTGTGAAAAATACCATTGGTATCTTGATAGGGACTGCATTGAATCTATAGATTGCTTTAGGTAGTATACTCATTTCACTATATTGATTCTTCCAATCCATGAACATGAAATATTTCTCCATCTATTTGTGCCCTCTTTAATTTCTTTCATCAGTGTTTTATAGTTTTCTATATATAGGTCTTTTGTTTCTGTAGGTAGATATATTCCTAAGTATTTTATTCTTTTTGTTGGAATGGTGAATGGTATTGTTTCCTTATTTCTCTTTCTGTTTTCTCATTGTTAGTGTATAGGAATGCAAGGGATTTCTGTGTATTAATTTTATATCCTGCTACTTTACTGCTCATTGATTGGCTCTAGTAATTTTCTGGTAGAGTTTTTAGGGTTTTCTATGTGGAGTATCATGTCATCTGCAAACAGTGAGAGTTTTACTTCTTCTTTTCCTATCTGGATTCCTTTTATTTCTTTTTCTGCACTGATTGCTGTGGCTAAAATTTCCAAAACTATGCTGAATAGTAGTAGTGAGAGTGGGCACCCTTCCCTTGTTCCTGACTTTTGGGGAAATGCTTTTAGTTTTTCACCATTGAGGATAATGTTTGCTGTGGGTTTGTCATATATAGCTTTTATTATGCTCAGGTATGTTCCTTCTATTCCTGCTTTCTGGAGAGTTTTTATCATAAATGGATGTTGAATTTTGTCAAAGGCTTAATCTGCATCTATTGATATAATCATATGGTTTGTTTAAAGAGAACTATTTTTATGTAATTTGTTCCCTAAATAGTTTTTAAACTATGCTTTGAAAACTTGTTTTATTACTCATTGAAGTGTTATTATCTATTTCATAGATATCTATTAAATATAATCTGTGATATGAAGTACAAAGATTAATTAGACATTATGAATGCCTCTGGAAGTTTATCATCCAGAAATGACATGATAATACACATTGCTGTCCCTGATGTTTGCACGCCGATGCTTTGTGTTTGGTAATTGAAACTATTTATACAAGTATATCTGTAAAAGCCATGTTGTTGTTTAGTTGCTCAGTGGTGTCCGATTCTTTGCAACCTCATGGACTATAGCCTGCCAGGCTTCTCTGTCCATGGGATTTCCCAGGCAGGGATACTAAAGTGGGTTGCCATTTCCTTCTCCAGGGGATCTTGCCGACTCAGAGACTGAACCTGTATCTCCTGCGTTGACAGGAGGATTCTTGATCACTGATCCAACCAATAAGCCCGTAAAAGCTATTAGGTCACCATAATTATTTATTTCAGTACTTGACCTAGGACATGCATGACAACTTCCATTCATATTATCTGTCTTTATCTGAATTCCACCTCCTAAGTTTATGGTTGTGCAGTTTCAAAAATTTTTGTTCAAAAGCAGTAACTGTATTGTAATTTATTTTATTTAATTTTCAGTAAAGTTTACCAATTTTATGTCACTTGTTTTCCTTACTTGATTTAGCAGACTCACTTCTCTTCTAATTCAATTTTTGTTTTAACTCAGTGTAATTTTACTTCTTATGATCTTGGACAGTTGTATCTATTAGTTGGAAAAGTAATTTCATACACAATGTTTCATTGTATGTTGTTGTTTAAAACAGCAGCTAAATTGTATCTGACTCTTTTACAACCCCATGGACTGTGGCCTGCCAGGCTCCTGTGTCCATGGGCTTTCCCAGGCAAGAACACTGGAGTGGGTTGCCATTTCCTTCCCCAGGGAATCTTCCTTACCCAGGGATCAAACCCACATCTCTTGCTTGGCAGGTGGATTCTTTACCACTGAGCCACCTGAGAAGCCCATTATTTCATTTAATCACTACTATATTCCATTTTTCCTTTCATTCATTTTTCCTTATTTGTACCTTTAGCTTCCCTTATCTTTTCCTGAAATATGTTTTCTTTTGCTTATAGCCTTTGTACAAGCTATTCTCTTTTTATTGCACACTTCGTCTACTCTTCATTTGCATAACTCATACTCATTTTTCAGGTTTCATTTCAAGTGACATTTTCTTAGTGGCATTTGTAATTCCTTATTTAGTGTCTACTTTCTCCACTTGACTTTTAGTTATATGAGGGACCACGTCTGCCTTGTTTACCACTGTGTCATTAGCAATCTGTCTAGTATAGAGTAATTATACAAGAAATATATATTAAATGAAGACATAAAGCAGAAATAAAATATAAATAATGTAAAATATGGAAACATGAAACATATAAAATAACTAGAAAATAAAGTAATATGAAAATAATTGCTGACACATGCTGGAACTTAATGAAGATTCAGAGAAAGCAGAGTTCTGATAAATGAAACAGTCAGGAATTTGCTTTATTTCTAATTGAGTCTTAATTCCTAAAATCCAGAGCATCACATTCCAGGTAGGTGTTTGTAAATGTTCATGTAAATATAAATGAAGAAGATTTGAAATGGACAGGGAGGGATATGTAGA
The DNA here is from genome assembly GCA_007570785.1 of Antilocapra americana. Taxonomy (NCBI): domain Eukaryota; kingdom Metazoa; phylum Chordata; class Mammalia; order Artiodactyla; family Antilocapridae; genus Antilocapra; species Antilocapra americana. The sequence continues at coordinate 5,438,529 of ML663016.1, forward strand.
CACTATAAAGTGAAAGGTAGAAGTTAAGAGAAAAAGGGGATAGATACCAGACTAAACAAAACACAGGGAAGCACCGGGAATGGGCTTGTCTGGTAGGAAGCATGGGAGATAACAACCTGCCTAATGAAGGCTAAAGCAGGGTGGGAAAAAATGTTGTACAGAGCTACTGCTTGATATATAAAGGCTTTCAAAAGCCAGGCAATGGAGTCTATATTCTTGTTCAGTTGCTAAGTCATGTCCAACTTTTTGCAACCCCCATATACTGTAGCATGCCAGGCTTCCTTTCCTTCACTGTGTCCTGGAGTTTGCTCAAACTCATGTCTGTTGAGTCAGTGATGCCATCCAGCCATCACCCTCTTCTCCTCCAGCCCTCAGTCTTTTCCAGCATCAGGGTCTTTTCCAGTGAGTCAGCCCTTCACATCAGGTGGCCGAAATATTGAAGCTTCAGCTTCAGCATCAGTCCTTCCAATGAATATTCAAGGGTTGATTTCCTTTAGGATTGACTGGTTTGATCTCCTTGCAGTCCAAAGAACTCTCAGGAGTCTTTTCCAACACCATTATTTGAAAGCATCAATCCTTCGGCACTCAGCCTTCTTTATGGTCCAGCTCTCACATCCATACATGACTACTGGAAAACCATTGCTTTTACTATATGGGACTTTGTTAGCAAAATGTTGTCTCTGCTTTTTAATATACTGTCCAGATTTGTCATAGCTTTTCTTCCAAGGAGCAAGCGTCTTTTAATTTCTTGGCTACAGTCACCATCTATAGTGATCTTGGAGCCCAGGAAAATAAAATCTGTTACTGTCCCACTTTTCCCCCTTCTATTTGCCATGAAGTAATTGGACTGGATACCATGATCTTAGTTTTTTGAATGTTAAGTTTTAAGCCAGCTTTTCACTCTCAAGAAGGCTCTTTAGTTCCTTTTCACTTTCTGCCATTAAAGTAGTATCATCTGCATGTGTAAGGCTGTTGATCTTTCTCCCAGCAGTCTTGATTCCAGCTTGTGAGTCATCCATCCAGGCATTTCACATGGTGTACTCTGCATAGAAGTGAAATAAGCAGTGTGACAGTATACAGCCTTTCTCAGTTTTGAAGCAGTCCCTTGTTCCATGTCCAGTTCTAACTGTTGCTTCTTGACCTGCAGACAGATTTCTCAGGAGGCAGGTCAGGTGGTCTAGTATTCCCATCTCTTTAAGAATTTTCAACAGGTTGTTGGGATCCACATAGTCAAAGGCTTTGGCATAGTCAATAAGCAGAAATAGATGTTTTTCTGGAATTCTCTTGCTTTCTCTATAATATAACAGATGTTGGCAATTTGATCTCTTGTTCCTCTGCCTTTTCCAAATCTAGCTTGTATATGTGAAATTTCTTTGTTCACATACTGCTGAAGCCTAGCTTGAAGGATTTTGAGTATTATTCTTGCTAGCATGTGAAGTGAGTGCAATTGTATGGTAGTTTGAACATCCTTTGTCATTGCCCTTCTTTGGGATTGGAATGAAAACTGACCTTTTCCAGTCTGTGGCCAGTGGTGAGTTTTCCAAATTTACTGACACACTGAGTATAGCACTTGCACAGCATCATCTTTTAGAATTTGAAATAGGTCAGCTGAAATTATATCACCTCCACTAGCTTTGTTCATAGTGATGTTTCCTAAGGCCCACTTGACTTCACACTTCAGGATATATGGCTCTAGGTGAGTGACCACACCATCATGGTTATCTCGTCATTAAGATCTTTTTTATATAGTTCTGTGTATTCTTGCCACCTCTTCTTAATCTCTTCTGCTTCTCTTAGGTTCTTAATGTTTATGTGCTTTATTGTGCCCATCCTAGCATGAAATGTTCCCTTGATATCTCCGATTTTCTTGGGGAGGTCTCTAGACTTTCCCATTCTGTTTTCCTGGTTTTTTTCATTGTTCACTTAAGAAGCTTCCTTTTTTCTTTAATCCTAGCTATTCTCCGACACTTTGTATTCAGAAATTGTATAAGTTTTAAAGCAAAAGCATGAATTAACCAAAGTAAAATTTTAGAAAACTGAGTTTTGGCAGCTTATGTGTAAATTATGGAGAGAGGCGGACTTCTAAGTGTCAACTGAAAAAAACAAACACAACATAAAAGTTGAGAATTATGTTTTATTCAGTGGCCTTATTGAGAATACAGCCCGGGAGACAGCCTCTCAGATACCTCTGAGGGACTGTTCCAAAGAGGTAAGGGAGGAGAAGTCAGGACATGTAGGAATTTTTGCTGGAAGAAAAAAAACATGTAGTTGAACATCAAAAGATTACTGCTAATTGTAAAAAATCCAGACATCTCAGGTTAATGATTTTAGTTCTTTTGAAGTATGGAAAGATGCAAGAGTCAGAAAGAGTTCACTGAAATTATTCCTTAGACATGCATCTGAGCCATCTAGGGCCAGGATCCTGTCTTTCTACATCCTGATATCCCCTTAGCATGGACTGTTGATGGTGGCTATCATGGTGATGAATTGACGGCAGGCAACATTCATTGTTTACCAGAATGACAGGCAGCATGCTTTGTTTACTGAAACTTCAGACATTTTTTTCCATATAAGGAAAGACCTTAAGCTTAGAAAGCTATAAGGTAGTATTTCTGAAGTAGTAATTTTAATAAATGAAGTAGTCACTGTGTATAAATTTTCTGGTCTTCTTCATGAAGGCTATTCAGGATTTCTGTTGGTCTTGGTAAAGTTACTCATGTTCTTATGAGACATTATTTTGATCGTTGTGTTAAGTAATATCTATTGAGAGTATGTTATGTATCAGGTATTATTCTAAACATACATGTATCTTCACACTCTCTGTGAAATGAGTACCTTTTTACAGGTAGGGAAATTAAGGCACAGAGCTAGCAAGTGTTGGAGCTAGAGTCAAACCCAGGCACTCTAATTTCATTGTCCTCATTCTTAAATGCTGTCCTAAACTGGTTTTCATAGTTCAGTTCAGTTCAGTTCAGTTGCTCAATTGTGTCCGACTCTTTGCTACTGCATAATCGCAGCACGCCAGGCCTCCCTGTCTATCACCAACTCCTGGAGTCTACCCGACGCATGTTCATCGAGTCAGTGATGCCATCCAGCCATCTCATCCTCTGTTGTCCCCTTCTCCTCCTGCCCCCAATCCTTCCCAGCATCAGGGTCTTTTCCAATGAGTCAGCTCTCCGAATGAGGTGGCCAAAGGATTGGAGTTTTAGCTTCAACATCAGTCCTTCCAATAAACACCCAGGACTGATCTCCTTTAGGATGGACTGGTTGGCTCTTCTTGCAGTCCTAGGGACTCTCAAGAGTCTTCTCCAACACCACAGTTCAGAAGCATCAATTCTTCAGCGCTCAGCTTTCTTTACCATCCAACTCTCACATCTCACATAGACATCAGTTTAATTATTATGTCTGATTGTAGGGCTGATTTTAGGGTCTTTACAGAAGTAAAGCCCTAATCCAGTATGACCTGTGTGTTTAGTCACTCAGTCGTGTCTGAGTCTTTGCGACCCCTTTAACTGTAGCCTGTAGGGTTCTCTGTCCATGGGGATTCTCCAGGCAAGAATACGGGAGTAGGTTGCTGTGCCCTCCTCCAGGGGATCTTCCCAACCCAGGGATCAAACCCAGGTCTCCTGCACTGCAGGTGGATTCTTTACCATCTGAGTATAAGAAAGGGAAATTTGGACCTAGACATGTATAAAGAGAAGATGACAGGAAGAGACATAAGGAGGAGACGGCTATCTACAAGTCAGGAGAAAGTTCTGAAACAAATCTTTCCTTTTGCAGTCCTCAAATGGAACCAGTGCTATTGACATCTTGATTTGGGATTTCTAGCCTCCAGCGTTGTGAGACAATACATTTGTATTGTTTAAGCCACCACTTGAAGCCATCACCACTTGTTTAAGTTGCTATTCTTTATAGCAGCACTTGCACACTAACACACCCAGTCTACCTTAAATAGCTAAACATTATGAGGGGAAAATGCAAAATATGTGAGGGGAAAAAAGCAAAAACCTAAGAACAATGGGATAGAGAAGGTGAGCCCTATGATCACCCTACCTTACTGTCTAGAGTTAGTTTCCAGGCCATAGTGCAGTTAGAGGAAACTTAACCCAATCCTAGAGGTCTAGAGGCTCCCTGAGTTGAAGAGAATGTAGGAAGGCCATGATGGCTAGAATTTACAAGACAGATTATGGAAATAAGAGAACTCTGGAGATCTGTAAGAGGTTCTTTTTGGGTCTTCAGCTGACTACTAATCAATGCATTTATATGAGAAAAACACTGGAGAGGAGCAGCTAGAACACTTCTCAAAAGTCCACAAATAATTTGTATTCTTGCCATCTAAAGTAAGAAAGGGACAAATAATTTCTAGTGATCAAAGTTGTCCATAAATTTAGTCTGCTCTGATCCTACCTAACAAGCTTAAAATAAAACTTCAACAAGCTGAGGGCCTATACATGTTAAGGTGAGACATAGAAAATATAAAAAACCCAAATCAGACTTAAGAAACGAAAATGACAATGAGATGAAAAATACACTGGTTGAGATTAATGGCAGATCAAACACTGCTGAAAAAAGTTAATAAAAATTAATAAACTTACAAACAGAATAGAACCATCCAAGATGAAACAGAAAGATAAAAGGCTGGAAAATGAAATAAATGGAGCATCATTGAGATGTGAGACATGCTGGATGGGTTAACTCTGTAATTGAAATCCTCAAAAGAGTGGTGAAGTGGGTTGACAGAAAAGATATTTGAAGAATCAGTGATGAAAAATTTTGTAAATTTAGTGAGAAGTATAATCATATAGATTCAAGAAGTTCAATGAACTCCAGCTACAGGATGAAAAGTATTACATTAAGGTACATTATAATCATCATCATCAAATTGCTTAACACCAGAGGTAAAGAGAAGAATCTTAAAGGCAACTAGAGAAAAAAAAATCCACTTTATATACTGAGCAATGGATATAAGAATGACTGTAGACTTCTCATTCAAACAGTTCAGTTTCCAAGACAGTGCACAAAATCCTTTTGGTACTTAAAAAAAGATAACATATCAACTTATAGAATAAAACACCTAAAATAAAATACCCAGGAATAATTTAACCAAGGATATAAAGATCAGTACTCTTAAAACCATAAAACACTGATGAAGAAAATTGAAGATGATACCAAGGAATAGAAAGATATTCCCAGTTTATGGATTAGCAGAATTAATACTCTTAAAATCCATATTACCAAAAGCAATCTACAGATCTAATGCAATCCTTATCAAAATACTCATGACATTTTTCACAGAACTAGAAGAAATAATCCTAAATCATACATGGAATCACAGAAGACCTTGAGTTGTCATCAAATCTTGAGGAAAAAAAGGACAAAGCTAGAGGTATAATACTTTTTTGACTTCAGACTATACTACAAAGCTGCAGTCATCAAAATCAAATGGTACTGGCACAGAAACAGATAAAGATCAATGAGTCAAATAAGAGAGCTCAGAAATAAACCCACACACTTAGGTTCAATTAACCTGCAATGAAGGAGGCATGATGTTCACCGGAGAAAAGAGAGTGTCTTCAGTAAGGAGTGCTCAGAACACTGGACAGCTACTTGTAAAGGAATGAAATTAGAGCACTGTCTCATACCATATACAAAAATAAACTCCAAATGGATTAAAGATCTGAATATAAGACCTGAGACCATGAAGCTCCTCGACGAAAACGTAGGCCGAACACTAATGTACAGAAAGTGTAGCAATATTTTCTTAGATCTATCTCCTAAGGCAAAAGAAGTAAAAGCAAAAATAAATAAATGGGACCTAGTTAAATGTAAGACTTTTTTTTATAGCAAAGAAAACTATCACCAAAATGAAAAACCAACCCCCTGAATAGGAAAAAATATTTGCTAATGATATGACTGATAAGGGGTTAATATCCAAAATAAATACATGGCTCACACAACTCAATATTAAAAAAACAAACAACTGGGGGACTTCCCTGGTGGTCCAGTGGCTAAGACTCCATGCTCCCAATGCAGGGGACCTGGGTTTGATCCCTGGTCAGAGAATTAGGTCCCGCATGCCACAACCGAAAGATCCCACATGCCTGCCACAACTAAGACCTGGTACAGCCAAATGAATAAAGTAATTAAAGAATAATAACAGACAACTTGATTGAAGAATGGTCAGAAGAGAATGCTCTGGAAATCCAGTGGTTAGGACTCAGCACTCTCACTGCCTAGGCCTGGGTTTTATCCCTGGCCAGGGAACTAAGATCCTGCAAGCTGCATGATGTAGCAAAAAAAAAGATATGAATAGATGTTCCAAACAAAGTATACAAAAGGCCAACAGGCACATGAAAAGTTTCTCAACATTTCTAACCATCACAGAAATGCAAATCAAAACCTCAGTGAAGAGCTACCTCACACTTGTCAGAATGACTATCATCAAAATGTCTATAAATAACAAACGTGGCAAAGCTTTGAGAAAGAAGGATCCTAGTACAGAGGGAATTCCTGTTAGGGGGCATGTAAATTGGTATAGCTGCTATGAAAAATACTATGGAGGTTCCTCAAAAAACTAAATACAGAACTATCATATGATTCAGCAGTTCCACTCTTGGGTATATATTTGAAGAAAAAGTAATTTGAAAATGTACATGCACCCCAATGTTGATAGCATAACTTAAAATAACCAAGATATAGAAGCAGCCTACGTGTCCACCAACAGATGAATGGCATATGATGTGTGTATGTATACACACACACTCTTGCTGTATTTACTCACTATGAAAAAGACTGAGATTCTGCCATTTACAACAAAATGAATGGACCTAATGGACCATATTATGCTTAGTGAAATAAGTCGGACAAAGGCAAATACTGTAATGTTATCACTTACTTGTGGAATCTAAAAGAATAAGATAAGTGAACATAACAAAATAGACTCACATATGTAGAAAATAAATTAGTGATTACCAGTGGGGAGAGGGGAATGAAGAGCAGCAAGATATGGATAGGGGAATAAGGAGGTACAAACTACTGTCTATAAAATAAATGAGCTAGAAGGGTATATTATACAGCCCAGGGAAGTATAGTTGTTAGTTTATAAAGTTTAAATGCAGTATAATCTATAAAAAAAATTGAATCACTGTGTTGTACACCTGAAATTAATATTTTAAATCACCCGTATTTCACTTAAAAATAGTGAAAACACAAAGTACCATTATGAGATATGACAGAAGGGGGCTATCATTACAGGTTCTGTAAGTAGTAAAAAAAAATAGAGCATGGTATGAATGCATTTATGCTAATACATGTCCATCTTGGACAAAATGGACAAGTTCTTTGAATGTCGACTTTCATACCTCTGTCGAGAAAATATAGGTAACTTCAATAGTCCTGCATACATTGATTGAAAGGACTGAATTTATTACTGTAAACCTTTCATAAAGAAAAGCCCAGGTCTAGATATGTTCACTGGTGATTGTTACAAAAGGAAGGACAAAATAACACCAGTTCTGTACAAACTCTTAGAAAATAGATGAGGCTTTAATTCCACTAATATCAAAATCAGAAAAAATTTTTTAAAAATGAAAACTACAGACCTATATCACTCATAGTTGGTTGCATAAATACATAACAAGTTTTTAGTATATCCAGTTCAATAGTACACACACAAAATAAGATGCTTCATAACTAAATGGGATTTATTCCAAAAATGCTTAATTGGTTTAACATTAAAAAATCAATCTGCAACTCAGCATATTAACAGGATAGTAAGGAAAAGCATGTTAAAAGAAAAAACTACAGAAATCTCATCTCTCTCTATATATATACATATATATATATCAGCAGTTTAAAATAGAAGTTTTACAATCTAATAAAGAAAATTTATGAAAGACCTAAAATTAATATATCTAATGGTGACTGATGGTTCTTAAAGATGAGTAACAAAGAGATGATGTCTACTCTTGTTTTTATTAAGCATTTCAGTGGATCTTCTAGCCAATGTAATAAGGGGGAAAAAATTAGAGGAGTACAGTTGGATAAAAAAAAGTCTTTATTCGTGGATAATATGATTCTCTATGTAGGAAATCCTGGAGTAGTGTGCACGTGCTCAGTCATGTTCAACTCGTTGCAGCCCCATGGACTGTAGCATACCAGGCTCCTCTGTTCATGGAATTTCCCAGGCAAGGATACCGGAGTGGATTGCCATTTCTTACTTCAAGGGATCTTCCTGATCAAGGGATCAAACCCCAGTCTCTTGTGTCTTCTGCATTGCAGGTGGATTCTTTACCACTTCTTCACCTAAGGAATTTACAAAATAGTACTAGATCTAATCAATCAGTTTATCAGAGTTATAAGATCATTGTGTAAATATCAATTGTATTTCTATATACTAACAATCAGAAGTTGGAATTTAAAAACAATACAATAGCATCATAAATATGACGTATTTAGGGGTGAATTTAACAGATTATCAGCAGTCCCTCTATGCTGAAAATTACAGAACATTGCTAAGAGAAACTGAAAGCCCAAGTAAATACTATGAGGTATACTATGTTTTTGAATCAGAAGACACAATTTTGTTAAGCTGTCATTTGTCCCCAGATGGATTCATAGCTGCAATACAATCCCAGTCAACCAGCAAGCTATTTTAAAATAGAAATTGAGACATGATTCTAAAATGTATATGGAGATGCAAGAGACCCGGAATAGCTGAGACAACTTTGAAAAAGAACATAATTTGAAGACTTATACTACCTGATGATTAAGGCTTATTTTAAAGATATGTTATTCAGGACAGTATTATTTTAGTGTAATTTGTATGTCTAGATTGGCAGAACAGTGTTGAGTGATTTCAAGTGCTGTTTATAAGGGTATATACATATACCAAAATTTGTCAGATTACACACTTTAATTGTGTACATTTTGTCATTTATTTTAAATACAGCTAAAAAATATCACAAAATCTTTCAGGAAATGTAGTGGACAAACTTTCATGACATCACTGGGGGAATAGAACCAAAGAGGTAGCCTCATGTCAGAGTTTCAAGCAAAAAGGAACAAAATTGTGTTGATTCTTTACTAAAAACTAGAGAGAAACAATGTTGGTTATGATACAATACAAGAATCTATGAAACTATATATCTATGCAATCTTCAACTTGTATAATTTAGGCTGAATGGCCTCTTGAGATTCTTCTTCCCTGAACAGTTTTAAAATAGGAATTTCCGTTTATTTTAGTTCAAAGCTACATTTATCCTTCAGAGAATTGTGAAGTTACAAAAGCATAATTTTAAAGGTTCATTGTAGCACAAGCATGAACAGATGGTCCTAAAAATCTGCTGGAGGAATGTTTTATTTTTTTGGCCTTCAAGGAACACATTGCTTTTCTCTTAGGGAGAAGGAACTGATAAGTCTTCTTTTCAAAAGAATGAAGGGAGTTGGTGAAAGGTGCTCTGGAAAATGGGGCAGAGGAAAGAGGTCCTGTTCCATTGACTGTTAGCATAGCTGTTCCTCGTGTTATACATGGAAGACAGTGATTAACCACAGGTTGAATGAAAATACAAGGATCCCCAGGAGCCCTGGCTCTTAGCTCTGCAGGGACTGCAGCAGGAGCAGAACACCGCATGTTCACGGCGAGACTGTCTTTACCCCTCCTCCCCCACGTCCCCGCATGCCCATTGTGGGGTGAGCAGTGGCTCCAGAACGCTATTTCTAGCGAAACCCCTGGCTTCCCCTATCTCCTGGCTCTCACAAGCTTGCTGCTGCTCTTAGCGTTGAGGCCACCAGCTCTAACCTCATGGTATTCAAGTACCGTAAAAACCCTGGTCTCCCGCCACATCCCTCGTCTCCCCAAATTTAATTTCTATCTCTGTACACCCACCTTTCTGACCCCATTTTTCACTCGTCTTGGAAAATCTCAAAGGCTCAGTCCCTGTAAGTTTTGTCTCTGTCCACTTCCTTATTGATCCAGCCAGTCCCTTGGCCTTAAATATAGTCTCCTGATGTCTTCCAGATATCTTCCTTCAACCTGACCCTTCCCTGTTTTATAGACTTGAGTGTGTTTTTAAAAAATTAATTAACTTATTTATTTTGTTGGCCATACCATATGGCTTTCAGGAGGATCTCGGTTCCCTGACCAGGGATTGAACCCGTGCCATGGCAATGAAAGCCTGGAATCCTAACCACCAGGCCACCAGAGAAGCCCTCAACTTGACTTTCTTATTACTTACTTGACATCTCTAGATTTTTTAGGCATCTTAAGCTTAGCATGTTCAATTCTGAACTCCCGAGCTTCCCTCAAAATTTCCTCTTGCAGTCTTCCCTAAATTAATGGCAGTGCCATCCTTCCATTTACCAGGCCCCAAACTTTGGAGTCATCTTCAAGTCTTCTTTCGTATCCTAAGTTGAGCCTGTTGTTCTGTGTTCTGCTGGCTCTGCCTGTCTAGAACCTAGCCACCTCTCAACCCTTGGGCCAGTCTTGGTCTAAGGTAATCTTGGATTTGTGTGGTAGTCTCCTAACTGGTCTCTATTGGCAGCCTTTCCCCCATCCATTCTCAACACAGTGCCCCAAGTGATCCTGTTAAAACTAAGTCACATCATGTCACTCTTCTGCTCAAAATTCTCCAAAGATCTTTGATCCCAATCAGAACTATACCTGAAGTCTTCTATACCATATGTTCTCCTTAACCCGCTACCTGTTTAACCTTACTTCTTATACCTCTTCCTTTTCAGTCACACGGTCCTTAAGTAATGTTCCTTGAAATTGTCTGGCTTGCTAACATGCTGCAACTACACTGCCATGGAACCAGCTGTTCCGAGTGCCCGCAGGGCTCTAGGCCCTTCCTTGGACAGTCCCGTGGCTTCCCCCTCTTTTCAGTAAGAACTCCCCTAGGTACCCAGCGTCAGTGGCACTTGCCGGTGCCCCAGTCACCCTCCGTGCCTTTTTTTTTCCTGTGTAGCACCCATCAGTGTCTAACACTTAATTTATTTTACTTTCCCCCTCCCCCTCTGCACACAAGAATGTGAGTTCTGTGAGGGAAGATTGTTCAGTACTAAATAAACCAAGGACTGACACAATGCCTGGTACACATTAGATGCTCATTTGCTACACAAATGAGTGAAGGCTCAAGGTTCATGATATGTAGACCCATAGGCCTGGAAGGTGGATGCTAGCTTCTCTGCACAAGGGAACCGTAGCTAATTAGAAGGACAAATATTTGTTATCTTCCCTAAACAACTCTACAAAAGGACATTCCTCCACCTGTCCTATTGTCATTCAACTCAGTGTTCCTTTCTCAGTTCTGCATCTCTTCCTTCACTCATGCTTGTTTTCTTTATCCAAAGTGTTCTTCCTCTGTACCTGATTTCATAGCCAATTCAAATGTTAAACCCTTTAGGAAACCTCAATTCTCTATTCTCCAGACAGTATCACTCCTTTTTACCTTTCTCTGTTTACCATCTTTCTTTTCTTTTTTGACTGTACTGCTTGCAGGATCTTAGTTCCCTCACCAGGGATCAAACTCAGGCCCCAGCAGTAAAAGCACTGAGTCCTAATCACTGTACCACAAGGGAATTCCTCTAGAACTGTATTCTTTTAATGGTGTTTGTGACTGTATGAATGTTAGGTTCTGGGGGTGCAAAACACAGGGCAAAAAAACTCATGTACATTTCACTTGGTATGCTAAAATGATTTTTTAATTAATTAATTAATTATTTTTTTTTACCTTTACAATATTGTATTGGTTTTGCCATACATTGACATAAATCCGCCATGGGTGTACATATGTTCCCCATCCAGAAACCCTTCCCACCTCCCTCCCCATCCCATCCCTCTGGGTCATCCCACTGCACCAGCCCCTAGCACTCTGTGGACTGGCGATTCATTTCACATATGATAATAAAATGATTCTTTTAAGATAAGACCCATGTAGAATTTAGCTCAATGCCTGGCTTATGGTTGGCACTTCATATATGTTCTCTTTTTTCACATACTATTGTTATAGAAATTGTCTCTCTGCCTTTTATCAGTATGTCATTGTCACTAATTTGTGAGCTCTTAGGAAGGTCTGAATCCCATTTTCTCATAAGATATACTTAATGGAATTGTTTGCTACTGACTTGAAGATTGCTTTTCAGTTTTATAAGCAGAGTAGAGGAGACAAGCATACAAATACTTAACCTTATTATGCTCTTGGTGCTATTCTAAGCACTTTATTAATATTTATTTAATCCTCATAACTTATAAAATAGTTACTTTTATTATCCCATTTTACAGAGGAGGGAATTGAGATACAGAGAAATCATGTAACTTGCCCAATGTCATACAGCTAGTTAGTAACTAGGCCAGGATTGTATTATAGGCAGTCTGATTTGAATCCTTGATATTAATCAGATCCAGAGCTGGATGTGGATGATGCCATATAAGAAATTAAAAAAAATGTGCTAAGGCAGTTCAAAAAAGGGAGTGGTCACATTAGTTCTGATGGGGAATTAAAGAAGGCTTCCGGTAGGAACTGGTGTTTTTACTAAGTCTTGACTTGGGATCAGCTTTTTTCAGTTGCTTGGGTATGGGAGAACAGGGAGGGTGGTGGCGGTGGTACAGTTGCCTAGTCGTGTCCGAGTCTTGTGACCCCATGGACTGCAGCCCGCCAGGCTCCTCTGTCCATGGAATTCTCCAGGCAAGAATACTAGAGTGGGTTGCCGTTTACTTTTCCAGGGGATCTTCCCAATCCAGGAATTGAACCCAGGTCTCCTGCACTGCAGGTGGATTCTTAACCAACTGAGCTACAACGGAAGCCCGAAGGGAGGGTGAATAACAGCATATGCTACACTTCAAAGATGGGAAATGGTAACACATCAGGAGGTAGTCCTGCCTGCAAGGATAGAATAGGAAGGGAGGTAAAGCAAGGAAGCTGGTTTGGAGTTAGAGCATAGGATACTTACGATCTGAGTGGAGGACAAGATGGGGAAGATGTGATCAGAGCTGTGCCTTTGGTAAATATGGAAACATTCAGTCGATCTAAGACAGAAAAGAGTTTTTATTTGAGCCAAATTGAGGATTATAGCCTGAAAAGCATCTCAGAAAGCTCTCAAAAGTGTTACACCCGTTAGAAACCAATGCACAGTTATAAATCTTTTGAGACAGAGTGCTATACATTACATGACATATTATCAACAGTTGACACAATCCAGATCTGCTAGAAATGACCCATTACAAAATCCAGAGGAAATGTTATCTTTTAAGTGGTCTTGTTGGAGCTTGGAGAGTATTGCTTCCATGGTTGAGCAGGTATTTCTGCCACTGGGGAGGCCTGGTGGATGCACAATGCAGATACACGGTGCATGGTAGAAGGGAGAGAGAAGGACAAAAAGCAGAGAAAATTTTTTTTAATGTTTACAGTTTTTCTTATCTTACCATTAAATATGAATTTTATTTCACATGTAGATTGAATCAGTGCTGCTAGAGATTGACTGTAGGTAAAACAGTTATAAAGTTGTTAAATGTCCAGAAAAGAGGTAACTGGTCTTGAACTACAGTAACAATAGTAATAGAGCAACAGCTATTACAGAATTTGAGTTGACAGAGCAGAGAAATGGCTCAATTAAAGTGGAAAACCAATTATTTATATCATCGTATGACAAATGTAAATTTACTTTACGTTCAATAAGATCCTTTGAATATTTGGGAAATTCTCTCTTTAGTATAAATGCACATGGTTTTAAGAGAACAAAAAAACCTTGTTCATTGAGTTCTAAAGAAATACGAAGTTTTAAGAAAATCTCATTGGCTTTGAAATTGACGTCCAAGAAAATGATTTTGTTAGAGGCTAGCTAATTTATTCAGAATGTCCAAATTGAAAAACTTTTTATATTTTTTGATGAGGCCATTCGGCTTGTGGAACCCCTGATTCCCTGACCATGGGCTGAATGACCCAGCAGTGAAAGCACTGAGTCCTAACCACTGGATCACCAGGAAATTCTTGAAAATATTTTTAATCTGCTCAATGTAAGCAAAATTAGAAATCATTTTAGCCTAATGATTTGGAATATTTTTTTAGAATTGCTGTATATGATTGTATCCATTTCTTTCATGTGATATAAATGTAAATTGTAATTGAGAACCTAAATTAGTCTGTGGAATCTTCTGACTTACCTTATTTGCAAAAACTTATTTAAAAGTATTTTTTGGAAAACTCTGATAGAACTAGTTTGTTTTCTTGGGTTGATAAAAGTTAGTGTGAGAGGAATTTTTAATTGTTTGGATGCCTCTGGCAATACAGCTATATATTAAAATATTAACTTTGCAAGAATTATAAACATAACAAAGTCAAACCAGAAGATGATGGTATCTTGGCATTGTATTGGCACAGTAACTAGAAATAAATTTACCGAGGAGACAAAAGACTTGAAACCTTAAAACTATAAAATTTGTTGAAAGAACTTGAAGAAGACCTACATAAATGGGACAACATTTCGTGTTCATGTATTGGAAGACTGAAAGTCTTAACATGTCAGCACCACTCAGTGATCTACAGAGCCAGCACAAGCCCTCTCAGAATTCCAGTGGGGACTTCCCTGGTGCTCCAGTGGCTAAGAATCCACCTGCCAGTGCAGGGGAGACAGGTTCAGTCCCCGGTCCGGGAGGATCCCACATACATAGCACAGAGCAAGTAAGCCCCTGTGCCGTAACTACAGCCCTCAGAGCCCGAACTCACGAGCCCCAACTAACGAGCCCTTCAGGGACTGCTGAAGCCTGTGAGCCTAGAGCCTGTGCTCCACGACGGGAGAAGCCACTGTGATGAGAAGCCTGTGCATCTCCATGAGGAGGAGCCCCTGCTCACAACAGCTAGAGAAAGCCCTGCACAGAGCAGTGGAGACCCAGCGCACCCAAAAACAGAAACAAAAAAATTTTTCTGTAAATTCCAATGGCCTTTATTTTATAGCATCGGAAAGCCAATACTCAAGTTCATTTGAAATTGCAAGGGACTCTGAAGCCAAAATCTTGTAAAAGAACAAAATTGGGGACTTCATACTTGTCAGTTTCAAAACTTATTTCAAGGCTACAGTAATCAAAGGTGTGGTATTGGCATGAAATAGAATTAAGGTCCCAGAAATAAATTCATACACGTAATGACCAGTTGATTTTGAAGGGGTGCCAAGACTATTTAATAGTGAAAGAATAGTCTTCAACAAATGGTACTGGGACAACTGCATATCCACATGTAAAAAGAATTAAGTGGTCCATTTACTTCAAATCATAAAGTTTAACTCAAAATAGATCAATGAGCTAAATTCATACAGCTCGTAGGGAAAAATATGAGGCTAAGTTTTCATGACTCTTGATTTGGCAGTGGGTTTTTAGATATGCATAAACGACAAAAGAAAAAATACATAAATTGGAGTTAAGAAAAAGTAAAACCTTTTGTGCATCCAAGGATTTTAACAGGAAAGTGGAAAGACAGCCAGTACAATGGGAGAAAATATTTGCAGTCCATTTATCTGATATAAGGATCTGTTCTCTAGGTCTAGAATAAAGAAATCTTACAATTCAACAACAAAAGACAAACAGTCCAATTTAAAAATGAGCAAAATACATGAAGAGACATTTCTCCAGAGAAGATACACAAATGGCCAACAAGCACTTGAAAAGATGCTTAACATCTTTAGTTCCTCAGTTCAGTTCAGTCGCTCAGTTGTGTCCAACTCTTTGAAACCCAATGAATCGCAGCACTCCAAGCCTCCCTGTCCATCACCAACTCCCGGAGTCCACCCAAACCCATGTCCATTGAGTCGGTGATGCCATCCAACCACCTCATCCTCTGTCGTCCCCTTCTCCTCCTGCCCTCAATCTTTCCCAGCATCAGAGTCTTTTCAAATGAGTCAGCGCTTTGCGTCAGGTGGCCAAAGTATTGGAGTTTCAGTTTCAACATCAGTCCTTCCAATGAACACCCAGGACTCATCTCCTTTAGGATGGACTGTTTGTATCCCCCTGTAATCCAAGGGACTCTCAAAAGTCTTCTCCAATGCCACAGTTTAAAAGCATCAGTTCTTCTGCGCTCAGCTTTCTTTATAGTCTTAACTCTCACATCCATACACGACTACTGGAAAAACCATAGCCTTGACTAGATGGACCTTTGTTGACAAAGTAATGTCTCTGCTTTTTAATATGCTGTCTAGGTTGGTCATAACTTTCCATCCAAGGAGTAAGCGTCTTTTAATTTCATGGCTGCAATCACCATCTGTAGTGATTTTGGAGCCCAAAAAAATAAAGTCTGACACTGTTTCCCCATCTATTTGCCATGAAGTGATGGGACCAGATGCCATGATCTTAGTTTTCTGAATGTTGAGCCAACTTTTTCACTCTCCTCTTTCATCAAGAGGCTCTTTATAAAACTCTTCTTCCCTTTCTGCCATAAGGGTGGTGTCATCTGCATATCTGAGGTTATTGATATTTCTCCCAGCACTCTTGATTCCAGCTTGTGCTTCTTCCAGCCCAGCGTTTCTCATGATGTACTCTGCATATAAGTTAAATAAACAGGGTGACAGTATACAGCCTTGATGTACTCCTTTTCCTATTTGGAACCAGTCTGTTGCTCCATGTCCAGTTCTAACTGTTGCTTCCTGACCTGCACACAGGTTTCTCAAGAGGCAGGTCAGGTGGTGTGGTATGCCCATCTCTTTGAGAATTTTCCACAGTTTATTGTGATCCACACAGTCAAAGGCTTTGGCATAGTCAATAAAGCAGAAATAGATGTTTTTCTGGAACTCTCTTGCTTTTTCGATGATCCAGTGGATGTTGGCAATTTGATCTGTGGTTCCTCTGTCTTTTCTAAAACCAGCTTGAACATCTGGAAGTTCACGGTCCACGAATTGCTGAAGCCTGTCTTGGAGAACTTTTTTGAGTATTACTTTACTAATGTATGAGATGAGTGCAATTGTGTGGTAGTTTGAGCATTCTTTGGCATTGCCTTTCTTTGGGATTGGAATGAAAACTGACCTTTTCCAGTCCTGTGGCCACTACCGAGTTTTCCAAATTTGCTGGCATATTGAGTGCAGCACTTTCACAGCATCATCTTTTAGGATTTGAAATAGCTCAACTGGAATTCCATCACCTCCACTAGCTTTGTTTGTAGTAATGCTTCCTAAGGCCCACTTGACTTCACATTCCAGGATGTCTGACTCTAGGTGAGTGATCACACTATCGTGATTATCCAGGTCTGAAGATCTTTTTTGTACATTTCTGTGTATTCTTGCCACCTCTTTTTAATATCTTCTGCTTCTGTTAGGTCCATTCCATTTCTGTCCTTAGTTGTGTCCATCTTTGCATGAAATGTTCCCTTGGTATCTCTACTTTTCTTGAAGAGATCTCTAGTCTTTCCCATTCTATTGTTTTCCGCTAGTCACTAGGGAAATGCAAATGAAAACCACAGTGCGGTACTCCTTTACGCCTGCTAGGACGATTATAAAAAACAGCAACAACAATGGAAAGTAACAAGTGTTGACAAGGTTGCAAGAAAATTTGAAAACCTCCATTGCTGGTAGAAATTTTAAATGGTTCATTCACTATGAAAAACATTTTTGCAGCTCCTCAAAAAGTTAAACATAGAATTACCATATGACTCTGTAATTCTACCCCTAGTATATATTCCAAAGTATTGAAAACAAGTACTCATAACAAGTATATGTACACACATTTTCATAATAGCACTATTCACAATAGCCAAAAAGTGGACATAGCTGAAACATCCATTGATGGATGGTTATACAGATTGTGGTGTATATGCACAATGAAATATTTTTCAGTCATAAAAGAGAATCAAGTACTGATATATGATATACTGATATATCATATACGTATATGTACTTATCATACATATATCAGAATGACGTACTGATACATGCTCACCATGGGTGAGCTCTTAAAACATGCTCAATTAAAGAAGCCAGACACAGTTGTCACATATTCTGTGTTTCCATTTATATGAAATATCCAGAATGCAGACAAAATACAGATTCATGTTGGAGGGGAGAATGGGAAGAAACCAGTTAATTAGTAAGGGAGCTTACTTTGAATGAATGATGGAAGTTTCGGGGAACTAGATAAGAGTGGTGGTTGAAGAACATTGTGACTACACTGAATGCCACTGAGCTGTTCATTTTAAAATGGTTAATTTTTTGTCATGAGAATTTAATTTCAATACATTTTTCTGGATATAGTAGTACAGGAATATAAAAGGTATCAGAACACTCATCTGCTCTTTTTCACACTGCAGTTTATAATGTTAAGAGGAGGGGAGTAAAACAAAATAAAAGTTTTAAACTAGAGTTTCAAAAGATCAGAGCCATTTAAAAAAATTGAATTAGAAAGCTTAACAAATGAAAAGGATAAATGTGAAGGAAAAAATAAGAATAAAAGCAAACAAATAAATTATCATTGACCTATTTCAACCAGGAGCCAGATTTTAGCATCAGGATGATATAAGCTCAGATTTATTGACTAGATAGAAAATGGTGGCCGAAGAGCTTTTCCATGTGAGGTTCAGAATTATCACCTTAAAATCTCTTGATAAGAATACAGCGAAATATTAGTTATTTCATGGAAGATATCAAACATAAGTTAGTAAAACTAAGAAATAATGGAGTTCATATATTTATAGAGGAAAGCACTTTATATAGATGTGGGCAAAGAAGGCAGTTACACTTAAATATAGGATATTCATTTGACTTAGGATTTCAGGGTATATATATTCTCAGAGAATCCATTGGATAGAAGAAACTACTGTAATTAGATAAACTAATTTTAGTTACTTTACTTGCGTTTAGTGCAGCAGTAAAAAAGACAAAATGAATGCAAACTCTGTCATGTGCTTGGGTTATAACACAAGTCACCTATAAATTATAGAGAGAATTTTTGTGTGTGTTGAACTTTTACTAATGGTGACCGATTTTTCACTTGTATTTATTCTTTAGTAGCTCCTTTGTTGCTTTAATAAATAATATTCTCTTTTGTCTTTGAGAGGGTGAAGGAGCTGTGCTGTGTCAGGCACACCAAAAAGTGCCCATTATTGGCAGAATAAGAAAGTTACCCCTCTTTTTTGATTGCAGATGATAAAAGCCATGAACAAGTCCAATGAGCACGTCCTGGCAGGAGGTGCCTGTTTCAATGAGAAGGCAGATTCCCATCTCGTGTGTGTACAGAATGATGATGGCAACTATCAGACCCAGGCTATCAGTATTCATAATCAGCCCAGAAAGGGTGAGTGTTTGAGCTGATTGAGGTCCTCTTAATGGAAGATTGTACTGTAACTGCAGAGTAGATATCTCAACCCCGTAACACTCACTGTCAGAATAGGAGAAAACAATTGATTATATTAACCTTTTGAAGCTTGTTCCGCAAGAATATGTTGACTACACAGACTTAGAGTTGCAATGGAATCTCTGTTATTGAGGGGAGCATCTTGAAAATACTGCCTCAGGACACTGACTGGGCCAGCATAGGTATTTGATGCATTGGCCCCATAGTGAGAATATGCTTAGGTAGATTTAGCGCTTTTTGAATGATCATACCCAAAGAGTGTTAATTAACAGATTGACAGGACTCTGAAGGAAGCCTTCCAGGTTCAGTGGTACTCAGAATGTGGTCTCATCACTGAGATTGTTAGAAACGAAAATTGCATATCCCAGATCTGCTAAATCAGAGTTTGCATTTTAACACAATTGCTATGTGATTCAAATACACATTAGAATTTAAGAAGCACTGCTCAACATGCCATTTCCTCAAGTGTCTTATCAGTGTCTATGGTTTTTAAAATGTTCACATACATAAATAAAACTTTTGCCTATTATATTAGACTGAGAAACCCCGTATTAAATAAGTTTAAGCAGATTGTTTTTTGTTTTGAAAAGGAGGATAGTGCCTAGACCTTCCCTAATTTCTTTAACCATGAATCTTTTTCCTCTCAGAATATATCCTAAAACTAGCTTTCTTTAGTATGCTTCATTAAGCACTTCTCTAGTAGACATACTTCTTCTGTCTTCAATGTATATTTTTAAAATCAGTTGTTTAGTAAAGGCGTAAAAGGTACTGAACACGTGTATTCAAATATAATATCTAAAACAGATAGGTGATAAGTCTACTATGCTCCCTATTAGTCAAATCATATCTATAATATTTTAATATGTTCTGGCTATTATTAATATAGTTGATGATATCCATGATAAAACTAGAAGGTCTTCAAAGGATGATTCGGAAACTAGGTCATGGGAAGATCTCTTGAATAAAATATAAATGTTTAACCTAGAAAAGTATAGATTGAAAGAGGGTGAAAAGTAGGTATCTCTATTTTTAAGGTTCTCTATTATGTGGAAATAATATTCAGCTTACTCTCTATAGCTACAAAAGACCAAAACCAGCACCAGTGGGTGACAGCTACAAGGATCTAGATTTGGGCTCTATTTGAGAGCACACTGTGTAACACTGCAAGCTGTCCAGAAATAGAAATGGTGGCCTTGTGCTATTGTGGGCTCCCTGTCACTAGGTGTCTTTGACAAAGGCTGGATGACCTACCCATTCGAGATGCTGTGGGGCCAGTGGGTAGGAAGTTGGAATATCTTAGTCCAGTGTAAGATGTGGAGAAATAAAAGTGTCGTGCAGTTTTATAAAGCAAAATGTAATTAAATATCCTTTCTTTTATGAAGAGGTGTTCATCTTTTAAATAGGTGTTTGTTTTTTTAAAAGCTCTACTTGGTAAATAAAATAGTTGGCAACTGTATCTCCTTATTCAAAATATATTTGCTCTTAAAAAAAGCAATGAATTAGATCTGGAGTCAGCAAACTTTTTCTGTGAATGGCTATATGATAAATATTTTAGGGTTTGCAAACCTGTGGTCTTTGTTGCCAATACTCTGGCATCATACTTTAAAAACTGCCATAGACAATATATAAATGAATGAATATGGCTGTGTTCCGATAAAATTTTATACAAAAACAAGCTGCAGACCAAACCCTAGTCTTGACTACTAAGATTTCCTTGCTTCTTGATTGAAGGAAGCTCAAAACAAAATGGAAGAGTGTATTTTTAAACCTCATTCTCTAACCTCTCATTAGTATTTGAGTTATTGGTTACTTGTATAGTATAGTGTATAGAGTAAGTGTTTTTTATTTTCTGTATGATGGTTTGAGTTCCCAACTATCAAATATTTCATTATTATTTTCAGTTTCTCCATCTCAAAGTCTTTCTTCAATAACCTATTTCTGTTGCTATTTTAGTGACTGGTGCCAGTTTCTTTGTGTTCAGTGGCGCTCTGAAATCCTCTTCAGGATATCTTGCCAAGTCCAGTATTGTGGAAGGTAAAGAATGGGTTATTTACTGCATGTACATAGTTCAGTCTTAATTATACAACTGAAAAACAAGGGACATTAAAGGAAAACTTGACACTTCTGCCATAGACTTCGGACTCCACAGAAGTTACTTATTCAATAGCATCTCACTGTATAGCTAATTAAAACTGTCATAAGGGTGGTTAACTCTCCAAAGAAGGGAGAAAGTGGTAGAGATACCATGGGATACCAACATAAAGCCAACAGATGGCTTTTCAGAGCTCGGGAATAAGGTATCCAAGGGGACGTAGTCTGAGTTCAGATACATCACTGGGTGCAAATCTGTAAATAAGTAGATGAAGTTCAGCCCCATTTGTAAGTTTATTTTATTGAAGTGTAGTTAATTTACAGGGTTATGTTAATTTCTACTGTACAGCAACGTGATTCAGTTATATATATATAATTTTTTTAATATATATTTATACACACACACACACACACACACACACACACATTCTTCTTCATATACTTTTCCATTATGGTTTATCACTGGATGTTTATTTTCTTCCTCAACTATTCTTCACTGTATTTTGATCTAGTTACTCTTGTTGCCTAACAAATTAACCAGAATTTAATGGCTTAAAGCACCTATTTTATCATGCTCACTCATTGCTCTGGGTCTGCCCTTGACAGGGCAATGCAGGCATGGCTTGATCTTGCTCAGTGATATCTGGGGCCTCTGTTGGGATGACTTAAAGGTTGGTGGTTACTTGATTGCCAGGAGCTAGAATTATCTGGAAGTTTGTTGACTCACATGTCTGGGGCCCATCTTGGGATGATGATTTAAAGACTAGGAAAGATGCTTGGAGTCCTTAACAATGGACTATTTAGCATGTGGCCTTGGGCTAGTTTGGACTTCTTGTATGGGGGCTCAGAACTCCAACCACAAGTGTTCCAGCACAAGGCCAAAGCCGCATTGGTTTTATGACCAAGCCTTGAAAATCACACAGTCACTTCCATCCTCCTCTGGTGGTGGAAGTGGTCCTAAGTCTGCTGGGGGGAGAAGAGTTGGACTCCATTTCTTGATGGGAAAATGGAAAGGTAGCGTTGTAGAAAAGCATGTGAGACAGGAGATGCTATGATTATCTTTGGAAAGTACAATCTGCATACAGAAGGACAGGTTTTCATTTTCACTGTGGCTCACTCCAGAGCCCTAAGAGCAGTTCTTCCTGAGGGTGGATTCCTTTGTGTTAATTGAAATTCATAGATAAACTTAACATGTATTAATAGAGATTGACCTTGATCTTCTTTATTGCCAAACTCAATAAAGCAGCAAGTGAAGAGCAAAGTATGCTAATATTTCACAACTTAATTTCACAACTCAAAGCAGAAATATTCTAATAAGAAATTAAGAAATCTAGGAGTTAGTTGTTCTGCTTCCTTATCAAGAAATCTAGGTATTAAGTGACTGATTAATGCCTCTGTAATCAAATATTGACTACCTTTAAAATGTGTCTTTACAAGATGCTTAAAAAGCACCCCTTAAATGTCAAAATGATAAACTGAACTGAAAGAAATCCTTATAAATGCAAAGCAGTGTATTTGAAAAGTTACATTTTTGTCTTTGGGTTGGGAAGTTCTTAGGTGTCAGTAGAGCAATTAGCTACCTATTTATGAAAATTTTACTGACACTCTTTAGAAATTATTTCAGTTGACAAAATTATGTGTCAGAGAAGCAGGATAATTGCTCAGTGTGTGACAGCTTACTCCCTCAATTTCAGTATTTTCCTTTAACTTAGGTGGTAGCCCCCAAAGAGTTATCATCTGTTGGCTCATGGTAGGTAGCCCGTGTAAAACATACATGGTAGATTTGCCTTATTGCCAGTCAATAAATAGAATTACTCCCCATTTCACTACTGTTGGTTATTCAGTGATTTATTTAACAAGCACCGGCATTCACTGTGTGCAGTCATAGTAAGGTGAGTGATGCAAACAAATGAATATGATTAGAGCATGGTAAATGCAGCAGTGCAAACTCGAACAAAATGCTCTGTGTGTCCAAGGAGGGATGTGACCGTGTGTGAGTTTTCCCTTTGAGCAGTCTCAGGACAAACTTAGTTGTGCCTGAAATGAAATCAACAGGCAGGTGTTTTCAGCAGAATCCATCTGGGCATATGCTCTTTGTAACACTTTCAGTAAGTAAGAGGTTGAGCTCAAAGAACAAAACCTCTTTGTATCTGTCAGCTCTAGAGACTAGAATTTTCACATTTAATCCTAGAGGGATTTCCTGGATGCCAGGTACAGAGTTTCATCTGCCCCTCTCCTTGGGTTTGCATTGTTTCCATCTGTATTGTCTTGGTGCTGATTCTCAGATGGCGTTATGGTCCAGATCACTGCCGAGAACATGGATGCCCTGAGGCAGGCGCTGCGGGAGATGAAGGACTTTACCATCACCTGTGGCAAGGCAGAGGCCGAGGACCCCCAGGAGCAAATCCACATCCAGTGGGTGGATGACGACAAGGACGTCAACAAGGGGTAAATGCAGCAGACCTCCCCTCAGTGGCATTTCGTGACGGGCTAGCCTCTGGGTTCTGTCTAGACTAGCATTTTATTACTTTCCTGAAACCCCTGCCTAAGAGAAAGGACTGCTTTGTATTATAACATGGACTTTTAAATTTCTGGTTTCTTGGGTTAATTTCTGAAGAAGTTTCTATGCATATTTTTTAAGGGAAGGGGAAGGAAGGAGCTGATGAAACACAACAATCCCTCTAAAGTTACTGAGATAATAGTAAAACCTAAGCCTTTTTGGTTTGCCAAACACTTTCGCTAATATTGTTTCATTTGATATAACAATTACAGATGAGTAAATAAACACCAAAAGGATAAATGACTCCACAGAGCTTGGAAGTGGCTGGGCTAGGACTTAAAGCCACCTCCTTGGGCTTCAAATCCTATGTGCATCTCTAGGATATGGCAACTATGTTCTGATGGTTCAAGCCAAAACCTTGGAGGCATCTTCAACACTTTGCCTCACACCCTACACCTTAATCCATCAATAGAGCCTGTTAGCTTTCTTTTAAAACATGTCCAGAATTGTACTACTACTCGCTGCTTCTCCTGCCATCATTTGGTCTGCATTATTGCAGTAGGCTCCGGGTTGGTTTCCTTGTTGCTAGTCTTGGCCTCCTCCCTCCTCCAGTACAGCAGCCGGAGCAATGTCACTTCTTACTCAAGACTCACCGCTGACTTTCAGGGTCATTCAGGGTAAAACCCAGTCTGTTACAACTCACAAGCCTTACACAATCCCCTGCCCACTCTCTTACTGCTCAGAAACAGTATCTGGCCTCTTGTGTGAATATATCAGCTGTACTTCTGCCCTCAGACCTTTGTACCTTCACTTTCTCAGCAAAGGCTTCCCTGGCCAGCCTATTACATTGTAAGCCTCTCATACACATTTCTTCCCTCCTCCACCAAATACTTCATTCTCCCCTTCTCCACATTATATTTAAGGGTGCCTATAACTCACTATATATAATATATTTTTACTTATTTTATCATATTGGCCCTAGAATGTAAGATCCATGAGGGCAGGAATTTTTGCTGGTTTGTTTATTGCTGTGTCATCAGCACCTAAAACACTGTATGGCACCTAGTAGGTTCTTTAAAAAACTGATTAATTGAATAAATATGTCAGACTTCACTGAATTAAGCTTTCTCCCTCCCATTCATCCTTCAGGCAGTAATTCTATATGTGGGCTTCAGAAAAGACAAAAATGAATTCATGGTCCTTGGTAATAGGTGACTCAGTCTAGTTTTGAATATAGTTATAATAAGGGCACCAAAGTATGGAAGATGCTCATAGAAAACTCTATAGGAGACAATAAAGATAAAAGAGCAATGAGGAACTCAGTAGAGTTGGTGGGGCAGGATTAAGGAATGACTTCCTGGAGGAATGGCTGCCTGTTGAGCTGAGTCTGGTAAGACGGTAGACCCTTGCCGCCTAGCTGTGGCAGAGGGGGCCTGCCAGTAGGAGGGAACGGCAGGCGCGAAGGCAGGCAGAGGTGTTTGCAGCATGGCACGCCAGATTTTTTTAAAAGAAGGTTTTAAAACTTTTGTTATTGAACAAACAGAAGCCATTTCTAAATCAATGAGTATGTTTGTCTACTTTATAAATAACACTTTATCTTCCCGTACTTCCTGGAAAATTTAATTTCAAAATCAGTTTGTGTTTAATTCTCTATTATAGTGGGTCGTTAGGTTGATGGTGTGAACTGATATGAGCAAGCATCGATATTATCACAACAAATTCCATGGCTGTTAGGAAAAAAATTGGTAATCTGACAATCTGGTGCCATATGGTACTGGTAGCTAACAACAAGTAGGTTGTCCCTTCCTACAACAGTAGCAGAATCTTAGAAAAAAGAACAGGAGCTCATCAGGGAAAACTCTCGAATCCAGGAGTTTAGTGTGTAGACAGATGTTTTCTAGCTTGTCCCACAGTGTCAGCGTATCCTTTCTCAAGAGAGTTCTTATCAACTAAGGCTGCTCTAGTTTTTATACTGTCTAATGAGTTAGAAATTAAACTTAGCAGTGTTTAAATCGTTTTAATTCAGTCAAATGTAGCATGGCCCTGATAGTCAACTTTTGATTAAATTTGATCTTTTATACATAGAGATTTTAAAACATCAACAGGTTTGAAAGTTGTTAGGAAAAGTTCACAACAATTACTTTGACTCCTCATCCGAATGTGTGTGTACATCCACATATTCATACTTGCTATATTTTGGAGAGGACACGACAGTAAAATGTGGCCTTTCAATTCAGGAACCTCGGAGCGCTGTGCAGCACTGAAGGGAGCTTGTTTCGATAGATAATACAGATGCACGTTCATCAGTTCATAGCAGCACTGTCATAATTAACATACTTGGTCAAATAATTCCTTTAGTCTGTAAACACTGAACTCGTACGTTGTGTGTCAGACTGCGAGTCTAGCACATGGAAATGAGTATCTCATGTACCTTCCCCTTCGGAAGTCTGTGAGGCAGATCCGCAAACCTAGAGAACAATGTGGTGGGTGTGGAGGTGGAGCAGGGGAGAGCAGGGTGGGGTACGGGCTGTGCAGTCACTGAAGGGAGGAACACGAGAGGAAGATAGCAGGCTTGGAAACAGTTTCTTTATGGTAAACAACCAGCTTCTGCCATCAGGACTCCGTTTTCGTAGTGTGTCCTCAGAATTATTTCAGTGCACAAGCCCCTCCCTGAGAGCTCTGTTCATGTACGTGTGGGGGCCGCGGCTGCTGCTTTTGTGATGTGCTGCACGGGTGTTTTCGGCAAGGCCCCCAGTGTGTGGTAAGAGAGAAGTCATTCTTACAAGAGCTGCTTCCATCTCTCTCCTTTGTTTCTGTTTTAGTGTCCTAAGTCCCATAGATGGGAAGTCCATGGAGTCTATAACAAGTGTGAAGATATTCCATGGGTCAGAGTATAAAGCAAACGGAAAGGTCATCAGATGGACCGAGGTAAGGAAATGGAAACTTGGCATCCTTGACCCCCTGCTTTGAAGACAACTTTTTACTTGGCCCAGAGACATTATGGACTGATTCTGGAGGATAAGGGGAAAAAAATCTCTGTTACCTTCTGTACTCCAGTTCCCTCTGGTTTGTCTTAGCTCACTGGGAGGAAATGCACCAAAAGTGGCCTGCAGCAGTGTGACACCTCCAACCCATGAACTAGCTTTTAGAGACTGGTTCACGTTGGACCTCAAGAAGGGTGCATCTTTGAAGGGTACATGCTGTCTTTGCTGGATTCTTCAGAAAGCTAGGGCAGTTATGTTGCACTGTTATAACTCAGATAACACTGTCTTTTAAAAATAGACTTCTCTCACAAATAAGAAAACTTTAGTAGCTCAGAAACTAACTTGTCCAGGATTACATGGCAAATAAGCGCTGGTGAAGTCCTTATTCAAACCCAGATGTGGCTGACTCCTAACCTGTTTTCTACTATGTTGCTTCTTAGCGCTGTATTAGAGGCTAAACCGGGGGTAGGAGGAGCCAGGAAAGGACCTGTATATGTGTATGTGCGTGCATGCGTGCTAATTTGCTTCAGTGGTGTCTGATTCTTTGCAACCCTCTGGACTGTGGCCCACCAGGCCCCTCTGTTTGTGAGATTCTCCCAGAATACTGGAGTGGGTTGCCATGCCCTCCTCCAGGGCATCTTCCTGACCCAGGAATCAAGCCTGCATCTCCTGCATTGGCAGACAGGTTATTTACCACTAGCGCCACCTGGGAAGTGCATCAAACAAATCAGACAGTTTATTTTTTGTGAGAATAAACAGTTAGGTCCTGGATCTCTTGATTTCTTTTGAAACTCATTTATACCTGTCTATAAAAATCAAGTATTCAATTATAAGATCTCTAGGATTTCTGGAAGCTTTAAAAGTCTTAATTTTTTTTAATTTAAGAAGTTCTGTGACTTCTGCCTTTTCCATTTTACACACAAGGTAACTGAGCCAAGGGCGGGTACGTGCCTAGTAACCCAAGTTTCCTAGCTGGTTCCTAACAACACAGAGGCTGGAAGGTTTGAGCTGTTGTTCGAAGTGACATCTTTCATACCAGACTTGGTAATTTTATATGCAGCTGAGTGGTTTTATCTGCTTGCTTTGTAATAATCATCTGTTTGACATATCTTGAGTAGTCGAGGGTCTGAAACATGTGAATGTCTTTATTGCTTACAGAGTAGTTTGACCTCTGTTCCCTTTCTTTTGCTCCCCACTAATCCCCTGAGATAGAGAGATGAGACATGAGAAGTTACGTAATGAGCAGACAGTCTCAGAGAGGCCAGGTGACTCTGTGCCTTGCCTAATGCTGATTGCTGGCAGAGCAGGGACCAGAGGTCTCCTGACTCCCACTTGAGAGTTCCATCTGTCACTTCTCGCTGTCATTTTCACTCATGCGTCGGGCAGCAGGCTTCAGAGCTACCCCTATGCAGGTTCTTATTATATGCCGCTGCTTGAGCCGTGAGTCGAGTGCTGGTATAGAGAAGCATTGTATATTTACATGTCTGTATCTTTTGTGTTTTGCTTTTTAAAAAAATTTAAATGTATTTTTTATTTGAAGGATAATTGCTTTACAGAATTGTGTTGCTTTCTGCCAAACATCAACATGAATGAGCCTATGTTTTGCTTTTATATCATTTATACGATAACCAGAGAAGGTAGGTGCTTCCCATTTTACAGAGGCAAACCGGTATTAAGAAGCCAGAGGACTTGCTCACGACCCTCCTCTGTGTGATAGGACTCAGGTCTCAGTTCCAGATCTGCTGTGCTTCCGCCTGTGCCCAGCGCGGTGCTCAGTTCACAGACAGTGACACAGCTTTGGCCTCAGCACGGGCAGAGCCATGTGGTAGGAAGAGCTCTGTCTGTGAGGAGAGGTAAAGGACGCAGATTCTCACCTGGGCCCTGAGCTCGTCCCCTCCATTCTATGAGTGAGCGGTAATATGCAGGTGTTGGGTGATGTGATCTGTAAGGGCTGTTCTCTTAGATCCTAAGATCGTTTCCTTTAGAAGGTCATCCACATGTCAGGGAGTTCTTTTAGAAGTACACAGAATCAGGGTACTCATACGCGTGAGCTGGTGCACTTATTTCTTCCCACATCTCCTGGACACAAGCTTAAAAGTCTCTTTTGTTTGGGGAGCAGGTGTTTTTCCTAGAAAATGATGACCAGCACAGCTGCCTGAGTGACCCTGCAGACCACAGCCGACTAACGGAGCATGTCGCCAAGGCTTTTTGTCTCGCTCTGTGTCCCCACCTGAAGCTTCTGAAGGAAGACGGGATGACAAAACTGGGACTTCGCGTGACACTCGACTCAGATCAGGTAAGAATCTCAGCCTTTGAAGCAGGCCTCGGGCAGTGTATGTTTTCTGACCCCAGAGTTTTCTTCCTGCAACCCAGAGTACAAGTCTCTGCACCTTGGGCCTGCCCAGATGTAGTAGTCGGCCTTCCCCCTGTTGGTGACACAGCTGGGTGTGCTGCTTGCTCAGTCTCTGAACCATGCGAACTCCGGCTTCCTCACCTGGATGTCTTGCAGGGACCTTTCCTTTTAGTGTGGGTAAGACGTGTGAGGACCTGCCGCCCCTGTGCGAATGACGTGGGGGCCACCCCGCCTCCTTTAGAGAGCAGGCCCCCTGCTGTCCCGTCTTGTCCACCCACAGCAGGCTTCTGCTGCCTGGCCTCTGCAGGTCCACTTCTGGTTTTTCTTACCGCCGACACGGCCATGCTAGTTCGTAGATGTGACCTGAGCCATTCCCCATAGTTTCCCCATCAGCGCGGGCCTCCTGTGGCTGGGCTTTCCTCCCCACCTCGTTAACCTTTTCGTGTGCCCTGTGTAGTCACAGTGCAGTCTGGGTGCGGCCTGCCCTCACTTCCTTGTCCGTGTCTCTTTCATATGGCCTAGCACTCTAATCTCTCTACATTTCCTCTGGATTTTATTTATTATTATTTTGGGGCAGCATGTGGGATTGGTTCCCTGACCAGGGATCGACCTGGGGTCCTCTGCCTTTGGAGTGAGACTTGTAACCACTGGACAGCTAGGGAAGTCGCTCTTTTGGATTTTAGATCCCTGTGACTGGCTCTTGCTTTGATGCAGTTGTGTCATTATCAAGGAAAATGTGAAAGGTCGTATGTTTAGCTCCACTTCTTGACTAGTCATCAATCAACAGATAGTTATTTTCTACTTATGATCTTGCCCAATGCTTTAGTAAGCATGTCAGGGTAATACAAATGAGTATTACAGTCCTTTCCCAAATGGTACTGATAATCTGACTGGAGAATTACTTCACATAAAATAAGAACAAGCATTTTTTTCTACTAAATATGTGGGGCTCTTGAGGGCAGGCCCTGTTTACATTCATGCTTGAATTCTTGTGTTTGTAGGTGTTTAAAAAATGCTATGTGGAGAAATGGATGGAAGGACAGGTATTCAGCTCCCGCTGTCTTAGGGAGTCTACCCAGTACATTTCTCATTTTAACTTCTACAACCAAAGGTTTATGTACTATTGCTGACATTCCATACCTCTCTGTGCCCCAACCTCCCTTCCTGGGAAACTGAGACCATAACAGGTTAATTGTCTTGCCCAACATCTCACAGCTACAGGTGTTAGGAGCAGGATGAACTTAGGATGGTAAGTGACAGTTCTAAGAGAAGTTTGTGTTTACTGCCAATATCTAGCCCCTGACCAAAAAGGACCTCTCCTTGCCTGCTCAGCCCCCGGGGCCCTCAGCCCTTTGAAGAGAGCTTCCCTGCCCAGTAACCTGTCACCCCTTCTCCCCACGCTGTAGGTTGGCTATCAAGCGGGGAGCAACGGCCAGCCCCTTCCCTCGCAGTACGTGAGCGATCTGGACAGCGCTCTGGTGCCGGTGATCCACGGAGGGGCCTGCCAGCTCAGTGAGGGCCCCGTGGTCATGGAGCTCATCTTTTATATTCTGGAAAACATCGCGTAGACAGAGAGGACTTCATTGTTTTCTGTTCAGACCTGTTGCAACAGCAGTCATACCCAAATCATTTGCACTTTAGAACTGGAAAATTAAGCTTTTGTTAACACTATTAATGGGGGGTGGGGTGGGAGTGGGGGTTTGGGGGGCAGGGGTGGGAAGGGGTGGTGGAGGGACAGATGTTCCATAATTCTAAGTCTTCTATGCATTGTCCACCAAGAAGATCTGGGCAGCTTCTGTTACTGCACAACAGTTATGCTATCCTTGCAGCTAATCCCCTTCTGTTACTGTTTAGACAAGAATTCTGCTCCTCTGTTTTAAGACTTACTTTTGGTCTTGTGCTCAGAAATGCTCAAATGGGTACAGCCATCACCAAGGGTGGGTGGGAGGGCAGAGGGGAAATAAAAAAATGAAGCATCAGTCTTGAACTCTTTACCAATCTTGTCCCAGATACATTACAGCAACTTCAAGAAGTCACATTTAGGTTTTTTTCCCCTAGATTATTCATGAAGTGAATCAAAGACCCAAAGGATTCTCTCTTCTATCCAGAGAAGGGCGACTCAGTATAAATGAGGTCACTTGAATAGTAGAGCTGAGTTCAGGTTCTCTCAAGACCTGCCAGACTGAATGACACTGAACCAGACCTTTCTGTGCAAGCCGACAGACTGTACCCAAGACGTTTCTAGTTGTAATATACACCAGAAGCATTTTATTTACTTTTGGCCTCACCACATGGTTTACAGGATCTTAGTTTCCTGACCAGGAATTGAATCCTGTGGCCCTGGCAGTGCAAGTGCCAGGTCCTTCCTAACCACTGGACCACCAGGGAGCTCTCGACATTGGAGGTATTTTTTAAAATGTTTTACTGAGAAATAATTTAAACTTCCAGGAAAGTGGCAAGTTAAAAAAAAAAAAAACCTATGTACATTTTACCCAGATCAGTGTTCCTTTCTCTCCTTCTCTCTCCATAAAAAACTGAGGCACTTGAGAAGTACATCACATACATCAAAGCCTTTCACCCCTAAGCACGTTAATGCTTACTTCCTACAAATAAGGGTATCCTCTCACACCACCACAGGACAGGCTCCACTTCAGTTTGACACTTTAACCCAGCGTCTGTCCAATAACGTCCTTCCCAGTGTCCTTCCCATCCAGTGAAGCTTCCAGCCTAGATCAGACATGGTAAGTTTGTCATGAATCACCTTTATTTTTATGTGATTTATATTTTTGATGAATATAGATTCCTCCAACTCATGTAACAGAAAATGCCCCGTTACTAATTTGGTTGGTATTTCCTCAGAATTAGATGAATTATGCATTCTTGGCCAGAATCCTAAGGTAATGCGGTGTCCTTCTTGGGACATCACATCACGGGTCACTTAGATGTCCTTCTGCCCCTCGTTGATAAATTTTTACCTGGTCAAGCTGCTGTTTGATTTCTCCACTGGATATTTCCCCTCTTGGAACAAATAACTGGTTTGTATAGAGATACTCTGTGATATGTGGAGATTTTACTCATTTGAATTGTCCCCTTAGATTTAGCATTCTGATGTTTCTTGCCTGAACTGATCTTTTACTATGATGACTACAAGATTTTTCAATTCCAGCACTTCCTGTTTATCAGTTGCACTTGATTTAGCTGTAAGCACACATGCTTCTTCATATATATATAAGTGTAATGCTGGTAGAGAATCCGCCTGCAATGCAGGAGGCCTGGGTTTGATCCCTGGGTTGGGAAGATCCCCTGGAGAAGGGAAAAGCTACCCGCTCCAGTGTTCTGGCCTGGAGAATTCCATGGACTGTGCAGTCCATGTGGTGCAGTTGGACGTGTGAGTGACTCTCACTCCGCTTTCACTTTAATGCCCCTATCTTCCTTGTGCGTGCGTGTGGCTGGGGGAGGGGGGTGTGAGCAGGGGAGTGCTGCACTGCACAGCATGTGTGACTGAAGTCGCATCTCCTGCTTTGGAAGTGTGGAGTCTTAACCCCTGGACTACCAAGAAAGTTCCCAAAGCCCTTCTTTCTTACTTATTCATTTAATTAACTTTCATTATAAACTTGGGATTACTCTGAATGGTTCTAATTCACTATTTAGGTGAGCTCCCACATCCTCGTGACATGCACCTGTTTCTTAACACTTCCTTTTTGGCCTAACAAGATGCCCCAGCGCCGTCTTGTGCTTACCCTGTCCCAGACTTGGAATCAGCTGGGTTTTTTTTTAGTGGAAGTGGTATTAGAAGCCAAGATTTGGTTTTACCTATGACATATACAATGCATTCTGATCATTTCCTCCTTAATTAAAATTTTATTTTGGTCAGACCAAATAGATTTTACAACCCCCAGTTTGAAAAACACTGCTCTAGGGCAGCTCACTTCCTTGTCACTGGCATCTTCTAAAACCCCAGGCCAAGTGGGAGGCTGGTCCCTGTGCAGTGAAAGCACAGCTCCTAAACTCCTCGAGAAGGTAGTGCAGGCCTGAGACAGTGAGCGGCTGCTCCCCCGCAGCTGGAGCTAGGCCTAGTGTTCGGCAGTTACAGGCCGTGGAACTCCCTTTAGGTTATTAGCTGTTATCTGAGGCCCAAAGGTGTCTGTTTTTGTTTAGTTGCTCAGTTCTGTCCGACTCTCGTAATCCCATGGACTATAGCCTGCCAGACTCCTCTGTCCATGGGATTCTCCAGGCAGAAATACTGGGCATGCCATGCCCTCCTCCAGGGGATCTTCCTAATCCAGGGATTGACCCTGCATTGGATTCTTCACTGCTGAGCCACTGGGGAAGCCCAAGGTTCATCCCTCTTCTTTTGGGGCGGAGGGGAAAATCCACTTCTACATCTGCTTCTTCATAGGCTTCACAGATGGTGGCTGCAGAAGGCTGGGATTGTAACCTTTCCCATAGACTGCGAGTTTCCAAAGGAAGAACGGGTGCCCACTGAACACCAGCTTGTGAGGACTAAGCCCTGGACTGTCACCCCCTAAACCTGACAGGCACAGGATGCACTTGTTAACAGGGGTGGTAGGAACTTGGGGTCCAACATCCAGCTTGGTCTAAACTGGAGCTTCTATAGGAGCTGGCTGTCTTGGTTCTGTCCTGTAGAAGTTATCTTTCCTCCTTCACAACTAAACAGACCTTGCAGGTCTACCTGTTTCTTCCAGATCAGTGCAAGCCTTTATATTGTAAGTCCAGACTCTGGCCTTGCAGAGTTGGGTCCATTCTCAATTGCATAAAATGTCCTTTATATTTAATGAAGTCATCTTGTGGAATTGGACATAAGATAGCCAAGGCTATCTGTTTTCCCTTGTTTCACTTTTGTTTTTATATACTGTGTGCTGTATGGAACTGGAAACATCATGTTTCTAAATAAGGCAGATTCCTCTATAATGTAAACGCAGATTGAGATATAGAGATCCTACAAAGAGGAATAGAATTGCCATTCTGGTAATACTACATTTAAAAAAAATTACCGAACTCTCACCAAATGCTAGGCAATGTAGTTTCTCCAGTTTTTTTTTTATCAATACATGTCTGAGCACCTACTGGACTCCTGTTGATCACTCAGTCATGTCTGACTGCAAAACCATGAACTGCAGCATGCCATGCTCTCCTGTCCTCCAGGATCTCCTGGAATTTGCTGAAATTCATGTCCTTTGAGTCAGTGATGCTATTTAACTATCCCTTCCTCCGTCACCACCTTCTGCCCTCAATCTTTCCGAGCATCGGGATCTTTTCCAGTGAGTCAGCTCTTCATATTAGGTGGCCAAAGTATTGGAGCTTCACCATCAGTCCTTCCAGTAAATATTCAAAGTTCATTTCCTTTATGACTGACCGGTCTCTAGGGCTGCAGGTAAACTGAACTTTGCCCTGTGTGAGTTCCCATCTAGTGTCTTCCCTCATCTACACTGGTTCCTGAATGCTGGTGAGCCCAGCATTTCCAACTAACTTCTATCATAACTAGTCATTTGGGGAATAATTTATGCATTTAATGCACCTCAGAACACTGTTTCTAGAAAAGAAACCTGCTGAACACTGTTTCTAGAAAAAGTCTGTGATAGTTGTTTGTTTTAATGATAATGCTGAAATAATTTTAATAATGATGGTAATGGGATTTGGAGGACTATAATGTAGCCAGAAGGGAAAAGGAGCGTAAGAGGAATGAGAGTGTCCGTTTTAGAGTTTGGGAAGCTGAGGCTAAGAGAAGGGAAGACTTCATCTCTGACAGAACTGAACCGGGTACAAGCTTCCTGGCGCTGCTTTCTGCCAGGCTCAGCCCGAGTCTCATCTTCAAAGCCGGTGCCTTAATCTAAGGGGTAAAAGTGTTTAAAAACTGCCCACAAATATTTGGAAAACAAGCACTCAAAAACTGGGAAGCAACATAGGTTTCAGAATAGAACTGTGAGAAAGGAAAGTAATAAAACGCAGACTAGTTTGCCCTTTAATTGTGAGCAAGACTTCCTGGTTCTAAGATAAATTCCTTTCATATTGTATTCAGAAGAAAGTATGTCCTATACAATTGAAAAGAAATTTTAAAATTTAAAAATGATTTGGGTCATGGCTGGTTCCCCACTGCCCACAAGTCACTTGTCTGCACTGCTGAATTGCTGTATTCGGCTAAATCTCAGCACAAGATGAGGCCGGGCAGGCTCCTCTCATGCCAGTGACCCCTGCATGCCTGGGCTACAACAAAGGCCTTTTAAGAACCTCAGTCTCTTCAGTCCAGTGGGCAGCTCTGCCTTGCCTCTCTCAGCCTGGAGGTTCTGGTTTCCAAAAAGCAAAGGGCAGTGAAGCAGAGTGAAACTGAACAGGTTATGATGGGAAATCTTTGAACCACAGAAAAAAAACTTGCTATCCACTTTCTAGCAGAGGACTGAGTTTAGACATTCCTAGTACTGGTTGGAAACGTGAAGCCTTTTTAGCACTTACGAACCCTGAGGGGGAGACTAGGTTGAGTCAGGAACCCTCCTCGGCTTCCCTCTCGCTCTAGGCCACCTTCTGAGGGCTAACAGCCCGCCTTTTCATTCTAGATGGCTGCTTGTATGACACACAGATACGACTGCACTGAAGTGTTAAGTCTCACAGCTATGGAATCTTCAGTGAGTTAGGATTAGCCTTCTAGCTAGACTAGCTTTCTAGCTCTCAGAAGTTATCTGTTGTCCCTGTTGTTACACTATAAGCTCTGCTCTTAAGGGCAGGGAAGTGTGGTCCAGCTGCATCCCAGAAGACGCACACACAAAAGCTCAATCCCAAACCTGTGTGTTTGCAGGACTACAATCATCAATACGTTGAATGTATCTGCTTCATGTAGAGCCTTAAAATACTATCTTCAGGAATGCTTTGTTGAACTTAATGTTTCAAAGAAAGGGGGAAAAGATGGGGTGTTAAAGTTTATTTCTAAGAGATGTAGCCTACTGCAGTTTTGAACATTAAATCTACTGCAAATATTGATATAAATCCCTCCATGATCTCCATCTGTTCACAAAAACAAATTCAAAGAATTTCTTGGGAAAAAATTAAGGGATTTCCCTAGGTGATTAGATGAAGAGGCAAGGCTTCTCCTGCCCTGTCTCTAAAGAGGAAGCCATAGCTGCAGTTTCTGTCAAATAACAAATGTTACTGCCACTCTGGCTTTTAAAAGGTGACAGGGAGGAGCAGGGCTTTTAGACTTTGATGGTTACTTTATGAGAACATAAATCCCCTACAATGAATTAGACCTAGTTTCTTAAATAAAATCAGTTACTTATTATATATATATAAATTTTCTTTCTCCTTAATAGTCTTTCGGTCTCAGGTACAGGGACCTAACCTAAGACAACCTTGCTCTCACTTCCCACCACACAGTCCTGAACACAATTCCACTGAGAGCGCTGGGAAGCAGGGAAGCTCGGGCAGCAGCTGTCAGGAGACAAGGCACAGGCAGGGCTGGGGTCGAGTTGTGAGGGACAGGTGGCTGCTGCCCAACTGGAGTCACAGAACCCTGCCCCGCCCCATGGAGGAGGTCCAGATCACACTCACGCTTTCCCACCCCTTACAGTTTTATCTTTTAAAGGCACATCTAGAAATGGTGCAGCTGGGGGCTGGGGCAGGCTGCAAACAATTGATTCACAGGGGTTAAGGGCTTGGTTACAAGGCTCCATGGCAGAGCAGTGAGGCTGTCCTTGCCCTGCTCAGACAGAGAGGGAGGGGGAAATCCTGGAATCCAGCCTGTCTGGTGGAGGCCTAGGGAGAGGCCAGCAACAGGCAAGACCAGAGCCGTGGGCAACAACGCACGCGCTTATCAGGTCTTTGGTGCTCGTGTAGCAGCATCTCCTTTACGTACAGAGACTTCTGTAGCCAGCAAAGCCGAGGGAAAAAAGCTGGAGAAGAGTCGCCGGCCTGACTCCACTCCACCGCTGACCCTCGGTTGCACACGGGCACAAAGCACAGGAAGTCTACACTGCACTGAGTGTACAGGTAGATTTTAGGAAGGGTTTCCTGACAACAGACCTGGGATGGTTAACTTCCCTCCCCAGTTCTACTGAAGATCGTGAATCAGCCTGAGCCCAACCCAACAGTTTTGCCTCTTGGTCTTCCTCACAGATGAGAAATTCCTCGGTTTTCTCCTTAGATATGAGTTGCGTACCAGAAGGGTTCCCATGGGGCCCAGGCAGAGGTTCTAAGGGCCCAGAGAGCTGCCCACCTCACAGGCCCCTGGGCTCCAGGACCAGCCAGTTCTCGGTGACCATCTGCACGTCTTGGCCACTCAGAGGCTCCCGCAGCCTCACCTTCACCTCCAGCTTGCCCCCAGTGGGCTTCCTTCCGTCCAGGACCTGTGAGGACCGCGGAGAGGGAGATGGTAACTGAGAGGTGGGGCGGAGAGCAGGCAGCTCCTTGTGCTCACAAGGTGAGAGAGGAGCTGAAGTGTCCTGCATGTCAACACAAGAGTCTCCATTTCAGGACAACCCCAACCTCCTGCGGTTTGGGGTCGGTGGTTTTAAGTAAGTCTCAGAATACATCAGTCCAAATAAGCACCAGTGCTCGGAAGTGGAGGTGAGAAATCTAGAGCTGCGCTTACTCAGTCTGCCCCACAGTCCCCATGGCAACTCCTAGAAGAAATGCGCTGGCTTCAAGGCACAGCCTGAAAACCGGTGAGCCCAAACCCTCAGTTCACAGACAGCATGAAGGATACAGTCACATGGTTCACTGTGCCCCAAGGGCAGGACACACCTGCATTTTCACCCACCGTGCTGCTTCCTCCTGGGAGAAGAGGCAGCTGGAATACAAAGCAGTGCTACAGGCTGTTAGTCTGACCAACCTCACTGGGGCTGATACAAAGCAGGCCCACTTAAGAACAGCTCTTCCAAGTGGGCAGAGGCAATGTAGCAGGAAAAGCCTCAGCCTATGAAGGCACCAGCCAAGGTCTGGGCCCAGCTCTGCCAGAGAGCCTTCTCTGTGGATCTTAGCTGCTGTGTCAGGGGCACATCCCTGTCAAATTCAGTGAGTTTGGGTCGGCTTAAGGAGTTGTCTGAGGCTGATTCCTAAGCAGACTAGCTGCATTCTGGTAGGTCCCTCCTTGGAAATACCTTATCAACTCTATGTCCAGAGTTTGTTCTACTTCATCATGTTGCCACAACTGCCTCAACCAAAACCTGCTCCCAGACACCTAGGATTTGTGTGTGCCACACTGATAGCCCCTCAATGATTGGGCCCCTCAAGGGAACATGGAGCGTTGTGAAAAGAGTATAGCTACTTCCTTTCTGACACAAGGAAATTTTCTCAGACCCTCTGTATTTCATCATTTGTGAAATGGAATAGCACATACTCTACAGCCCACTTACGGATATTTTTAAATTAAGAGGCACCAAAAAACCTTCAACAGGGACTGATATTCAGTGAACAGTGGCCCTTTTCTTGCCAAGTCTCCAGTTTGGAGGACCTTACCTCCACAATCTCTCTGATCTCACACACATTCTCCAGCCGCTCCAGTTTCAGGTGGGCTGTGCCAATCAGCTTGTCACTTCTGAAGAAGGATCTGGAAAGCCAAGAGTCAGCAGAGGACTGAACTGGGCAAGGACAGCAGAAATGAGCTGGCTAAAACCAGCACAAGAAAACTGAATAGGAGCAGGGGCAGTGGTAGCAGCAGAAGCCAGTTCTTCCTCCCAGCCCACCTTGGCAGTGTGACCGATGGGCCCTCACCCTTTGTGGAAGATTTCAAACTTGATTCCTTTGCTTTGAATCACTCTCCTGAAGCCCCGGTGGTTTCGGTTGATATTCAGTTTGAAGAGTTGATCAAATTCTGCAAGAGGTGGAGAAGAAGGGACTTGGCTCAGGGATCTCCTGACCAAGTGGAATCTGGCCCAGGGCTTGCCTCCACTGTCTTTCTGCCTGCAATTCAGAGTCTCTGCCACCAGAGGGAGGCGGAGCATCCAAGCCCAGGCTTTGAAGTTCATCTGGACAGTTCTTGTTAGACTCAGATGATATCAAAATGGGAACGGCCTGGAATGTGGGGTCAGGATTCCTGGACTCAAGTCCCACTTCCACCACCTCCTTGCTTTAAGGCCCTAGGCAGATCCCTTTACCTCTCTGAGCTTCAGCTTCCCCAACCACATTAGAGAAGTAGTAGTAACACCAGCCTTTATCTCCCAAGGTAAGTGGACCAAGTAAGGTAACAGATCTGAAAGCACTCTGGAGACACAAGCGCCACACACATGTATCGGAGGGGGCAGGAGGGGAAGCAGCCCTCATGTGGGCCCTCACCTGGAGAGTTTGTGTTTTTCACCACAGCTGTTTTGCTTTTTTGAGCCTGGTCCTAAAGGAGTGAGAAGAGAGATGTCAGGACAGCTTGAAAAAAACAGAGATAGAGGCCCAGGAGTTCTGGTCTACATCAGTGCTGAGGAAAGGGACCCCTAAAGGGAATGAAAGCAAGGGATGGGGAGAAGAGGAGCACAGGGCCTTGGAAGGGAAGACAGAGTTGACAGGACCCTACCGCTACTGGAGCCTCACCGAATTAGGGTAGTGGAACTCAAACCGCACAAAAGCGTCCAAGTCGTCAGGGGTCACCCCTAGGGAGGAGAAGGAGTCAGGGTCACAAGGAGTAGCCAGGAGCCCCAGCACTTGACACAGAGTGCTCCTCCTGGCCAGGCCTGGAGTGTCTGGACCAGAGAGTAGAGTGGCCCCAGGGCTACCTGGAGGGGCTGGGAGGTTCATTCCCCGGACAACAATCAGATGCATTTCTGTGCTGTTCAGTTCTGCAAAGATCCTAGAGCCGGGAAGCAAGGAAAGCAGAGTGAAGGAGAGCAGTAGGAAAAGGCTCCCTCTTCCAATGTGGCCTGTCCAGCTGGGTGGCAGCCAAGAGGAGAGTGGGCCCAGGGAGGCAAAACCTGTCTGAGTCCAAGCAGCAGAGCTAGAGTGGAGGCCTGGCTCTGACCCTAGTACAGGGCTCCTGCCCCAGCGACCACATAGCTCCTCACCAGCAGGTGCCAGGCCCCAGGCCTCTGTCCGGGCCAAGCCTGAGCAGCCTCACTCACGGGCCCAAGTCTCCACCCCTGGCTCCCAGCCTCCTGCCCAGTCCTGCAGGAGCCACGGTCTCCCTCAGGCTTTGGCACCTCACAGTCTGGAATGTCTTCAACTCAAAGTGGTGGCTGGGCGGGTCAAGGCCCTGGGCCTGGGCCAGCTGCAGGATCTCAAGCTGCTGCTTGCGGTCTTGAGCCAGCTTCTCAAACCTGCCAGGAACAGGTGTGCACATCACTGTGGCCGTGCTCATTTCCTGCTCCCTACCCCCCAAGCTCGAGCTCCAGCCCTGCACTTACCGGGTAGTCTCAGCCACATTGCCCTGGTGCATGAACTGCTTGGAGAACAGCAGACACTTCTGAAAACGGGGGTTCAGAGTGACTCCGTGGTCCAGAACAGGAACCGGCTAAGTCGGCCTTCAAGGCCTGACTTCTCCAAGCTCCAGCCTTCTGCAGCCTCACCCCTCTCCTCCTCCAACATAATAACCCAAGGTCACTGTTCCCAAGTCCCACTGCACTAAGTTTTTGCTATTTCCTCCACTGGGGATAGCTATTCCCCCAAATTCCCTTAGCAAATTCCTCTTCTTCCTCGTCACTTTAGCAACCAGACTTGGAAGGCAGCCATTCAGATAGATACACTGAAATATACATATGTGTATATCTTAATATATACACACATATCTGTCTCCTCAAACACTTCTTTCTCCCATCTTCAAAGCAATTCCCCCTCCACTCTGTTGTTTGAATTTCACAGCCCTGCAAGAGGGGTATTAATTATCCTATTTTACAGATAAGGAAAATGTGATTTAGAGAAGAGAAATTCCTTACCCAAGATCTCACAGCCAGTAAGCTGAAGAACTAGAATCTGAACCCTATCTTGCCTTTTGCCGAGGGCAGGCTATGGGCACTGGAAGGGGAGGACTGACCTCATGTTGCTCCAGAAGCATTTTTTGTAGCTGGGCATACACCTCCTCAGCCTTCTGAGAGAGTCGCAGGTCCTCATGGTGGATCAGGATGAAGTCACCCTCCTCATCCGTTAAGGGTGAAGGTACCTGTCCAGGTCACAAGGCCCCTCAGGGGGCCCTCAAGAGTCAAATTGTCCCTCTACTGAGCCAAACAGACCAGAAATCTGAACTGTTTCTCCAGCTTCCAGTAACCTCAGTGATGGAAACTCATTGCCTGCCATCCTACCCCAATGCAGTGCTATTTTTCACTGGCCTTGCCTGGGCTGGTCACCTCTCACCACAGGCAGGCCCCCGGGGCTCTCTTGGGGTCATGGGACAGGGAGACACATAAGCAAAAGAGTTCTCAGCCGTCACCACATCCTATTCAAGTCCCACCTCCTCCAAGCAACCGTGTTCACAGTCCTGCTCATCAAGACTGCCAGCCACCTCTTGCCTGAAGTCCTGCTGGTTAACCAGGTGACACTCACCTTGGAGAGGTCCACAGGGCGGCCAGCTCGCACCTGGGTGATCTGAGCCTCGAGGGATTTGGCCACCCGCAGATGGGCTTTGGCCTGCTCCAGGTCCCGGCCACGCTTGGCCTGCAGGGCTGCCCGCTGGTACTGCAGTTTCCGTGCCTCCAGCAGGACCAGCTGCTCTCGTGCTGGAGGGAGGGCACCAAGGTTAGAGCCATGCCACCTCACTACAGCTCCCCCTCCTCATCCCTCTTTTCCCCAACTCACCAGATGGACTCAGGGACTCCTTAGAACTCGAGGCCTTGGGCTCAGGCAGGGGCCGCAATGAAGGGCCAAGAGGCTGTGCTGGCTTCTTGGCCACTGGGGCCTGGGCTGGGGGCTCATCCTGCAGACGCCCAGGAGGCTGTCATGGGGCTTCTGTTCCCCACCCTGGCCACGGCGGTTCCCTGACTCAGGCTCTCTTCACAACACTGTACTACTCACTGTGTGACCTGAGATGAATGACTTTCCCTCGTGGACCCTAGAGAATCTCAGAACCATAAGTCTCAAAAGTTCTCTGCGCTAACCTCCCAATGTGAGAGAGTAGAGGAAAGGGGATTGAACTGGGCTCTGAAGTCAGGAAGACCTTGGTCTGAATCTAGCTCTGTTAATTCCTGAGTGCCCTAGCCCAAGTTTTTTTCTCTATAATATAAAAGCAAAAATATCTACCTTGCTGGGCTTGTTAGTATGAACACCAGTGTCTGGGTTTACCCATCATTGGCCATTCCCCCTGACCAGTCCCTGGAGTCTTGGGCCCTCAGCCAAACCTTGTCCTCATCCTCCTCTTCCTCTACTGGGGCTGTATCCTCTGAGGCCAGTTTCTGGGCAGCTGCTAAAGTAGCTGCCATCATAGCCTCCTCAGCAGCCATGGTAGGCTCCAGGCCAGGTATAGGGGGGAATCCTGCAGGAGAGAGACACTGGAGAGGGTTCAGGGAGCCTTGAGGATGCATCAGGCCTGCTGTGGGTCCCGCTGGGGTCTTCCTGGGCATGGCTGGGATGGGTGGTTCCCCCAGGATGGAGGCTGATGTGTGAGAAATCATTTCTCCCTCCCCTCCATCCTGCTCAGAGACCTCACGAGCCCCCAGGCCAAACCCCACGCACCTGGAGGAACAGGCAACTCGGCAAAGTCAACTTTCCGCCCTGCCCGGTGGGCTCGAATGGCATCTTGATATTGCTACAAGAAAGGGGAGGGAGGGACCTGTGGTGGGCAGCGGTCGCAGGCTCCACTCAGCCAACAGCCCCAGGAGGAAGGAGAGCCCCCGAGACAGCACAAGCTCCAGAGACACATAGACAAGATGAAGACTCAAAGACCAGGGAGCAGACGGACAGCAGCTGGTCAGGGTGGGAGGCTGTAGCCCACCTTGGCGATGCGCTCGTGCATCCGGGCCTTGCGCTCATCCCCACTGCCCCGAGCTTGGGCGCCT
Source organism: Antilocapra americana (assembly GCA_007570785.1). Taxonomy (NCBI): domain Eukaryota; kingdom Metazoa; phylum Chordata; class Mammalia; order Artiodactyla; family Antilocapridae; genus Antilocapra; species Antilocapra americana. The sequence goes on from ML663016.1 coordinate 5,481,691, forward strand.
GCCTCGCGGTACTTGTTCAGCCTCTGCTGCAGGGCATCCAGCACTGTCTGTGGCTCAGCAGGGGCCACTTGAAAGGAGAAAGGCGACAGCATCAGCTCTGCCTGCCTCCCCCTGGTCCCCACTCCACAGGGTCCACGGTCCTACCTGGGGCTGCTGGGGTGTCAGGTGCCATCACTGGGTGCATTCGCTCCACTGCCAGGGGCCTATCTGAGGGTGCTGTGGGGGCTTGGGAAGCCTGTGGAAGGGGCTTCAGGTCTGGGGAATCCAGAGCAGAGGTGTAGGTATGGGTGGGGGTGCTTGGCAAGCCCCAGCCTGAGCAGGCTCCCCCCAGCGCCCCGATACTGACCCTCTGGTGCCGGGGGCATGGCACTCAGGTCCACAGGCTGCCCCTTCTCCAGGGCCTCCAGGACAGCACCAAATCTCTGCGGGAGGAACAAGGCAGGAATATAAGCCAGGGAACCCCAAGGATCTGGGCTGAAAACCCCCCACAGACCAGCCTCACTGAAGCCCAGATGAAATGAGGGGCTGGACGCAGGGCCTCTGCACCTGATGCCCTACCTTCCCGATCCTCATGAGCTCGCGGGCACGGTCTAGGTCCCCAGCCCGCTTGGCATTCAGGGCAGCTACTTTGTACTCTCTCTGTCGGGCCAACAGCAGGGCCCGTGGGTCTGGGTCTGAGTCGGGTGGGGCAGAAATACCAGGGCTGCCCAAGAGGCTTGCCTCAGGCTGGGAGGGGTTGTCTATGGAGAAACAAGAAAAAGAATCAAGGTCAAAGAAGGTTTTCAGTGCCTCCAGGTCTTAGGGAAGTTGTGGTTGATGGCAGCATGGGGAGGCAGGCCACAGGCCCTAACCTTGGGAACTAGGACGGGATATGGCTGTCTCCGGATACCTGGCTCCACGGAGGGGGCAGCTGGGGGTTCTGCTTCAGGGCTCCTGTCGGTTGTTTCCTGGGGGGCCAGGGGCCTCCTACATAAGGCCACGGGAGGCGGGATCTCATCCTCACTGATCTTCCTGCCTTTCCTTACAGCAGCCAGCTGGGACTCCAGTGTCTAAGAGAGAAGAACCAGAAACCTAGCCAGCCACCACGGACTGCAGCCTGCCCAGAGACAGGCCAGGGGTGCTTCACCTCCATGTTCTGGGGGGGAGGCTTCCCCTCCGCTGGATCAAGCTCCTCTCGGACCTTCTGCCTTCACTGCCCTCTGCCTCACTCCTCCCAGCCCTGGGGCCCAGCCGAGCCCAACGAACCTTCAGGCCGCGCTCACAGCGCCTGGCTTTGGCCGCTTCGCCTGCCTCCTTAGCGCTGGCAGCAGCCTCCCGGTAGTTGCGGATCCGATCCTCCAGCAGGGCCTGCAGCCCCCGGGGCCCACCAGCCTGCGGATACTTCAGTTCAGGGCCTGGCCACTCCACGGCCAGCTAGGCCCCTGCTACTCCCTCCTTGCAAGGAAGCTGCCCCGGAACATGAAGCTCCTGGATTCAAGGAGGAGGGCCTGAAAGCCTCAAGGTGGGAGACAAAGACTCACTGGAGAGGCCAGAGGCCATGCCAGAGGCAAACAGAGAGGTCCAGACAATCTGTGGAGGCCGGGAAATGGCCGGGGGGGGCGGTATGGGAGAACAGAGAGGCCTTTGAGGCCGGCAGCCACCAAGGAGTTTCTTGTGCTCAGTCTCAGCTTGGGGCAGCTGCTGAACGGTTGGGGCCCTGGAACAGTTATTGCTGCAGCGTTCCTAGACTAGCTGTGCTCCGTGTGTGTTCTACACAGGAGAGCAGGCACAAAGGACACAGCCAAAGGCACACTGGAGACCCACCTGAGCGGCTGGGACTGGAGCTGTCAAGAGAGCTGCTTGCACCGGAGGTTCAGTGGTTTCCTGTTCCTCCTCCTCCTCAGGGCCACCCAGGCTGGCTGTCTCACCACCATCCAGGGCCCCAGCCTTGTCATCTGTACCCAGGACCTCCTGCAGCTCCGTCTGGGGAGACACAGGTCCCAAGAGTTGGGAGCCTCATGATCATACCCATGACAGGACCTGAGAATAAAGGACACTCTCCTCCAGCCATATTTCCCAGCATCATACACTGTGCCTGAAAGTCCCCTTTGCCAGAACACTCCTACACCCTTCCAATCTGATCAGGGACGGCCCCCAAACAGTGAAGCTTCTGGATCTAAGAAGCCCCAAGGACAGAGCTCAGATGTCAGGAGACGTCTCACACGGCATAGTCAGGACACAGGCCCAAGAAAGGCAAGGCACTCGCTCAACATCAGCACCCAGAGGGACAAACCCAGGCCTCCTCCACAGCTTGGCCGCAGATCCCCCGACACCAGCCTGGCAGACGCACCAGCAAGTCTGCGTCCTCCTCCAGCCCTTCCTCCTCTTCCTCTTCTTCGACATCCCGCATGCAGTCCGCTGCCAACTTCTCTATGTGGGCCATAGGCAGCGGGGCTGGGGGAGGAGGGTCACAGAGAATTAGAGCAACACAGAAAAGGTTCCCAAAGGAGAGGATGGTCTTCAATCCATTGCACTGGCAGATGCACCCAGGTAGCTTCCTTCCATAGCCAGAGTCCCACCTCTGCAGGGAAACTTTTCCAGGCCCTCCAACAGGCATCAGGCTACTACCTTCTCAGCCCTTTTACTGTGGCAGTTATTCACGGACACAGCCATCCGTTCCCCCTGACCACACCTTTCATATATAAAGACTTTTAACATCTGAGCTTCCCAATGATTCACAAAATAGGTAATACTAGGAATTCCCTGGCAGTCCAGTGGTCAGAACTCTGCACTTTCACGTCTGAGGGCCCAGCCAGGGAACTAAAATCAGATAAGCCACGCAGCACAGGCACCACTCCCCTGGCCCGAAAGGCAACATTATCCCCATTTTACATATGAGTAAACTGAGAACTTATTAGAACAATTGTTCTAATTGTTAGAACAATTTTCCTAACATTGCAATCTTGGTAAACAGCAGAGCCAAGATTCAAACCCAGGCTCATCAAACCCAAAGCAGGTTTGCACTGAGAGAGAAGTGATGCCATGGTTCTCCCAGACCAGTCAGTCCCTTCAGGGTCCTCTCTTGTCTTCAGCTCAGGGACATGTGGGACGGGAGATGGTTTTCTCTGAGGGTTCCTGGCTCCCTCTGACCTCCCCAACCAGGCTCCAGGTCTCTGCCCTTTTCAGGCTAGGGAGGGAGATACCACTTATTGGTTCATTTGATACAATTTCTGAGCACTCATTGTGGGACCGATTTAGCCTGTACTGAGTCCCTAGTCCATACCAGGCCCAGAGACTCAGACTGTGCAAAGGGAGAGGGTGCAACCCAGGAAGGCGTGAGTGCCCCCTCGACGACGCACAGGTAAGTGAGCAGAGCAAGATGGCCTCCTGGTGGGAGTGCTGCAGAAGGGGGACCAGGTGATCTGGCCGGCTCGTCCAACCACCTGCCTGAGCCCACCTATCCCATCACCGAGTGTGGCAAACTCACCTTGCCCCTTGGGTGCTAGTTTCCTGCCTGTGGTTCCTGCTTCCCCAGTGAGAGCCAGCAACTCAGCCTCCAGGTCCCCGTCATCTTCAGTCTCCTCCACTCCCAGCAGCATGTCCTCAGGGCTGAACTCCAGGAAGAGCCCGAGCTGAGAGCAGAGAAGAACCATACAATGAGGAGAAGGTGGAGCCCTGCCCGAGAGTCAATCCCCAGGAGCTAAGCGGCTCCCTGTGGGGCCTAATGTGCAGAAAGCGAAAGGAAGGCCCTAGACATCGCTCCTTGGGACATTGGTCTCCCTGGTGACTCTACAAAGAACCCAGTAAGATCACACTGCCATCACTATTACTAACAACAACAGCAGCAGCAGCCTACGTGACTATCTTAGTTCATTTCCAGAATCCTGCTGCTGCTGCTGCTAAGTCGCTTCAGTCATGTCTGACTCTGTGTGACCCCACAGATGGCAGCCCACCAGGCTCCCCCATCCTTTTAAATTGTGGTAAAACATATGTAACTTGAAAATTACCATCTTAACCATTTTTAAGTGTAGAGTTCAGTGCCATTAAATACATTCACACTGTTGCATAACTATTATCACCATCTTGCAAAACTGAAACTACACCCATTAAACTACTCCCCGTTTTCCCCTCCTCTTACCCCCGGGCTAACCACTGCTCTACTCTCTGTCTTTATGAATTTGACTACACTACCTAAAGTGGGTCCTATTTTTATCTCCATGTTCAGATGAAACTGAGACAGCCCTGTAAGTGTGGCAGGGCTAGAATTTAAAATAAGGTCTTGGGGGACTTCCCTGGCAGCTCAATGATTAAGACTCCGTGCTTCTACTTCAAGGGGAGTAGGTGTGATCCCTGGTCAGGAAACTATAAGATTTCACATGCCACAAGGTGCAGCCAAAAAATTTTAAAAATAAATAAATGAGGTCTTGTGACTGGAGTCTATGCCCTTTATCCTCCCTTACGTGCCTCTTTTAAGACAGCAACAATGGGCTAAGAAATCTCAAATTTGGGCCCAAAAGAAATAAAGGGAGAAAGTGAGCAGGCAGATCCAATTAGAGTACCCTAAATTTTGGACTGTTCACATGGAGGTGGCCATTGCAGGAGGAAGCCTGGGTTGAAACACAAGAGGGTTCAGGCCTTAGCTTCCACATGTGTGTGCCGGAGGCTGGTCCAGAGGGTCTCCATGGGTTCTGCCAGCTCCAGGAAGCATGGCTCAAAGTCGCTAGACTTAACAAGGAAACCACACAGGTAACCCAGTTTGCCCAAGTTGTCAGAGACCCTTAACCTCAGACTGACTCAGAAGTGAAGGCGAAGGAAGCTATATCCATACCTGCTTGGCAGCTGCCACACCCTGGCCACTGGCCTGAGGGCCCTTCCGAGGTCTTGGCCCTGGCATCTTGGCAGCCTGGATACCTGTCTAGCGGGGAGTGGAAGAAACTCAAACCAGAGCCGCTTAAAAGCCCCGCCCCCAACAGGTGTGGTTAGTCAACTCCCAACTCCGAGCAAGAAGGCAATGCTTAATACGCTTAACATCCAAGGCTGAAATACCTAAGATGGAAGTAGAGCACTGAAGCAAGCAACACAGAAGATGGAAAGGAGGGGACCACCTATTAATACCGTTAAGAGGGGAGAGTGGACACAATAAAAGTCACTGAACTGATTTAATCTGGATTAAACCCAAGAGGTTGAGTGGTGAGTGACCTAAGAAGGCAGATCAGGGAAGTTAACTCCAGGTACAGGGAGGGTGTAAGGCTTGGCAGGATTCAGAAAGGCTCTAACACTGTGCTGTTAAGCATGGCTGCCCTTTGTGGCTACTGGAGTTTAAAGTTCCTGTCCCTCAGTTAGTGGCTACCATGGGCCAGCACGAATAATGAACATTTTCATCACTGCAGAAAGTTCTATTGGACAGTTCTGCTCCAGAGAAATCTGACTCCGTATTCTGATTCTCTCGGAGATCTCACAACCATTCACTGGACCTACTATGTATCAGACCTTGTGCTAGGCACCCGGAGGGCAGGAGTGGAGGTGACTGCCCTCAGCTCTCAAGGTGGAGCGCCCCTCACCACTGGACAAAACCCAAACAGGGATGCGCCAGGCGCCACGGCTGCCGGGGGCTGGCCCTTATCCAGCAGAGAGAGAAAAGGCTTCTTGGAGAAGGTGATGCCCGTGCTGAGTCACGAAAATGTTGAGGGGGAGGAAGGGGAACAGGATTCCAAACATAGGGAACAACCTGATAATGGTTCTGAGGTGACAGTAGCTTGACTTGCACAGAGAAACTAAGCTGGGATTAGTGCGGCATACAGTGCGAGACAAGCGAAGCTGAAAATGTTAGCAAGGGGCAAATGAGGAAAAACTCTGAAGCCTCAAGTAGTTTGGGCACAGTTCTGAAAGCAGAGGACGTGAGGGGATGAGGTCGGCGATTCAGAAACATGCCCCCCTGGCTGCAGAAAGGAAGGAGGGAGAACGCAGGCTGGAAGCCGTCTCGACAACGAGCATCGTGGATCGGTCCCGGCGAAAAGGGGAGAGGCTGCGGGACGCGGACCGACTCGAGAGTTAGAGGGGTACACCCGGCGGGATTCGGAGGTTAACTGGCTGTGCGCGCACGGGAGGAGCGCTGAGCGACTCCAGGACGTCAGACTGCAGTGACTTGGTGTCCGGCGGGTGGTCAACTGAGCGGGGGACCCGCCAGGTCTGCGGCTCCGGGGGCACGCGGCTGGGGGCGGCGGTGCTGGGCCCTCACGCAAGCTCTGGAGAGCGGAGGGCAGGGGGTGTGCAGGGGAGGCGAAGCCGGGACCGCGCTCCGCGGCAGGACGCGCCGCCCTGCCCAGCCCGGCCCGGCCGCCTCAGCTCCCCGCCGTCCCCTCCTCGTCCCTCGCCAGAGGGCGGGCCCGCGGCATACCTCGCGGCGGATCCGACGCAGAGCCGGGCCTCCTCCTGCCCGGTGCCGCCCGGGCCTCCCGGGCCGCCGCGGCAGCCGTGACAGGAAGCGCCGCGGTGGGCGATGCCTCGCGCTCCGACACGTGACCCCAGCCGGGGCGGCGCGCCGCACGCATGCGCCAGGCGGGGCGGGCGCGGCGCCCGGCAGGTGACGCCGGGGGCGGGGCTCCCGGGGCGCAGGCGCCCGCGGCAGGTAGCGCGCGGTTCTCCGGCAGGGCCGTTCCGGGGTGGCCCGCCTCTGGAGCGGAGGCGGCAGGCTCGCTGTCTGCGCGAGCCCGTCGGCAGGTTTCCCGCCCACCTCCCTCCCTCACTCCCCTTCCGAGGTGCCGGCCCACCTCTCTAGCTTCAAGTCCTCGCCCCGCCCCAGTCGGCGCGGAGGGGAGGGCGGTGCGGCCGCCGCCCTGCGGGAGTGGCTTCTCTGACTTACCGTCTCTGTCTGCGTCCTTTATAATCTGAGTCTCCAGGGAAAGGGGCTCACAGATTCCACTTATCTTGCAGCACCTCAAGGTACCTTTTCTAATCAGAAGGCGGGTTTAATCGTTAAGATATGAGAGGCAGTACTCGTTGCACCTCTTTATAAAGTCACCTCAGGCAGTTTATCACCAAGTTCTTACTCTCATACCCTGCAAGCCAAAGCAACGTAAGGGTGGGGGGGGGGGAGAGAAGCTACCACCTGGAACCTTGCAAATCGTTTCCTCCTGCCCATTCCCTAAACTTCTGAATTATCTTACAGTTTCCTTGGACAAAGAGCTTTTCCACCTCCTTATTTCTTTTTGGTGATTTCTCCGAGGAAGAGACTGTCTTACTATTTTTTATTTTAAAAAACCCAGCTTTTCTTCTTGGCCAAAACGCTTGGTGTGCAGGATCTTAGTTCCTTGATCAGGGATCCATACAGTACCGTTGCAATGAAAGTGCAGTCTTAAGCACTGAACCATCAGGGAATTCCCCATCTTTATTGTTTTAAAATGGAAATTTCAGGGAATCCCCTGGCGGTTCAGCTGTCAAGACTCCGGGCTCTCACTGCGGCAACCAAGATCCCGCATTTTATTTCCATATCTCTTCTCATTAAATTTGAAAATATTTTACAGTTACTTAAGACATTAAAAAATGAACAATATTTAACATTCGCTAGAATGTAAGCTCCATAAGGCAGAAGTTTTTGTGCTTTATCTAGAGCAGCGCATGTTACATAAGTAGGCACTCAACGGCTTCTATTTCTTGTGTGAGTTAAATACATGAGCACTTAAGTTTGAGAAATACAGTTGAAGCCACCTGTCCACCTCTTGTGTTGCAACCCTTGCCCAAAGAGATATCCACTCTGCAGGTTTTGGGTTTTTTATTCCTGAGCATTACTATTGCTAGTAGACATATTGTACTATGTATGTGCACATCCTTAAACAGCCCACAGTATTTTTTTTTTGCTAGCTTCAACATTGTATCGTTCTCACTACTTGCACATATTTTTCTTTAACTCCTTTTTATACTTAAACCTTGGTTTTAAGCTTCATCCATTGATCTTACTTTTCATTTCTGTATGGTATCTCATAGTATGAAAAAAATTCACTTTTCCAATGGCTTGCCATTACAGTGCTATGGATGTTCTTATACATTCCTTGTGTATATGTATGTTTCTCTAGGGTGTATTTCTAGCAGTGGAATTGCTGGCTAATAGGATTTTATAGACTAATATCACCAAATCATCTCCAATGCAGTTGTCCTAGTTTACACTTACATCAGTGAGGCATTTGGACTCCAACTGTTCCATATCACAATGGAAAGATTAAATACATGCATGTGCATTGGCTGCAATGTTATATTTCACTCAGCGCCTTATCATGATTCTCCTGAGAACAAGGACATTCTTCTACACAACCACAATAATTTGTCACACTCATAAAACCTGACATTTAACTCTATCAATGTCTTAAATCCTTGACCGAATCAAAGTCCTTACATCTACTTAGCTATTTAGCTCTTTGTATTAGGTAAATTTTGATTTACCTGATAATTTTTTTTATCAGTAGGTTCACAGCGAACATTTCTGGCAGGACTATGACATGGATGATGTATTTTCCTCAGTACCTGACATGAGGTTTTTAGACATCAGTTTGTTCAGCTGTTGGTTTATCAGAATTAACTTGCAAAGTTATACAAAAAACCCTACCAAGATTTTAATTGGAATTTATTTATAGAGATAAATTATATCTCTTATTAATAGATTTATTCCTAGGTTCCTTAATTTTTTGTGCCATCTAAGTAATTTTTAAATATTTTTTATGATAGATAGTACCTTTTTAAAAATTCATTTTCTACCTGGAGAAGGAAATGGCAACTCACTTCAGTATTCTTGCCTGGGAAATCCAATGGATAGAAGAGCCTGGCAGGCTACAGTCCATGGGGTCAGACATGACTGAGCGACTAAACAGCAGCTGAAATATTACTGAGTCATTAAACAACTAATAAAAGTCTCTGTCATAAAAAAATAAATAAAAATTCATTTTTCTAGTCATTTGTTGCTAGGGATTATTTATTACTGATATTATTTCCAACAGTTCTTTTTTAAATACTAAGTTATGTTGTGTTCACATTGATCAAAAGTTAAAAGAAACATAATGACATACAGTGAAAGACTTCCTCTAACCCTGAAGGTAGCCATCTCAGAGGCAATCAATATAACTAATTCCTTACTCTCCTGGAAATATTTTTTTAAAAAACAGTATTTATTTATTTGGCTGTGATGGATCTTACATGTAGGATCTAGTTTCTCCGCCAGGGATCAAATCCAGGCCCCCTGCATTGGGACCATGGAATCCTAGCCACTGGACCACCATGGAAGTCCCCTGGAACTATTTTATATAGATACAGTAATTGTGTACATGTATTTACATACATGGTATGTTACCATTAAATAAATGGCGGGGCTACTAACAGAAATAAAAGCCAGAGAGAGGGCCTACTGTAGGAATGATAGTGGTTTTATAATTTGATATTTATAATGACTGTACAATTTCCCAAACACCCTGGAAAAAGTGAATGATTTAATGGAAGATCCCAAAATGATGACAGCCCTCTCCATATTTTGCTCCAATAGGGCTCCTTAAAAACAGATCATAGTCCTTCCTGTGAAGCCCTTCACTGCTCCTTCAGAGCGTACAGCACATCATCCTGACTGACGTTGAGCCGCACACGAAGGAGCACATCGTTCCTGCTAGGCTCCACGAGGAGGAGACGGCAGGCACCCAGGCGAAAGCACACCGCCATCGTCTCCGACAGGGTGGGGTACGGGAAGCCCTCCATCCTGCACAACGCCACGTGTTGAATGTACACCTAGAAACAAAAAGCAAACCTAGGTCAGCCAGTCAGAAGGGTAGTCCCGGGTCTGTATCCAATCATTATTTCTTCTTTTGGGAAACTGAGACACTTCTTTTCTAGGATACTCAGGACCCCTGAAGGGTACCAACGGGTGCCCCACTGGGATGAAAACACAGGGACAGAATGTAGAATTGACCTCAGGATCAGAAAATAGCAGGTCTGAACCCGGGTTCTACCGATTACCTAAATAAGCAACCTGGACCAGTGATTTCACTTTTTAAACTTCAGTTTTATCTATTAAATATATGATATTCCTCATGAGTTAATAGATACGAAATGCCTAGTAAAATGTCACAGCTGTACAAACAGTCCTCATCTCCAGGGGCTGAGGGTTCCAATTGAGACTGTCATAATTTAAGTCAAATTTTGCTATAAGGGCATTTTTCCTTGGCAGAAACAGTGAGCAGGTGCCAGGGTGTGACCCTTGGAAAAGTCAAAAGTCCAGAGAGAATACAGGACACTCTGCAGAAGAGCTGTCTCAGGCTTTAGAAAGATTCCCCATGCCAGAGGGCAGCTAAGCCCACACACCACAACTACCGAGCCTGCAAACCTAGAGCCTGTGCTCTGCAACAGAAGCTACCAGAGTGAGGAGCTGGAGCACACGACAAAGAGCAGCCCCTGCTCACTGCAAGGGAAAACCCAAGGGTAGCAACAAAGACCCAGAACAGCCCAACATAAATAAATGAAGAAAAGCTGGGAGGAAATGTTTTCCTGACTTCTCTGTTTATCTAAAACATACTCTTTCACACAGACATACAAACTGCTGGGTATATACTCAAACATCTTTGATAATTCATCTTCAAAGGCAGCCCAGTATCTATGCACACCAGTTGCAAACAAACTCTCCTCCGCCAGTGCCTAGCAGCCAACTTAGAACTGGTGCGGACCAGGGGAATCTGACTGTTTAATTAAAACAAAGCATTGCAAAGGCCCACAGCGGGTGTTGAAGCGATGGGATTTCTGCCCAGTGCTCTGAATGTCAAAGTGAAGAAATTCAATGAATCGCGGGTAAACAGCGGGAGTAACTACGACTCTCTTAAGGTAGCCAAATGTCATCTAATTAGTGACGCACATGAATGGATGAAAGAGATTACCACTGTCTCTACCTACTATTCATCGAAACCACAGCCAAGAGAACAGGCTTGGTGGAATCAGAGGGGAAAGAAGACCCTGTTGAACTTGACTCTAGTGTGGCAAGGTGAAGAGACATGAGAGGTATAGAACAAGTGGGAGGCCCCTGGCTCACTAAGGCATGAGCCCTAATAATTCCTTTACTTGATATAATTGAAGTTATGCTCAGAGCATTTGGACTGGTCTTTGTGATTTGTTTTTAAACGAGGCTCGTTCTGAGACCCATGCCTCCCACTATACCATAAGCTGTATTGGGGCAGTAACTTTTGTCCATCTGTGAATCTCCCACTTGCATAAAAGTATCTGACACATAGTAAAGCTTCAATCTCATAAGCAGAAATCATTTGCTATAGGTCTCTTCTCATGCAACTCAATATGGTTTTATTTTATTTTCAATATACCAGCTCAATAAAAATGAGTTGGTTTGATATTCCCACATATTTTAAAGGCACCAGACCAAAATCTAGGATTTTTGAAAAACAGATCAATCACCTGTTGAAATGTTGCTTCTTCCAGTCCTGATCGACGGAACTCTGCAAGGATGGCTCTCAGGAAGCTCTGTTCCAGAACAGAGGAATTTCTTAAAGAAAATGAGGAAATGTGAGTTCTCCGAAGTGGCTGCACAGTAAGTCCCCTACATGTGAACCTTCAAAGATACGAATGTGCATCTGTTTCCAGCAAGGAACCGCAACCTGTGCCGTCAACCTCAGGGTGAGTGAAGTGGCAGCTTGCCCTCCATCTCCTGTTGCTGATGGTCCTTCAGCTCTACCATCTCCCACCTTCTCTCCCTGCCCTAGTCAGTAACTCTTCTTGCCTGTTCACTGGTTGCCAGCTCCTGTATGCCAGGTGTTGAACTGTACTACATACTTTTGTAAGATGAAAAAATGTCTTATTTTGTGTTGTTGTTTTTTATGTATTATTTATGTGAAAATATTATAAACCTATTACAGTACAGTACTATATAGCCAATTGTGTTAGCTGGGTGCCTAGGCTAACTTTGTTGGACTTCTGAACGCACTCTCAGAAGGGAACTCATTTGTATGTAGGGAACTTCCTATACCACCAACCTGGAGAAAAGTCAAATAAAGTTACTCTGTGTCTTTAGAGAAGAGACAGCAAAAAACCTGGAACTGTTTCCTCCTATGTTCCTATATTATTTGGCAAGGATTCCCCTTCCCCCCCAAAGTCTCAAAATGATATGAAAAATACCACTTTGCAAGTGTGGGAACACAGCAAGTATATCTGGACATGTTCCAGCACTCCTATTACATGGCTGAGTCATTCAAAGTTAGACAATAGCTACTTCGATCTTATTTCCACAGCACTTTACTTCATAAACACCTATAGTGCAACTCAATATATCATACTAGGATTACATTTCTGTCTCTCTGACTAGGCTATGCTCCTTACGAAAAAGAAAAGCATTGTCAGTAAATGTAGGTTCGATGAGTAAAAGCTTTCAAAGGAAAACAGGCTTCCATGGCCCTCTTCAGTGGTCCTCCGAGGGATGTTGAGAGCCAGGAGGCAGAAGGGTCTTACTTGATGGCAGTGATATATGATGATGAAAACATCTCATCTATGGCTTCTAGTAAGTGGGCTGTAGTGACCAGGCCAGGGGAGTCGGGCTTCTGGCAGGAGAACTCACAGATCTCTGTGGCACGCCTACAAATGTCCAGGCAGCGTCGTGCATCTCCAGAGAGGGCTGCTACCTACAAGAGGCAGTGTTTTATTCCTTGAGATCCCCTTGTCATCTCAACCCGTGAGAAAAACCACCTAAATCTGTGTTCAACTAAAAAGGAAAGGTAGGGGGACTTTCCTGGTGGTCCAGTGGTTAAGATGTCATCTTCAGATGCATGGGGTGAGTGTTCAATCCCTGGTCAGGGAGTTAAGATCCCACATACCTCTTGGGCATGGAACAGAAGCAACATTCCAACAAATTCAATAAAGACGAATGGACTCAAGCCTGAAATTAAGTACTGAGCCCTTGCTGGGAACCTAGTGGGAGCCCAGATACACTGTAAATTATTATACTGTGTCTGGGACTCTTCCCCGAGTCCACACCTTTGTCTTGGCTTTACAGGTAATTCCAGAATGGAAAAGGCAGAAATTCTCAGCTGTATTTAATAATAGAGAAATGAAGAAATCTATAAGAAGAGACCCTTGGCCCAAGATTATTATTGAACCATCTGGGAAAACAAGGGTCTGTTCCTTGCATAAAGAGGAAAAGCCAAGACTGAAAAGTGAAGTGAAGTCGCTCAGTCGTGTCCAACTCTTTGCGACCCTATGGACTGTAGCCCACCAGGCTCCTCTGTCCATGGGATTCTCCAGGCAAGAGTACTGGAATGGGTTGCCATTTCCTTCTCCAGGGGATCTTCCCGACCCAGGGATCGAACCTGGGTCTCCTGCATTGCAGGCAGATGCTTTACCATCTGAGCCACAGGTGGAGCCTATTTTGTCACAGCCTGAGGCTCATAGCACGTGGTGAATTTTGGAAACCACCTGGCCAATGGCTAAATGAACCAGAATCAAGAGGGAAGGAAGCCATGAAACTTGGAGGACCCAGAGGAATCCGTGATTACATGAATCAGACCAATAGACCAATCCCCCATGCCAACGGCTGTACTTTTATGCCTGCCCTTCATGTGCACCGGGGCTGAGGGGCTCCTGGGCTCCCTTCACGGGGAAGCCTATACTCTCTCCCGAGGTGACACAGAAGGGCACTTGCATTTCAAACTGCAATGAGGGAACTCGTGGACTCAGCACTGTCTGCAGGGACCTCTGTTTCTCTATTCCCAGTGCTTGTCAGCAACGCCGTCATTTGCCGAACAACCACTGCAGGCGATGACATCCTGTCTGATGGATCCCAAAAGAACTATCTTCTTCCAAAATTTACACAACATCAGGTTTAAAAAAGCAAACTGTAGGGATTTCTCTGGTGGTCCAGTGGCTAAAACTCTGTGCTCCCAATGCAGGGAGCCCAGGGTTCCATCTCTGGTCGGAGAACTAGATCCCATATGCCACAACTAAGTGTTCACATGTTGCAACTAAAGATCCTGTGTGCTACAACTAAGAGGCAGCACAGCCAAATAAACAGATAAATATTGAAACAAATAAAAAATAAAGTGATAAGATTAAAAAATAGAACAGCAAATTATATAGGTATACCACACACACCAAACTAGAACATTAAAAAGAGTTATTTCTGGGAAGTGGGATTATAGGAGTTTTAAAATGTTTTCTATTTCTGTTTGCAGAATTCAACTATAAAACATTCAAAATACTTTTGGGTCACTTTTCCAGTGACCCAAGACAGAGATATGAACAGCAGTGTATATTGTTCCCTCCTTCTAATCCCCCATATTCAGCTGGTAAGGATGTCCTGGGGGTGTTTCCTCTCTATCTTTCCTCCTTTCCTCATGTGAAGCAGCTCCATATAGTGGATAATAGCAGGGACTCAAGGGCTGCTGCAGAGGCCTAGAATCAGAGGGGGCAGGGGACCCTGGGAGGGAGGAAAACATCCAAAGCAGTTCCCCCTGCAAGGGCAGAGTCTTGGTGACCATAAGCACTCTTTTTTTACTGCTGCTGCTATGAGGGCATCAAAAGAAAAAGCAGGGGCCACCAAACATGGAATCTGAGAAGACCTTGCATAAACGTGGGGTCTGAACACCACCACACCCCCAGTATGAGGGTGGGTGAGAGACTCTTCAAGCAGAAGGGATGGCAAGAAAAATGGCCTGTGTGACTTCAGTGTTAGGGGAGGTGTAAGGGGAAAAAACCCTCTGAGTCTTTACAACCACAAGCCCTCATGTGGATCTGCAGTCCAAATTTATGTTGTGTCTCCAAAAAACCCTCAGTGGAGAATTTTGTTTAAAAATGGTCCCAGTTGATAGTGCCCCTCAGTAACTGACAGAAGCACAAACGAACTAAATGAATTCAAGTTCAAACCAGGCCTCAGTCAGCTTCCAAATAAAGCTCTAAGGAGCAAAACACAACAAACAAGGAAACAAGGCCATACAGACGTGGCATTGTTCCTAAAAGTAATAGAAGTAAACTCACACTGACTTCAAATATCATGATGATATCTGATACAAGATGAACAACATAGGCATGTTTCTTTTCATGTTGAGAAACAAAATAGAGGTCTGAAATTACAGGCAAGAGTTTTGGGTAAAAACAGCAGCCAAATTTGAAGCCTTCTGAAACCTTAAAGACCAAGAACCCTAAATAAGTTAGCAACTGGAGAGCAGTAAACAATATCATTCTGAAAGTTAGAAAGAGGTGGCAGGGTAGTAGTGTTTGACTTAGCTGAGTGTAGAAAGCCCAGTCCTAAATCAGTAGTGAGGAATCCAAGAACAAACCTAAAGCTACACTAAAAAATCTTCAAAACACTCAAATGGTTAGTGGTACTGGAACTGGGGGTAAAGGGGGAACTTTGTCTAAAACGAGGAGGACTGGTTCAAAGTTGAGAAACTGATGCCCTAGGTTGAGTCAGCAAACTATGGCCTGCCACGTTTCTGTAAATAAAGTTTTATTGGAACACCGCTTTGCACATTTGTTTACGTGGCTGCTTTCACAATATAAGGGAAGGACTGAATAGTGGGGACAGATCATTATGGCCCACAAAACCTAAACCGTTTACTACTGGCCATTCACAAAAGAAGCTTCTGACCCTTGCCTAGGCTTCTCCCCCATTTCATGCTGTTGGGTGAACATACTGAGGGCTCTGTGGGAAAATGCTGTGCCTTGGTAATTTGTGCTGCTTCCATAAAACGCTCTGCCCTGGAGATGATCCCACTTATACCATGGCAGGAGACCAAAAATTTATTCTCAAGGAAAGATAAAGTTTATCGACCTGGAACTCTAGCAATTGTTGCAAAGAAGAGGATGTCCCTTACTAAATATAGACAGTTACTATTTGCATACTGAATTTAAAGACCTCCACCCTCCCTGACTCCAGCCCACCTGCCCTGGTCAAAGGAAGAAAATAACCTCAAATAAGTAGGGTGGTACATAAAAGGACCATTCAGAAGAGTAAAAAGAACTTTTAGAAATTGTATGACTGCAGGGGTAGAATTGATGCTTTTGAACTGTGGTGTTGGAGAAGACTCTTGAGAGTCCCTTGGACAGCAAGGAGATCAAACCAGTCAATCCTAAAAGAAACCAGTCCTTAATATTCATTGGAAGGACTGATGCTGAAACTCCAATACTTTGGCCACCTGATGCAAAGAACTGACTCACTGGAAAAGACCCTGATGCTGGGAAAGATTCAAGGCAGGAAGAGAAGGGGACCACAGAAGATGAGATGGTTGGATGGCATCACCAATGCTATGGACATGAGTTTGAGCAAGCTCTGGGAATTGGTAATGGACAGGGAAGCCTGGCGTGCTGCAGTTCATGGGTTCACAAAGAGTAGGACACGATTGAGGGACTTAACTGAACTGAGGGGTGGAGAAACTCTACCCAATAGAGGGGTTAGAGAGTAACTTTGAGGCTCTCTCTCCTGGAAAGCATAGCTTGGAGATAAACACCATATCTGGCTCTCCGTTGACCCTAATACTTAACAGAGTGCCCAGCTCTGAACACATGTTACAGACATGTGTCACTGCTATAGCCATTCAGAATTCACATCGTTTCTGGCAAGAAACTAGAAATAAGTTTACAATTCTTTTAAGTGCTGAAATACTGTGGCTGTGTGGTTTCTTTTGTTCAGCCCCAGGTAAACATTTAACCTGTTTTGTTCCTCAGCAGCCTTGGAGAAGTCTTAGTGGAGTCTCAGTTGGCATTCTCCTAGTGGGCCTCAAGTGGGAGAATGCCACCTGTCATACCCATCACAGAGCATGCACCCTGCTAGGCACACTGCAGACACAGTCTCATTTAATTTCCACAATGACCCTATGACATAGCTATTATTCCCATTTTTCAGAAGAAAACTGGAGCCCAGAAGTTTTAAAGTAATTTTTCTATAACTTGCCACACACCTATTAGAGTCACAATTCAAACCAGGTTTGTCTACCTCATTGACTATGTTGCCCTTCTAATTATACAAAGCACTCTGAATCAATTAATCTTCATTTATATATATATATAAGCCCATCATACTCAGAGCCTTTTAATAATGAATCATACAATAAGAAGCTTAAGGAAGTTTTCAGAATTTTGTTTCTATTTTCTGGAATTTGTTTTACAGGACTTCCTAGTTTTTTCTTCACCTCAAGAGCACCCAGCCTAGGGCCTGACATTGGCATACCGTCAGCAAACACTGTGTGACTAGGGCTCCCCAAAGGCAACTTACCTTCCTGGCTACCAGCTGGATGGTATCATCCTCAAAAGCCTTTACATGTCTGAGTCGGGACATTAGGATCTGCTGCAGCTGGCTATGAGTATAGGGCTGGAAGGACATCCTGGTTAGACCCTGGGGAGTCAAGACGACAGAGGAACAAGTTCATGGATTTCCCACTCAGACAGTCCTGGTGGAAAGCCACTTGCAAATCCCCCAAACCAAGTCTCAGATAACAATTTACACATTTCATCCCAGGACTTCTACTGCTTCCAGCTCCTTTTGTTACTGACAATGGCCCGTGGGACCCGGTAGGGCAGTAGTTCTCAATGATTTTTTCATTTAGTTTAAAAGAAACTTTTATTCTACCGGTATCATTTACTACTAGAAGATCTGCGCAGAGGTGCTCTCATTAGAACTGCAGGGAGGGTCTTCGGCTCTACAACATCGGCTGAGCGTCTGGTTTCACTTCTGCTGAACCACAAGGTCCACAAGGCCACAGACCAGGCTGCCCTGTTCACTGCCATATTCCATGCATCTAACACTGCCTGCCAAGGGGTAAGCACTTAAATAGTTTTTAAAATAATTAAACCTTTAGTGCTCTGTGCAGTCTGAGTGCAGAGGTAGTAGAACCACAAGAAAATACATTTGCAGAAAACCATGCAATGGTGACATATTTAATTCTAATGTAGAAATTATCAGAATTTCAGAAATCACATTTCTTACTTTTCCTATCTATTTTAGATACCTATGTATTCATTTTTGCAGAACTCCTTGGCCCAGCTTATGGGACTCTAAGAACAGATAAGAATGGCCCTACCAGTCGGCTGGACACCCGGTTCATCATGATGCGCTCTGGCAGGTCCATGGTGTTAGCAATGGTCAGGACCACAAGGCGGGCCTCCTTGTGAGTGGGCCAGTCAAAGAGATTGTACATTATGTCTTGTTTCTGAGTCCACAGCAGGTCAAGCTGCCAGGAAACAGAGAGAGACGCAGGGTCAACCACAGAGAATGAGCCGGGACCCCAGAGGGAAGCTGGTTACCGCTGCTTTAGCAGCGTGTGCCCTCAGGTCACACCACCTGAGCAGCAAGGATGTCGACGGACACATGCCTCTCCACCAGAGCATGTGCCCAAGTGAGGAGAAGGGAGCCAGGACTTCCCTCCTGCCTTGTACCTGCTCCCGAACATCAATCAAGAGCCACTCCGGTCCTCCCGTAGGACCTTCTCACCTCATCCACAAGCAGCACGGTGGTTTCCTGAGAGGACCCTTGAGTGCAGAATCGCTTGGCCAACAGTTCTGCTGCATGGTTAGCTGTTGCCCTTTTACCTGTCAGCTTCTGCAGTGAGGTGGGGAAAGAATGGGTATGGTACATTATAAGGACTTGACTCCCCTTTTAAGAGTTTAAAGTTAAAAAAAAAAAAGGAGTTTAAAGTTAAATCTGTCTATAGAAGAAGCTATTTAGCCTGAGGACTTCAGTATCCTACCCTCTGCCTTCCACAGGGAGGAGAAGAGAAGGCCATAAGAGACATAAATCGTGTCTGAAATGCACACGAGCCCCAGGCCAGCCCGAGAAGCCCCTCCAGGATCATCACTGCATGACTCCATAACTGGACACTCCTTGTTCCAGGACAGCAGCTAGTGAGTCAAAGAAAGACACTCAAAGTCCAGCCTACCCTTTCCACTTTACTGCCATGCCTGCTGTATAGAAATGGTTTTCACCCTCCTGGTAAGTACTAGCTCCCAGACTTCAAGGTCCTGGAGGGCATGAATTCTGCCTGCTTTGCCTTTTCTACTGCTACACATACAGCACAATACACAAAACTAAGTAATCCTTTCCCTTTTCATGTGCCACCCAGAAACTGTATTTTCCAAAAAGCCAAAATCGGAATTCCCTTGCAATCCAGTGGCTGAAGCTCTCTGCACTTTCACTGCTGAGGGCCTGGGTTGAATCCCTGGTTGGGGAACTAGGATCCCGCAAGCTGCTTGACCAAAAAAAAAAAAACACCCCAAACCAAACGAAAACAAACCAAGCAAGCCCAATCAGCTCTGCTCACCTGCAAGATCTGCACATAGACTTGGTGGGGCTCTGTCAGCTTCATGCCGTTGACCTCGACGTATCGAAAGGGAGGGACATCACTGGCTTGGGCTGCCTGCTGCAGGCAGCGCATCACCTCATGCACGGTGGCGGTCTTCCCCGTCCCAGGGACCCCGGAGATGTACATGCACCTGGGCAAGAGGAGACCCCGGGCTAGGTCTGTGTGGCTGTGTCACACTGCCATCAGCTATGAGTGTGAGAAGGTGCGCGGGAGGAAGGACAGAGACCCCTGAAATGTGGAGCCGGGAGGGGTAAGGGTCATTTTTGGAAGCTGATCAGAGCAGGACCTATTTATACACAGTCACTCATTACATAAGCAACGTTGTATGCAAAATGCCCCCCAGAAAGGCCAGAGTAATTTTCTGGGTAAGACACAATTTCTACAGGAATACTCTGATAACAAAAGCTGCTTCAGCAGTGAGCTTGCCTGTTTCTCCAACACTAGGGAAAGACCGCGTGGCTGAACTGCACCTAAGGTGGTGCACTGGCAAGGGCCTCCTGACCGTCTGCCTCCCTCTGCACAACTCACCCTCCAGTGTGGTCAAGGAGTTTGCTTTCCACAAAGTTGTAGATGTCTTGGAATTCCTGTTCCCGGCAGGGAAGAGACTCGGGTACAGCAGAAACATGCAGCCTACAGTGGTGGTAAATGAGGGAAAAGGAGGACATTAGAAGCAATTTACTATCAACTCCACAATAAAGGAAAAGACTTATCTACAGTTTTTACTGGAAACCTTAATCACAAATCCACGGGAATGCCTTCATTCTTAAACCTCTTCATTTGGCCCTTCTCTGCCTAGACAAATTACCCAGCTCAGCAGTTCTAACCAAGAGTACATTATTACTTGGGAGCTTTCCCCAGATCACGTGGGTGGCCCTCATCTCACATGAGATTATGATTCAGCTGATTTCTGGCAGCATCTAGGCTTACCTATTTTTAAAAAGCCCCCACAAAGTTCTAAAACGTACTGCAACTGAGAAGCAGTGTCATGACCTTCCATCCCTGAGAAAGGGGCAGCAGTGCACTGCAGACTCCTCCCAGAGCTTGTCCATGGTAGTTCACTCTGACACTGCTTGAGAAGTGTCTCCTTTCTAAACATGCACCTTCATTCTACCCTCTACCTTTGTTATATACTGGGCTTCCTTGATAGCTCAGTTGGTAAAGAATCCACCTGCAATGCAGGAGACCCCAGTTAGATTCCTGGGTCGGGAAGATCTGCTGGAGAACGGATAGGCTACCCACTCTAGTATTCTTGGGCTTCCCTTGTGGCTCAGCTGGTAAAGAATCTGCCTGCAGTACAGGAGACCTGGGTTTGATCCCTGGGTTGGGAAGATCCCCTGGAGAAGGGAAAGGCTACCCACTCCAGTGTTCAGGCCTAGAGAATTCCATGGACTGTACAGTCCATGGGGTGGCAAAGAGTCAGACATGACTGAGCGACTTTCACTTTCTTTTTTATTATATACACAATGACTACAAAGTCCTGCCAGTTCACATGAATAAAAGCAGAGGTCTGCTTTGGCCTATCTGAAAGGAGCCCCAGAGGGGTGTCACCTTAGCCGGGCCTCCTCCAGCATGTTGGTGGGCTCCTGGGCAGCCAGGTTTCGGCTGCGGATACGAGGAGTGGCATCACGTGGTGTTCTGGGCTCAGGCTGTGTTCAAAAGAGGGAAATTAAGATAATCAGCAAGGACCTACTGAACAGCACAGGGAACTCTACTCAATATTCTGTAATAACCTAAATGGGAAAAGAATCTGAAAAACCGTGGATCTATGTATATGTATATAACTGAGTCACTTTGCTGTACACCTGAAACTAACAAAGCATTGTAAATCACCAGCACTCCAAAATAAAAGAAAGATCTTTTAAAGAGAGAGAACCTATTTTAGAAGGAAAAACAAAGCAAACTCCATCCAGGATGCATCAGCAAATCTGATTTGTGACGATCTGATAAAAGGACAAGAGGTGGTGAGTTAATTCCTCTTGGTTTCTTCCTGCTTAAAGCACCAAGGGTCTCCCTTTCTCCCCTCACATTATGCATACATTTTGTTCACAGTCCAAACAACTTCTTATTTCTAATTTACATATAGTATTAGGATCGGAAAACACTGTCAGTCTGACTCAATGAAACTATGAGCCATCCCACGTAGCGTCACACAAGACAGAAGGGTCATGATGGAGAGGTCTGACAGAATGCGGTCCACTGGAGAAGGGAATGGCAAACCACTTCAGTGATCTTGCCTTGAGAACCCCATGAACAGTAAGAAAGGGCAAAAAATTAGGACACTGAAAGATGAACTTCCCAGGTCAGTAGGTGCCCAATATGCTACTGGAGAGAAAAAATGAAGAGACAGAGCCAAAGCAAAAACAACACCCAGTTGTGGATGTGACTGGTGATGGTAGTAAAGTCCGATGCTGTAAAGAGCAATATTGCATAGGAATCTGGAATGTTAGGTCCATGAATTAAGACAAATTGGAAGTGGTCAAACAGGAGATGGCAAGAGTGAATGTTGACATTCTAGGAATCAGCGAACTGAGATGGATTAGAATGGGTGAATTTAATTCAGATGACCATTATATCTACTACTGTGGGCAGGAATCCCTTAGAAGAAATGGAGTAGCCATCGTAGTCAACAAAGCAGTCCAAAATGCAATACTTGGATGCAATCTCAAAAACGACAGAATGATCTCCGTTCATTTCCAAAGCAAACCATTCAATATCACAGTAATCCAAGCCTATGCCCTGACCAATAATGCTGAAGTTGAATGGTTCTATGAACCTACAAGATCTTTTAGAACTAACACCCAAAAAAGATGTCCTTTTCATTATAGGGGACTGGAATGCAAAAGTAGGAAGTCAAGAAATACCTGGAGAAACAGGCAAATTTGGCCTTGGAGTACAGAATGAAGCAGGGCAAAGGCTAATAGATAGAGTTTTGCCAACAGAATGTACTGGTCATAGCAAACACTCTCTTCCAACAACACAAGAGAAGACTCTACACATGGACATCACCAGATGGTCAATACTGAAATCAGATTGATTATATTCTTTGCAGCCAAAAATGGAGAAGTTCTATACAGTCAGCAAAAACAAGACCAGGGGCTGACTGTGGCTAGGATCATGAACTCCTTATTGTCAAATTCAAACTTAAATTGAAGAAAGTAGGGAAAACCACTAAACCATTCAGGTATGACCTAAATCAAATCCCTTATGATTATAAAGTGGAAGTGAGAAATAGATTCAAGGGATTAGATTTGATAGAGTACCTGATGAATTATGGACGGAGGTTTGTGGCATTGTACAGGAGGCAGGGATCAAGACCATCCCCAAGACAAAGAAATGCAAAAAGGCAAAATGGTTGTCTGAGGAGGCCTTACAAATAGCTGTGAAAAGGAAGAGAAGGAACAGCTAAGGACAAAAGGAAAGATATACCCATTTGAATGCAGAGTTCCAAAGAATAGCAAGAAGAGATAAAGCCTTTCTCAGTGATCAATGCAAAGAAATAGAGGAAAACAATAGAATGGGAAAGACTAGAGATCTCTTCAAGAAAAGCAGAGATACCAAGGAAACATTTCATGAAAAGATGGGCACAATAAAGGACAGAAACGGTATGGACCTAACAGAAGCAGAAGATGTTAAGAAGAGGTGGCAAGAATACACAGAACTGTACAAAAAAGATCTTCGTGACCCAGGTAATCACGATGGTGATTATCTACCTAGAGCCAGACATCCTGGAATGTGAAGTCAAGTGGGCCTTAGAAAGCATCACTACAAACAAAGTTAGTGGAGGTGATGGAATTCCAGTTGACCTATTTCAAATCCTAAAAGATGATGCTGTGAAATTGCTGCACTCAATATGCCAGCAAATTTGGAAAATTCAGCAGTGGCCACAGGACTGGAAAAAGTCAGTTTTCATTCCAATCCCAAAGAAAGGCAATGCCAAAGAATGCTCAAACTAATGCATAATTGCACTCATCTCACACGCTAGTAAAGTAATGCTCAAAATTCTCCAAACCAGGCTTCAACAGTACGTGAACTGTGAACTTCCAGATGTTCAAGCTGGATTTAGAAAAGGCAGAGGAACCAGAGATCAAATTGCCAACATCCACTGGGTCATTGAAAAAGCAAGAGAGTTCCAGAGAAACATCTATTTCTGCTTTATTGACTATGCCAAAGCCTTTGATTGTGTGGATCACAACAAATGGTGGAAAATTCTTAAAGAGATGGGAATTCCAGACCATCTGACCTGTCTCTTAAGAAATCTGTATGCAGGTCAGGAAGCAACAGTTAGAACTGGACATGGAACAACAGACTTGTTCCAAATCGGGAAAGGAGTACGTCAAGGCTGTATACTGTCACCCTGCTTATTTAACTTATATGCTGAGTATATCATGAGAAACACTGGGCTGGAAGAAGCACAAGCTGGAATCAAGATTGCTGGGAGAAATATCAATAACCTCCAATATGCAGATGACATCACTCTCATGGCAGAAAGTGAAGAACCAAAGAACCTCTTGATGAAAGTGAAAGAGAGTGAAAAAATTGGCTTAAAACTCAACGTTCAGAAAACTAAGATCATGGCATCTAGTCCCATCACTTCATGGCAAATAATGGGGAAACAGTGGCTGACTTTATTTTTTTGGGCTCCAAAATCACTGCAGATGGTGACTGCAGCCATGAAATTAAAAGACGCTTACTCCTTGGAAGGAAAGTTATGACCAACCTAGCCAGCATATTAAAAAGTAGAGACAATACTTTGCCAGCAAAGGTCCGTCTAGTCCAAGCTATGGTTTTTCCAGTAGTCACGAATGGATGTGAGATGGACAAGAGAGAAAGCTGAGCGCCGAAGAATTGATGCTTTTGAGCTGTGGTGTTGGAGAAGACTCTCCAGAGTCCCGTGGACTGCAAGGAGATCCAACCAGTCCATCCTAAAGGAAATGAGTCCTGAATCTTCATTGGAAGGAAGCTCCAATACTCTGGCCACCTGAAGCAAAGAACTGGCTCATTTGAGAAGACCCTGATGCTGGGAAAGATTGATGGTGGGAAAAGGGGATGTCAGAGGATGAGATGGTCGGAAGGCATCACCAACTCAATGGACATGTTCTTGAGTACACTCTGGGAGTTGGTGATGGACAGGAAGGCCTGGTGTGCTGCAGTCTATGGGGTCACAAAGAGTCAGACGTGACTCAGTGACTGAACTGAACTGAACTGACGAAGGAATGAATAAAAGTACGGATTATACACTTTTTCAAATAAAGTGTTATCTTTAAAGAAAGACAAATATTAAGAAATCCTAAATACTCTGCCCCAATACAGGATAGAGTAGAAGGCATAAACTAGGTTTGATTCATAAGATCCTCCTCTACTCCACCCCCATGAGTTGCATTTATTGATTAAAATTTAAAAACTCATCTTATCATCTTAAAAAAAAAAAAAGATTGTCTTTTAGACTTTTTTGAAAATATGGCCAACCTCTAATTCAGAATTTCCACAATTCACTACCCAGATTTTTCCACTCCAGACCCCAGGGTCACTGATAAGCTTAGGCCAACAGCTCTATTTTACTATTCTGTTCCTTGCCACTGGCTCACTGGAGCAGGCCTGCTACCCAGAAGTATCCATAGGGTTTTCACAAAGCACTCCCACAAAGCATTTCACCCACCAACCGTCTGCTTCCAGCCAAGCTATAAAGTGACAATCTCTACACCTTTTCTCAAAAGCAGAGAAGCACTTAGATTCAAATCAGCTTTATATCTATTAACTTGGAGATAACAGGAAAATAGTAACAAAACCTTGCTGAGATGGTAGTTTTTTAAAAAGGCTGTTCTCTGACCTTTTTTATTATGCTAAAGAGGCCCCCCCCCACACACCCTAAATCCATTCTTCTGGGTGGGACTCAGAAAATGGAATCAAACCAGAGCTATTCCCTTATATAAGATTGCCTAGTGTCCAAAGGTGATCTATTGCAGAGGTCCCCAACCTCCAGGATTTAATGCCTGATGACTGGAGGTGGAGCTTACATAATAATAATAATAGAAATAAAGTGCACAATAAATGTGATGTGCCTGAATCATCCCTAAATCCATACACCCCCTCCCTCAACCCAGTCCATGGAAAAATTGTCTTCTGTGAAACCAGTCCATGGTGCCAGGAAGGTTGGGGGCAGATGAACTGGATCTTTCCCTAAAGGTCTTTTGTTGACTTCAACCCAAGCTCAGTCACATTTTTCTTGATATGGAGAAATGGAGATCAGCTTTAGAAAAAGTCTTCTAATTAAGCATTTCTAAATTATTCTAAGGAACAAGATGCTTCATGAAAAAAAGTTTCCTAATATACTCATAGTCTCCTGGAAGGTCACAAGAACATAAGTTAAAGGCCCTGAGAAGTCATGCGACAGTGAAACCAATTTAACTTTGTTTAATCCAAACATTTTTCAAATATATCTGAACACGGCAGGACCCGCTTTTCTCAATAGCTTTCAATGTTCTGCTCAATTTCACACAAAGCAGACAGACATCCCCATTTTCAGTCCTAGGGTTCACTTAGAACCTTTACTCCATGAATACACAAGGCACACTACTCAACATTCTGTAATAATCTATATGGGAAAAGCATCTGAAAAAGAACTGATACGTGTATAGCTGAATCAACTAGCTACACTTGAAACACACTGTAAATCCACTACACCCTCCCCCTAAAAAAAGAAGCTTTCCTCTATGAATATTCCAAGTGGCATAGCTTTGAATTTGAGAGACATGTTCTCAAAATCCAGCTGTTACTAGTTGTGTGACTTCAGTCATCACAATTTCTAAATTAAGAGAGGAATGCTTCACTGGCAATAAGCTTAAAAGAACCTTACAGTTTTCTTTGGTGTCTTGGAGGGGGTCTGTAAGGGTGACTTCATGGAAGAGCGTAGGTTCCTGGACACACCGCTGGGTGTTCTCGGAAGTGGGGCTGTGGAAGCCTCTTCCTTCTCACTGTCACAGTCTGAAATCTCGGTTGCCGGCAGAAACTCTTCATCATTGTCGTCACTTTTACAATTACCTAAAAACCTGAACGGCAGGACACGATATTTTCTGACTGTCAGTGTGTGAAGTCTAAATAAGAAGCTCCTAACAGGTCAGTGTGTATACGAGTATTGCAGTCTTTCCTGCAACTGAGCAGTATCAGATGTGCTCCAGTTCTTGGGCTCTTGCTACTGAGAAGCTCGGCTAAGGGCTTTATTTATATTATTTCATTAAACCAATCAACAACTTTGTGACTTGTATATTACTTTTCCCATTTTACAGATGAGGAATCCACAACTTAGAAAGGTTAAGTAATCTTCCCAAGGTTACACAGATAGTATTAGGTTGATGCAAAAGTAACTTCAGTTTTGCATTGGTGAACTTTGCTGTTTGATATTGTAATACATTTTTAAATACATGTGGTTATGCTATACATCATCTTAATGCATGTTTGTTGCTTTATGTTTTTTTGCTAATGACATTACTTGCTGTTTATTTTATATTTATTTTAGACTAGGGAAATGATGTTAGACAAAAAGCAAATTCAAGCAATTTTCTCATTTGAGTTCAAAATGGGTTGTAAAGCTGCAGAAACAACTCACAGTATCAACAATGCATTTGGCCTAGGAACTGCTAACCTATATATAGTGCAGCGGTGGTTCAAGAAGTTTTGCAAAGGAGCAAAAGCCCTGAAGATGAGGAGTGCAGTGGCCGGTCACTAGAAGTTGAGAATGACCAACTGAAAAGGATCATCGAGGCTGAAAGTGTTACTTGTTGAGTTGTGTCTGATTCTTTGTGACCCCGTGGACTGTAGCCTACCAGGCTCCTCTGTCCGTGGAACTCTCCAGACAAGAATACTGGAGTGGGTAGCCATGCCTTTCTCCAGGGGATCTTCCCGACCCAGGGATCAAACCTGGGTGTCCTGCATTGCAGGCAGATCCTTGACCATCTGAGTCACCAGGGAAGCCCCTCAGCAAAGCTGATCCTTGTACAACTACACAGGAAGTTGCTAAAGAACTTAACACTGACCTTTCTACATTCTACATTCGGCATCTGAAGCAAATTGGAAAGGTGAAAAAGCTTGATACCTGGGTGCCTCATGAGCTGACCACAAATAAAAAAAATTGTCATTTTGAAGTGTTGTCTCTTATTCTATGCAACAAAGAACCATTTCTCAATAGGATTGTGACATACAATGAAAAGTGGATTTTATATGACAACTGGCGACAACCAGCTCAGAGGCTGGACTGAGAAGAAGCTCCAAAGCACTTCCCAAAACCAAACTTGCACCAAAAAGAGGTTATGGTCACTGCTTGGTGGTCTGCTGCCAGTCTCACCCACTACAGCTTTCTGAATCCCAGCGAAACCATTACATCTGAGACATATGTTCAGCAAATCAATGAGACGCAACAAAAACTGCAGAGGCTGCAGCCATCATTGGTCAATAGAAGGGCCCAATTCTCCGCAACAACACCTGACTGCACAATGCACAGCCAACACTTCAAAACTTGAATGAATTAGGCTATGAACTTTTGCCTCATCCACTATATTCACCTGACCTCTTGCTGACCAACTACCACTTCCTCAAGCATCTCAACAACTTTTTGCAGGGAAAACACTTCCACAACCAGCAGGAAGCAGAAATGCTTTCCAAGAGTCCCTTGAATCCCAAAGCACAAATTTTTATGCTATAGGAATAAATGAACAAACTTATTTCTCGCTGGCAAAAATGATTTGATTGAAATGCTTCCTATTTTGATTAGTAAAGATGTGTTTGAGCCTAGTTATAATGATTTAAAATTCATGGGCCAAAAGTGTAATTATGTTTGCACCAACCTCATAAATGACAAAGCCTAGGTTCAAATCCAAGCCTACCAGAATCCAAGTTCATGTTCCTAGGCACTTTACTAATAGTTTTGCTGGGTGTGATGATTATGGGGCCCTGGGAGCCACCTAAGCCCAGGGCAGTGTTTCTTGCCCCTTTCAAACGATGATGTTTATGTGAAATTAATACAATTCCAGACATACTAGGTAAAGGTAAATTTCAATGGATTAGCAAATAACAAACAAGAAATGTTAAGAGGATTTAAGAAATAGGATTATAGACTTCAGAGATGGCAGTGATGTTTTTCTGCCTGCCAAGGAGCACTTACCTAAGCTGCTGTCTAATCCGATTCAAAGTCAAGAGAGAACTCTTCCTGCGGATACGGGAAGTAGAGGTAGCTTCATCGTCAACTTCTGGCTCTTTGCCCTTCCTGCAAGATATCACAGCAAGATTACAGAAAGCAGTTTTGGGTGCCAGCTATCAGCAGCAGGACTGAAAGTTAGTCAGGTAGCCTGACAGGCTCCTATTCTTTCGGCAGCTACTTTGGAAGGAGCTAAACAAAATTTGCCAAGAAGTTTATAATGGAAGTTAGACTCAAACCCAGAGATTAAAGTTTGCCAAAAGCTTATCATTTAAATTAGACTCATCACCTCCCCAGCTAGAAATCAGAATATATTAATACTGATTCTACACAGAGTTTCTTATTCTTTTTAAATTTCTGATGTATCTATAATTTACCGTCCACTCAAGATTAGTAGCAAAGCATTTATCAAGAAATCTAGGTAAAGGACTTCACTGGCAGTCCAGTGGTTAAGATTCTGCCTTCCAATGGGGATGCAGGTTTGAGCAAACCAGGTTTGATCCCTGGTTGGTGAACTAAGATTCCATATACCTTGTGGCTAAAAATCCAGAACTTAAACAGAAGCAATATTATAACAAATTCAACAAAGACATTAAAAATGATCCACATTAAAAAAAAAAAAAGGGAAACCAAAGAAAATCAGAAAAGCCAGGTGCTAGAGTTTCTGAGCAGGAAAACACTGAAATTTCAGGATTGTCACATCTGTACAACCCCTTATGTATAGATATTGCCCAGTGTCAAACTTCAGAGTTATTGTAGATGCATTATCTTCTAAATGGTTTCCAGTTTAAAAAAAAAAAAAAAAAGGAAGAAACTGACTAACAAAGTCACTGTTAAAATGTGGTAAAGAGCCAAGCAAGTAATGAAATCCAAGACTGTGAAGGAATTCAAGTCTGGGAATTATCTTCTGGAGCAACAAACCCCAAAGGACAGCTGGGTATACCAGAATCATCCTAAGAGTGTCTCAAAAATACACACTCCTGGGCCCAACACTTGTAGACTGACTCACTACATTTGGGGAGAGGCTCAGAAATCCGGATTTTAGAGAAGCTGGTGATTCTATGACACAGACAGATTCACTGGGTGACCCACACATTTCACATCATGTGAAGCATCTTGATTTGCTCTGTGGGAGACAGAGTAACATCCCCAGTCACCTTCTTTCGATGTGTTCTGGTTTCAGAACCACAGCAGGCACCACCGAGGATTTCCGTCCCCCGCGGGTAGGAGTAAGTGTTCTTTCTTCACTAGTCTCTGTTGTTTTCAAAGCTGGGACTCGAGTTCTCAGGATCATGCCACGATCAGGCGAAGTCTTCTTGGCATCTTTGGTACAAGAGTGTTGAATCGCTCCAGTTTTCTCTGGGGCTTTCAGAGCTGGAGACCATCTGAGGTCTCCAGAACCATCTGGGGTCTGAGAACCATCAGGCAGAGACCTCTTTGAAGGTGACATGACCTCAGAGAAGGCCACTTTCCGTTTCATTCTTCCAGGAGAATCCAATGAGGCACACGAAGTTGCCTGGGAAATCCTAGTGTTAGGAGTCCTAGGGAGACCTAAGTTCAAGAGAAATCACCATAGACAGTGTGTGAATTTTATAACAAGCACTGTACAGAACCCTAATCTCCTTAGAGATAAGTTCTCTCACTGAGTGATACAAAGACATGAGTTATCCTATTTGGAATTATTCTATACTTTTCTTTTCCCAGGTCAGGTAGCTCTTAATATTTTTGGTCTCTCTCTTAAATTCTATGGGTACTTTTGCTAGCTGGAACAGTTAAATCAGTCTTCAGAGATAAACGTTGAAACATCAGGTTTTCCATGATGTATTCTCCCATAACAGTTGTTCTCAACCAGGGTGATACCACACATCCTCAAGCCCCATTCAACCCCATCTGAAATTTATTCCAATGGCTCTGTTGAATAACACCAAGGCCTTATATTTTTCTTAACCTAGATTATACCAGTGGAAACATGGATCCTGAAGGCAATCAACTGGGTTTTGAGACTACACAGAACCAAATTTGGATCTCCTCCAATTTCATCATGATCAAAGGCATCAAGAACCTGGACATTCATTCATAGACGAATACCTCATCAATTGAGCTATTAAAATGGCAAGGTAAATACCAGGTACTAGGAGACAAAAGTTGAATGAGACTCAATCCTGGTTCCCATCCATAAGATACTCTAGTCTAACAGGGCAGATGAGATGCATAAATGTCTGTAACATCAAGTTTAACAATGACCCTAAAGCATCTAGTGCTGATAAGTAGGGCTTCCCAGGTGGCTCTAATGGTCAACCACCTGCCTGCCAATGCAGGAGACCTTAAGAGATGCAGGTTCAATCCTTGGATCAGGAAGGTCCCCTGCACGAGGGCATGGCAAGCCACTCCAGTATTCTTGCCTGGAGAATCCCACGGACAGAGAGGCCTGGTGGGCTACAGTCCATAGGGTTGCACGGAGTCGGACATGACTAAAGCGACTTAGCACACATGCACACTAATAAACACAGCTCTTGAGACAGGCCTTGAAAGAAAGGCAAAATTTCAATAGAGTTGAAAGGGGAAGGAGGGGGATGAGTGAAGAAAATAACCGAGATTGATATCAGCTAAGGCAGCGAGACAGGAAAGCACTGGGCAGAGGAGTTCACTTCAGCCATAGCAAGGGTGTGTGTGGAATTGCTGCTGCAGACAAGGCAAGAAGTCATCTAGTACCTGTGTGGTAAATATAAGATAATGCACGTCTAGATTAATATAAAAATGTCCCAAAATCCTAGTCTCCCTTATGCCTCATTTCTCCATCTTTCTGTCAAAAACATTCCATAATATTTTCCTCATAACTAACACATCTAAGTATGTAACCGTGTCAACTTTAAATTTCTTACCCTAACTTTCAAGGTCCTACAAAATCAACAGTGAAAAAAATACTGCAATTATTTCTAAATGGTGATTGTACAAATTATTTCTTTAGTAGTCATCTGCATTTCCAGAAAGTTTCATACGTTCATATTCAGCTCCTAAACATACATAAACTGTGGAAAATTCTTAAAGAGATGGTATTCTTAAGGTATTAAGATATTAAATACCTTGAAGGTATTCTTAAGATACCAGACCACCTTACCCGCCTCTTGAGAAATCTGTACGCAGGTCAAGAAGCAACAGTTAGAACCAGACATAGAACAACAGACTGGTTCCAAATTGGGAAAGGAGTATGTCAAGACTGTATATTGTCACTCTGCTTATTTAACTTATATGCAGAGTACATCATGAGAAACGCTGGGCTGGAAGAAGCACAGGCTGGAATCAAGATTGCCGGGAGAAATATCAATAACCCCAGATATGCAGATGACACCACTCTTGCGACAGAAAGCGAAGAACTAAAGAGCGTCTTGATGAAAGTGAAAGAAGAAAGTGAAAAAGTTGGCTTAAAACAACATTCAGAAAACTAAGATCATGGCATCTGGTCCCATCACTTCATGGTAAATAGACAGGGAAACAATGGAAACAGTGAGAGACTTTTTTTTTTTTTTGGCTTCAAAATCACTACAGATGGTGACTGCAGCTATGAAATTAAAAGATGCTTGCTCCTTGGAAGAAAAGCTATGACCAACCTAGACAGCATGCTAAAAAGCAAAGACATTACTTTGCCAACAAAGGTCCACCTAGTCAAAGTTATGGATTTTCCAGTAGTCATGTATGGATGTGAGAGTTGGACTATAAAGAAAGCTGAGTGCGGAAGAATTGATGCTTTTGAACTGTGGTGTTGGAGAAGACTATTGAGAGTCCCTTGGGCTGCAAGGAGATACAACCAGTCCATCCTAAAGAAAATCAGTCCTGAATATTCATTGGAGGGACTGATGCTGAAGCTGAAACTCCAATACTTTTGCCATCTGATGCGAAGAACTGAATCACTGGAAAAGTCCCTGATGCTGGGAAAGATTGAAGGCAGGAAGAGAAGGGACGTCAGAGGATGAAACGGTTGGATGGCATCATCAACTCAATGAACATGAGTTTGAGTAGGCTCCAGGAGTTGGTGATGGACAGGGAGGCCTGGTGTGCTGCTGTCCATGTGGTTGCAAAGAGTCGGATATGACTGAGTGACTGAATTGAACTGAAACATACATTATAATAAGAAGTTTCAAGAATACTCAATGAACTTGGCACAGAAACAAAAAAATTAAGGACACATAATAGGATGAGCATGAGCTCACAGAATGGGCATGGAGTAGCTTTCAGATGCATTATTAGTGAAAAAAGTTAATAAGGAAAATAATGTATCCAGTATAATACTCTACTGGCTAAGAAATAATGGGAAATAAAATTAGGACAAAAATAAACCGGAAACTAGGAAAATTTATTACCTATAAAAGATGAGGTAGAAGCAGGGTGAGAGGATAAAGAAAGGAATGGGGCTTATCTGAGGACACTCATCTTAAATAGTTTTGACTCTGTGCTAATGTTTCACATGTTTTAAAAGTCAAAGATGGGAAAAGCCCTAAAATTAAACATAAATGAAAGAACTTAACTGTATATCACCAATAAATAACAATTAGCAGAAGGAAAATATTTAATCAAAGTAACATTAATCCCTCAGTGGAATATATTCTAAAAATGTAAAGAATAACAAATCAATTACGATCTGGAATTATGCAACACGGAAAGGATGGGAAGAACCCTGTAGTGTAGATTCGAAGTAACAGTATGAATTTAAGAGTTTTAACATTATAACAAATACATATATATATTTCTTAGATCTTCTGCTAAGGATCTAATAGCAATGTCACCTTAGCTTAGCATCTAAAGAATTAGTTGATTATAGGGCTCAACATCAGTAATCATTAATAAAATGTTAATAATGACATACTACCTCACACTCATTAGGATAACTACAATCAAAGCCACAGAAAATAACAATATAAAATAACAAGATCTAAATACTTCGTGAGACGTGGGGAAATGGAACTCTAGTGTTATTCATGAGACTGTAAAAAGAAAATTGATGCAGCTGTCATGGTTCCATTTCTGAGTACATACCCAAAATGAACGCAGGGACTCAATAAGATATTTGTAAACTCAATTTCATAGCAGCATTAGTCACAATAGCCAAAAGGTGGAAGCAAACCCACATGTCCATTGACAGTTGAATGAATAAATAAAATGTGGTATATATGTACAATGGGCTATGATTCAGCCTTAAAAAAAAAGGACATCTTACTCCAACAAGCCAAAGCAATCTTGAGAAAGATGAACAAAGCTGGATACATCATAGTCCCTGATTCGAAGCTATGTTATTGGGCTGGCCGAAAGGGTCATTCAGGTTTTTCCGTAAGATGGCATGGAGAAACCCAAATGAACCTTTTGGCCAATCCAATATGAAGCAATAAGTAATTGAAACAGTATGGTTTTGGTATTAAAGACAGATACACAGATCAATGGAACAGAGTAGAAAGCACAGAAGCAAACCCAAGTATATATGGTCAATTAATTTACAACAAAGGAGACAAGAATATACAAAACGTAGAAAGGTGGTTGCCAGAGGATGGGGCATGAGTGAATGGGAAGTTATTGCTTAAAGGTTGGAAAGACTGTTTTAGAAGATGATGAGGATGGTTATAGAACAGTGTGAATGTATTTCACGCCACTAAACTGTACACTTTTTAAAATGATGAAAACGGTCAATCTTATATGACACATATTTCAAGATATGTCCAATCAGCGCTTGGCCCACTGCTGCACTAACTCAATGCTGTACTGTAGCATGAATTAATATTTACCATTTTCCTTGAGCCACACTATTGCCCACTATCACCCATTTCACACTTACTGCTGAGCTCCAGCCTCTTCCTTGCCCTTGGGGTGACAGGATGGGAAGCAGTGTGACGAGATTTGGAAGTGGAATGCCTTGATTCAATCCTTTTGACTGCATCTTCTGTTGTGGTCCAAGAAGGGCTTTCTGTACTCTTAGTTTTGGCCTCCCTGGACTTCTGGTATCTATGATTGTCTTCTTGAAGCTTATTTAACTGAGCAAATAGTTCTGGAGGTAGTAGTTTGAATTTTTTCCCATTCCAAGATAGTTTCACAAAGAATGTCTTCTCATTTTTCAGATCCACAGGTGTGACTTCATCTGGGGCTAAAGCTACTACCTGAATTTAGGAAGTACAGATGATAGAAAGAAGGAGAAGCAAAAGAGTCAAGGAATGCTCTATGAGTGCTATGATTAAAAAGCATATAAGTTTTTAGAACATTACTTTTCTAAACAGAAAAGGCAAGAACATGATACAGCATATTTCCATAGCCTCCTCCTTGCTGATACGAATACCTCATGTTGTCTGTTCAGTCCATTTTATTCACCCAGGCCAGATTTCCCCACAAAAACTTCTCTAAGCATGGTCTACAATGCTTCAATAACCTACAGTGGTTACCCACTCTAGCAAGATCAGACTACTTAAATTGATTTGCAGTGATTTCTAAACCTGACCCCACTTATCTCTTGAGTCCTCAACCCTCTGGCTTCCCACCACTAGACGACTGCGGCTTGTCACAGTCCTGCTCATTCCTACCATGGCATGGTTCCTGCCTAAACGCCTTCTCTGCCTTTCCAGATCCACCCATCTAGCTGCTTCAACTTCTACATCTGCCTTTCACTTCTTCACTCGTTTAACTCAAAGGTTAATTATTTTGTGGCACACAATATGCTGAGCCCATAGATTGGAAAAATCTGACTATAGTCCTGCCAAACCATGGTCTCCTTGCCCTACAAACCACCTAATTACCACATGGTCACATCATGACCTAAACCCATTTTGGAGGCCTCAAGTAGCTTGAGAAATAACCTACACCCTAGTCTCCAGTGTCCCAGTTCAGCCTATACCTCATTAGAACCTGATTTATCATAAAATCCCATAACACATGTTTGCCTGTAGCAATTAGCACTCTTTGTACTGATTTTCTCAAGGTGAAGTCCTCACTTAAGCAAGCATATTCAGCCTCACAATGCTTTATGCCCACCACAATCATAGCTAAATATAATTTCCCACTGAGATACTTTTGCCAATTTCTGCTCTTCCCTCAGGTCACAACGTAAATGTCGCTTCCTCCAGAAGGCTCCTAACACCTGGTAAGTGCTTTCATTAAATATTTGTTGAAAGGAAGTAGGCAGGCAAGCAAAGACAATGACAAACAGGAAAAATTCACTTCTGTGAGGTAAACTAGAGCTAGTAATATCTTTGAGGCCATGCAGCTTAGGAGTCAAGGCATAAATAAGCTTCACAATAGAACTGAGGATCAAGGTGCCACCTACCCGCACACAGCCAATGATGGTCTCGACACTAATGTTGCTGTTACAGGCAGGGTTGTCATACCAGAATATCTCTTGTGTGTCAGGCTTCCGGCCCAGCAGGTGCTGTTTACAGACAGGGACTTCACAGAATCGGATAAACCACTGTACTCGAGCACGTTTTTTGGAATAAGGTTCAGAATCTAGGAAGGACAGGTGGAAAAGGTAAAGGTTAAGAAAACAGGATAACATTTCATTAAGCACTTCTTATGTGCAGACACTGTGCTAAGCACTCGATAATACTTGATTAATACATTATCTTTAATCCTCACTATAACTGTACAAGGCAGACATTAAGGCAGGTAAAGTAATCCTGCCTTACAGGTACAGTCCCTCTTACAGGTAAAGTAATCCCACTACAGGGACCTTAAGTAATGTGTCAAAGGTCACAGGACCCCAACCAGCTTGCTGACTCCACCCGGCACCCATGTTCTTCTCACTTTGCCCCACTTCCCAATGGTGTTATCAGTCATCAAATAAATTATAAAACGCACTTGAGAGGCGTAATTCTAATCACAGGCACTGAACAAATTTTGCAGACCGGTGGAAAACTCCCAGTGAGGCTCAGAGCATAAGCTACTGAGATGACTTCTGGCAAATGTATGCTTGCAGTCTCCAGCTTTATCGTAACGTACTGTTAACGTCACCCCATACCAGCGTTAGCTCCAAGTGAAAGCACGTACACTCATTAATGCCACCGTCACCACTGCCTCTTCTCTTCGTTATCCCGCTTCAGAGAAAGACTGAAGCCATTCGATGTAGCACAATATACAAACGTCCAATCTATACAGAAACGGCTGAACCACAAATACAAAGCAGCCCACCCTGCTGGCGTGCTCCCCCTAGTGGACGTGAGATTGATGACGTTTTCCTCCATACTCCGTGAAGTATTGCAAAACACCTTCACCTGCTCCATCAGTTCTTTCTTTAAGGCATACAAACTGCCACAGGCTAGGACTAACTACTACATACTCTTCCCCTAGCTTTTGGAAGAAACAGTTTTATATAGTTTAAATTGTTATCCTTCATCTTCCTTTTAGAATTCTGCCCCATTTCCACTTTTCAGTGGAATGTTCTCTACTCTGCAGAGGGTTAATAGAGTAAATCAGCAGCAGCTTGAGTGTGGCCTTGCAGGCCCCACTTAACACTCCTTTCCCTTTGGCTTCTCCAGCTTTAAGGGCAGTAGTGGCTTTCTGCCCTTACTGATCTCCAGAAAGCACCACTGTTTGCTCTCCTACCTTCTCAACACTTGTATACAGGTCCCTCTGGGTAAATAAAACACCTCGTGTTTTTGTTTATCTGACTGAACGTCAATCAACTAACACACGTTCCCAATCCAACTTAAGAACTCCCTGGTAAAAATAAGTTTGCATTTGCAAAACCACTGACTTCCTGATGCCAAAATAAAGGGCACATTTCTATTAGAGTGCAAATCACCTATTTTTTCCCTTCCCCCTCGCTTCCTAAATCACCCTCCCATTTCAACAGTCCTGCCTTCGTGGCCATTCTCACCCGCTCCTAAAAATAATGGAAAAGCTAAATCATTGCAACCCCAACCCCACTCTTTCCCAGTACTGCTCTAGTGAGTAAAGACGTTCACCAGGTAGAAAAGGGTACAGCTGGTGCTTGAGTGACCCCATATGCACACTCGATACACTGCTCTGAGCAGAGGAATCAATAACCACCCTTCTTCCCCATCATAGAGTACTTCCCAATCATTCACAACAAGGAATGCTTTTCATTCCAGCCCCAAACTCACCATCTTCAAACAACTCAACCAATTTAGCGACATACGGATTTTTATCATCATCCCCCTCAATCAACACAAACTGTCCAACTTGGATGTGAATCTCAGTCGAGGAACCTTCTCTTTTCATACTCATCTCTCTAGGAAATAACAGAGAAACAAGTTAGGAAATCTCGCAGGGTGGGCCAAGCTCTTCAGACCTCTTGGCACAGAAGAATATGCTCTTTAACTGGAAAATCTCCTGAATAGTTTCTCTCTGCTGACCAATTATACTAGAAACCAATATACCAGTCATATGCAAGTGTAGAGGAAATGAGTTAAATGAATTGTTTTAGCATGGATGATTAATCCAGAGGCCTCAGTATGAACCCTAACTTCTCTCAGTTATTCACAAAGAACAACAAAGGCTTCCTAAGACACGAAAGCTGCCCAAGAGCAACATCAAACTGTTCACAGATGTCTTGGGTGAAGAGGATATAGTAACATCTAATCCTACCCTGCTATCATGCAGAATTACACAGAACCTATCTGAAATAGGTAAGACATTATCATACATATCAAATTTTATTAACCTAACATAATGTCTTCCTGTATCACTAGCTGCTCTATTTATGCTACTATCTTCTTCCATCAAACAAACCCCTGCTCCCTTATAGTCAATTCATATTTACTGTCCCTCTGGGTTAGGAAGATCCCCTGGAGAAAGAAATGGCTACCCACTCCAGTATTCTTGCCTGGAGAATCGCATGAACAGAAGAGCCTGGTGGGCTACAGTCCATGGGGTTGCAGAGTCAGACATGACTGAGCAGTCATAAGCACACACACACACACTCCTCAACGTATAATAACTAGGACACTTTGGATACAAGTTATTAACAGCTTAGCTTGGAGAAACTATTAGTTTCAGTACTAAAGAACTCTATCACTCACTTGTAGGTTTGGTAGTGTAGTTTTTGATCCAACAGTGGCCTGCCAACCCACGAATAAGTTTGTCTGGTCCTCAGTCTTGCAGAACAGTACGGCATGGCTCCTGTGTAAAAGTCACTAACGCTGAGTTATCATGAC
Organism: Antilocapra americana; assembly: GCA_007570785.1. NCBI lineage: Eukaryota > Metazoa > Chordata > Mammalia > Artiodactyla > Antilocapridae > Antilocapra > Antilocapra americana. The sequence goes on from ML663016.1 coordinate 5,520,315, forward strand.
ATGCTCTGATGAATTCTAGGGCACAGTTCCTGCCTTCGATGGGTTCAGCCTTCTTTTCTGCCCCTACCACCCTCCCACATATTTTAGGCTTAGAAAAAACACTTTCTGAGGAAAAATTCAGACTCTACGAAGATCAGACATAGGCAATTCAGTATTATCTGGTACTGTGCCTTATCTCTTCCTATCCACGGAAACAGAAAGGTCAATATAAGAAACTACAGATATTTAGAAGTACTTGGCACAAGGCACAATGAGATATGAAACATCTACCAACATGAAACTAAAAGACAGTGATACAGTAGTTTTAAGTATCTTTATAACATTTATAATCTAGGCAGGGATAAAATAAAAATGCACAAAAGGGTAACTAACAGTACAAAGAGCCAAGAGAAAGAGCCAGAAGGACTAAGGTAAAGGACCAGGTCTTTTGACTGTTCTGAGGGGAAGGGTTTCTTAAAGGGGTTTTCTAAACTGAATATTGAATAATGGATAGCTAATTGATAAGATGGATGAAAAGAGGGTTTCCAAGGGATGGAGGGAAAAACATGCAAAGGCATTTGGGGGAAAGTCAATGGATCTTACCAAATGTATCATTCCACTTACATTAAAAACAAAACAAAACCCCAGTATCACTAACCTGTACTGCTCTGGCAGTTGGAAGGAGTATTTTTCTTTACAAGTGATAGGTCCTAGATATAAGTACTGTGAATAGCTGAAAAGAAACAATTGTATTAAAGTACATTAAAAAAAAAAGACGTTTTACTGACAATACTGAAATATGAATGAAAAATCCAAACATATTTAACAATCTTTACAATTTGGAAGTGGCAATCTATTATTCCTAATAATAATGCTGATTCATCATCTTAAGTTTGCTATTAAGAAAATAACTTTTCTCTAAATTCAGTGCTTTTCTTATAGAGCTGAAGTTTGACTAAACTGGGTTTAAAAAAAATTTTTTTTAATCCAGTCTGACAGAATACTCTGACTTACTGAGAGAGGAACCAACAATTTCAGTCCATGTTGAAAATAATAGAATTAGAACAGTATATAGACATCCTGATTAAATAAGCTGGTTTCCTAAAGTCCAGTAGCATTATGTCCTGCATTCTACTTGGGAACATTTTGACCCATAAGATTTTCTGCTTTTAAAAAATATATTTTTTAATATACTATGAGGAAACTAATTAGCAAAAAGAAGATATCAAGTCAGTAAATGCACAGCTTACAAGTGATGCCTCAATGATTACTATTAAGAACATTTAGAGTGTAATTCACAACACAGTACTACTAAATCAATCTAATTTTTAACGAAATACACACTAGAAATGAACAAAAAGCAGACCGAGGAGTTAACACAGGTTGAAGACTTGGGTTCAAGTAAAAAATGCATTTGCATTCATTATATCCAATAATCTTTCGATAAAATATTAACAAAAGTGTCTGGATCTCAATAAATGTCCAAGGAAATACATTAACTCTAACTTCCTTTCAATATATGTTCCTTTTGATGGAAGATGTAACACGGAACTATTAGAAGTTCCTTGGAACTTTTCACCTTTCCACAATGAGATCAGGCAAAATAGGCTACTGAGGTACAGACAGAAGATGCAAGTAAATAAGTTCCATCATTTTTGAAAAAATGGAATATCGCTGGGAGTGATATTATAGCAAATTGGAATCTCCCAACACATTTTCTTCCCTGGTGGTTCAGATGGTAAAGAATTCACCTGCAATGTGGGAGAGCTGGGTTCAATCCTTGGGTTGGAAAGATCCTCTGGAGAAGGGAATGCCTACCCACTCCAGGATTCTGGCCTGGAGAATTCCACGGACTGTGGAGTCACAAGGAGTCCCTGGTGTCCATGGGGTAGCAAAGAGGCAAACATGACTGGGCGACTTTGACTTTCCCACAACACATTTTCTACAATTCTTGAATAATCTAACTGAAGAATAGATGCCCTGATTTGTCACATTATCTATGCTATTTGGTTACACTGGCACAGGGATCTCATTTTTTCAAACTAAAAACTGGCATACAGAAGGACTATCTCCATAGTCCTCAGGTATTCATGTGTGTCTAAGGGCATTGGATCCATGCTTTCAGGGATTTTAAATAGAGACCAAACTTTAGCTTACTAAAGCAGGCATCCTAGTTCAAAAACTAAACCAAGATAAAATTTAACACTCCTTTTCTAGATCATGAGCCCTATACACCGAGACCAGTATAAGCATATCTGTATGCAAGGGTGGATGATTTACCAAAGGCTGAGAGGCAGGACCTGCCCTGTCTTGGTCTATCCCTACGCTCCACGACTGCTTTTCTAAATCTCAAACAGACCAAGGTTGTTAGTCCCCTCAGACTTACACAGTTGCTGTTCTCTCTTCTTACATATCTTGGCAGGGATGGCTCAGGTCTCAGCGCCTGTACAACTTCCTCAGGTAGGCCTTCACTGATGCCCAATGGAAAGTTACTCCCCACCCCTTTATACTGTCCTTCAGGGTCACGTTCTCCTGCACCACTCTATTATCAAAGCAATAACCTTTATATTACTTTCTTATTTTTTGTACTTTCTACATCAGAATGTTAAATTCCAAAAGAGCAGGGATCTTGGAACATTGGTTGTCTGTTCATAACTGCATCCCCAGGGCCTAGGTTAAGACTTCACACATAACAGGTAAACTAATGCTTTAAAAAATCATGAGGACAATACCAAGTGTGATAAGGATGTATGTGCATAGCTTATGGTCCAGTAGTTCCAACAAAATATATCCAACCAAAAAACAAAAAAATCATCAAAGAACATGAACCAGAATGGTTGTTGCAGCACTATAAAGCAGAGAAATTAAACCAACCAGGACTGCACACATGAGGAAAATCTTAAAAAATAACAATGAGCTAAATTTAGGAATCAGACACCAGAATACATACTATATTGATTCCACTTATACAAAGCTCAAAAACAAGTAAAAAGCAACCTATGGTTCTAGAAGTTGGACTAAAAGGAAACCTCAGTGACTGAAAGGAGGGACAGTGAGGGAATGGGGTGCTTCTAGGATTCAGGGATGTTTTCTTCAAAACAACTCACTGCACTGTACGCTTATAATGTGAATTTTCTTATAATGTAGGTTATTTTTCCATGAAAAGTTAAAAAAATTAATCAGGAGTCCTTCTGAAGAGGCAGCACTTTTCTACCCTTGACCCAGCATTGCATCTCATCATCAGCAAAGAGGTTTCCCAACAGGAGTGATGAACAAAGTGGAAAGGCAGGCCAGAGTTGGCCCAGCAAAGACTTTGGCTTCTAGGAGATACGCATTACAAGCTCTCAGTGTTGAAGATACCAGAAATCTTGAACATACACATTATCTAGTCCAGGAGCTACACCCAAGAAAAACAGATAGGAGAGTTGCAGGGCAAAAAAATAAAAGTCTGTGCTCAGTCACATTCAACTCTTTGCAACCCTATAAACTACAGCCCACGGTGCCCCTCTGTCCATGGGATTTTCTCAGCAAGAATACTGGAATGGGTTGCCATTTCCTCCTCCAGGGATCTTCCTGACCTAGGGATAGAACCCATGTCTCTGGGTTCTTTACCACTAAGCCACAGGGAAGCCCTAAAAATAATGATAGCATATATTTATTGATCCACCAAGACAGAAGGTAGAACCAAAACTCTAGCACGTCAAGATAGTAAGTTGTCCCAATGTTACAGAATAGCACAGCCGTAATTCAAACCTTGGGCAGCTGGATTCCAATGACAGTGCTCTTAAGCACTTCACCTTAGAACACCTTGTGTGAAAGTGGGTAATGTTAATACATATCTAAGAGGAGGAGGCAATAGCAAACCACTCCAGTATTCTTGCCTGGAGAATCCCAGGACAGAGGAGCCAGGCAGGCCACAGTTTAAAGAGTCACAAAGAGTCTGAAAATATAGGCACACAAGAGTTTGCTTCTGGTTTTCTTATTACAATAAGCCAGGCTTCCTACCTGCTGACTGACAGCTCAAATGGGTCTCAATTTCCTTACCCACAAAATGCAAATAATAATAGAAACTTTCTTTTATTCAACCAATATTTATTTATGTATCATCCATTCTGTACTGGAGGCATTATTCTACAATCACTGAGGATTAAGTGAGAAAATGCAGAAGAGTTGATTTATTTCCCCACTCCCTTTTGAAAAAAAAAAATTCGAATCCACACTCCCTGCAGTAGAAGCACGAGTCTTACCCACTGGACTGCCAGGGAAGTCCTTCTCCACTCCCTTAACCCCTTGCCTTTATTTATAAGGGACAGTGGGGTTTTTTGTTTGTTTTTTAATACTTTGATGAATGTTACGAAATACAATTCACACAAAATTCTGCATTCAATTTCAAGGTGTTCACAAACCTTCTAAAGCTGCATATTGCCCTCTGTTACATTAAACACTGTTGCAAAGGGACTTGATAAACATGATCTGGCACCAGAAACCTTCAATGGCATACACATGTACCCAAAACAGCAGGGAAGAGGGTACCACTTTTACAGACAACTAAAATAGAAAACTATCATGTCTAATCATTGCAATTTGGCAGATAGCCCAAGATAAAAATCTTGCATCTCGTTTCTCTAAGTCCAGTGCTTTTTCCAATCGCCAGAAGAGAAGGCCCTTCTATTTCGAGGTTAGACTAGAGAGAGTAACAGAGGTGCCACTGCAGTTAAGAGCAGTTCGTCTAGGGGAAAAAAAAAGATCTGAGTAGGGGCTCAGTTCCCTTTAGTCACGAAAAGGGACTTAAGACTAGTCTCTGTTTCCCTCTGGGAGCAATAGCGACATCCATATCGAGTAATAACTTCTGCGGCTCCGCTTCCCTGTGGTGCTTGCTACACTACCCTGAAAGGAAGAGAGACGCGACTGCTTCCCAAGGGCCAGGTGGATATAAGGTTCCTCTGCCTCAGGTCATCACTGAGCGTCTCAAGGAGCTGAGGACAGGAGTGTTCACGCTTCTCCGCTGTTGGCTTCCGGTTTCCCACCGCAAGATCGCAATCCCCGGCAGAGGCGGAACGCTGTGAGAAATCGCCATGTGGAAAGTAAGACGCTCCTAAGGCGCTCCGAATAGCGCCTGGCATTTAGTACACGTCTGCTGAATGGACGTGTGGCTGAGCGAGTGCGCAGAGCACCAGTGCCACAGTCCCGCGCCTCAGGTCCCTCTCCAGCGCGGGACGCCACACTCACCGGGCGCCAAAGCCTGTTGGAGCTGGGCGCAAGCCCTCCGCTCTCCAGCGTCCCCGCTTCAGGAACTCGCGGAGCTGCAGCAGATCTACCTGCTCCAGGGGAACTCCTCTTATAAGCGGCCAGCCGCGGGCCGGAGCCGGAACGGAAGCCTCGCGGGGAATGGAAAGAAGGTGGAGAAAAGGAAATTTCGCGCCAAACGCCGAAGCCCCGCCCCTAGGGCGTCCCCACGCTCCGTCAGCAGCCAGCCCTTCCGCCCCGCCCACCTGAGGAGGGGGACGCACGACGCACGTCCGCCAACGCGCGGCGGCCATCATTGATTAGGGCTGCGACGCAGTTCGTCGAAGAACGTGCCCAACTCGAAAACATTTCCGGTTCAAGATGCTCGCTCGACCCATTTAGTGAGCCTTCCTCCAACCTTATCGTTTCTCTCCGGTTTTCTTTAACCTGGATGTGACGTCTTAAAGGACCCGACGGAAATAGAACGGAAGGCGTTCTAAAATGGCGAACCGTACGGTAAAAGATGCGCACAGCATCCACGGCACCAACCCTCAGTATCTGGTGGAGAAAATCATTCGGACGCGAATTTATGAGTCCAAATACTGGAAAGAGGAGTGCTTTGGACTTACAGGTGAGCAAGAGCGTGCTGAACGTCCCCATCCCTGCCCCAACCCCCGTCGTCTTATGGCCCAGTTTTCCGGAGTAGTCCAGTAGGACTGGCCCTCTGGGGGTGAGATTTAGGGGGAATTTTTAAGTCATTCGGAATACTCTGAGCTCTTACTCTGTGCCTAGTGTTGTGTTGGGCTTTGGGAACACAGATAGATCTGATAGGACCTTATTCGGAAGGGTGTCACAGGTCGTTTCTTTGAGGCATTCCATGTTTGATGATAACTTACTGGATTCCAGTGTTAAACACGGGAATCCTGAAGATCTTAAAGGAGAGTCAGTATTCCCGAAACCAAATTTATAATCTTACTACCCCCAAATCTGGATGATTTGCAATATTTTCACATCCCAGTCCTAATATAAATACATGTTCTTAAGAGAAATCTTCTAGATCGTCTTTTGTACTTGCTTAATTCTGGCTTTTTTTTTTTTGGTACCTGTGTTTCCCCAGTGAACCAAGAGTTCGTCTACTGTAAAACGAGCACAATAATACCCAAATCAAAGGTCAAAGGATTAAATGATTTAATCCAAGAAATCTAAGGATTAAATGAAACAATGTATAAGAAGTGCTTTGTATAGTTACAGCTTGTTCAGTCGCTAAGTAGTGTCAGACTCTTATGACTCCATGGGCCGTAGCCTGCCGGACTCCTCTCTCCTCCACAGTTTGCCAGTTTGCTCAAATTCATGTCCATTGAGTCGGTGATGCTGTGTATATTTCAGTTCAGTTCAGGCTCAGTCGTCTCCGACTCTTTGCGACCCCATGAACCGCAGCCCGCCAGGCCTCCCTGTCCATCACCAACTCCCGGAGTCCACCCAAACCCATGTCCTTTGAGTCAATGATGCCATCCAACCATCTCATCCTCTGTCATCCCCTTCTCCTCCTGCCCTTAATCTTTCCCAGCATCAAGGTCTTTTCCAGTGAGTAAGCTGTTCGCATCAGGTGGCCAAAGTATTGGAGTTTCAGCTTCAACATCAGTCCTGCCAATGAACATTCAGGACTGACTTCCTTTAGGATGGATTGGTTGGATCTCCTTGCAGTCCAAGGGACTCTCAAGAGTCTTCTCCAACACCACAGTTCAAAAGCATCAATTCTTCAGCGCTCAGCTTTCTTTATAGTGCAACTCTCACATTCATAGATGGACTACTGGAAAATCCATAACTTTGACTAGGTGGACCTTTGTTGGCAAAATAATGTCTCTGCTTTTTAATATGCTGTGTAGGTTGGTCATAACTCCTTCCAAGGAGTAAGCGTCTACAGCTGTATATTAATAAAAGTACTCAGTACTCAGTGGTGGTAGTGGTGCGAGTTGTTACCACTGTTAATTACTCTTGTGCTGTTAACTGCTCTGCCATGACCCTAGCTATGTGTCCACGTAGGAGTCATATTGTTTTTCTGAGTAGCCGTTAAATTTTGGAGTCATGTAATATTTCCTTTGCGGGCCTTTTCTTGTTCCAGAGGTGAAATGACTTGCCCTCGTTCACAAAACTGGTGTCTGATTTTGATGACAACATCAAAAAGTTATTATCCCCGTTGTCTAGATGAACTTTAGTTAGAGTTATGTAGTTATTGAGGAGTGGTTTGTTATGGTTTTCGTCCTTCTAACTCTTATTTAGTCTGGCAGTTTTTTCCCTAACATGATGGTGACAAGCACAGACTCTGACGTTAGACTTCTCGGACTAAAATCCAGGCCCTGCCACTTTCTGGCTGTGAATCTTGAGCAAATCACTTAACCTTTATTAGCCCTTATTTTCCTTAGCTGAAAACAAGGGCAGTACTAGAACTTAACCTCATGACTTGTGAAGATTAAATGAGATAATATGAAATGCTTAGAGTACTTGGCATATAATAATCTTCAGTGTTTATTGGCTGCTGTTATTTATTGCACACTTGTTCTCCTAATACTAAGCTGTCAATTCAGGAGCACCAAATTTTGAACTAATTTTAACTCTCTGCACTTCAAACCTGTAAAAGCTTAGTCCTACTATGTCTGCAGTGCCACTCTGTTTTTGTTTTTTAGCTGAACTTGTAGTCGATAAAGCCATGGAGTTAAGATTTGTGGGTGGTGTCTACGGTGGCAACATAAAGCCAACTCCTTTTTTGTGTTTAACCTTGAAGATGCTTCAGATTCAACCCGAGAAGGATATCATTGTAGAATTTATAAAAAATGAAGATTTCAAGTAAGTGAAATATTTACTAGCTAATATAAATATTTTAATTTCATGGTCCAGAATTTGACTTTGGTTAAAAGAAGTGAAAACAGTGTATCTCATTTCCACAGTCCAACTCTGGTATTTTGTTCTTGAACCCCTTGAGTTTTTGTTTTGTCTGTTTTGATTTTATTAACCTTTTTCTTTACTTTCTGAGCCTTGGTGACTTTTCCTCCAAAAAAGTATTTCACAAAACTCACTGACATATATTAAGAAGTTAATGCCAAATAAATTGGTAGCACTGAATACTTAAGGATGAAGAAAATGATATAAAGTGTGGTAAAGAAGAGGGAAACGTTTGTGTTAATTGTAGGTTCATGTCCAGACCCTATTACCTATGAACTGTGACCTTGGAGAAGTTACTTAATTTTCTAAATTTTACTTTCTTCACCTGTAAAACGGAAACAGTAATACCAACTCAGGATAGAGGTGAGGATTGAGGAAGAAAGAGCTGTAAATCTCTATCGGTGCCTATTGCATGGTACCTGCCCAAAAATATAAGCTGCTTGAGGAGCTCACAGACGAGAACAGGAGACAGATGTAATAGATTCTTATTTGCCACTCTATTTTAAGAAATTTACATGAAATAATGTAACCTTCACAACTACCCCGTAAAATTATTATCGCCATTCTGTAGGGGAGGAAACTTGGTCACAGAGAGATTGATTTCCCCAAGGTCAAATGCTGGTAAGTGGCAAAGCTGGTTTCAGAGTCCATTTCTTTTGCTACTGTATTCTGTTTGTCATATAAGGGAATGAATTTCAGATGCCTACTGTTTATCGAAATGGAGATTTGAGTAGGTAGTTGGGGTACAGGAGAAAGGGAAAATAAAGGAACCTTAAAAACATTAATGGCTAGGAAATAGCTAACTTTTATTAGGTACTTACTGTGTGCCATATACCTTGCTTAGCATCATAACATTCATTTTTTACTTGTATATCAAGTCATGAAATTAGGGACTATCATTTTACAAGAATTGAGAAAGCAGAAGTAAATTGCCTAGTGTTACAGGGTTAGTAATGGAATCAAAATTTGAACCCAGGTGACTGACTTTTTTCCATAATCAGCATTCTGCTTTCCAGCAACTAGCAATCTGTGTAAATTATATTGGTAGTAAGTAAATCTTTACTTGCTGTTGTTAAATTCAGTATCTCATTTGATTCTTAAAATAATCCCATGAGGTAAATAGGTATCTTAGTTTTACAGATGATACAATAGACTCTGAAAGTTGGCTGCAGTCACTGCAGCCAGTAAGTGGTAGAATGAGAACTTGAACCCAGGTTTCCATATTTTAGCTATTTTTTTCTGCTGCCCTATGCTGCCTCTAAAAAATGTAGCTTTCTCACCTACCAAAGAGGAAAAAGAACTTGTTTATCCACTGCTGTCATGAGAAAAGCTACTTGTAAAACTCAGGAACTTTTTGGAATGGCCTGTTGTTCCCCTGTTGTCCATCTGTCAGGTATGTCCGCATGCTGGGAGCACTTTACATGAGGTTGACTGGTACTGCAATTGATTGCTACAAGTACTTGGAGCCTCTATACAACGACTATCGAAAAATCAAGAGCCAGAACCGAAATGGAGGTGAGTATAGTGCTAAGTATACAGGCCTTCATCCCTGAGCCAGTTTTTATTTCACCAGTATCTCTGGCATTACATAATCCAGATTGTTACCGTCTTCAGTCAGGTCCTCCATCTCTCATGGGGAGTAACAATACTCCATTAGAATACTAGCTTCCTGTCAACCTCACGCAGTCTGCCCCAACCGGCCTATCTTTCCAGCTGCATCTTACGTTAATCCCTGCTTTGCATCATGTGCTACATCCCATAAGATCTAGCTCCCGGATGATGTTTGCCTTAAAATCCTTCCCCAGACCTCCCAAAGTTAGTTTTCCATTTGTTGGACCTTCACAGTTCTTTCTACTGGCCTCTCTTATATGATACTTCACCCTGCAATACATGGACTGAGTGTGCTCATACTTATGTAGGAATCTTGCTAAAACATAACATGGTCCAGGAGGGGCAGCTCCATACCTTTTACAAAGAGGCACATTTTATGGTAAAATGGGATTCAGAGAATGCAATCAGAACTTATTGTCACTTAGTATCATAATAAAAGATTAGTAACATTGGCCTTTACCCTCTAAATATTACATTAAGGAGTATAAGGTTAAAAATTTGGTATTATTCTTCAAACTTTTGTTAGCTTACTCATTCACTTGAATGAATACATACTAAGTGACAGTATTTTGCTGGGTACTGTACTACATACCGGAAATAATGTGATGAACAAGATGGACATGGTCATGGCCATCATGAGGTTACTTATTTATGACTATATTATGCTAAACTAAGATAGGGCTTTTAAACCTAATGATAATTTGGGCCAGATAGTTCTTTGTTATGGGAGCTGTCGACTACATTGTAGGATGTTTAGCAGCATCCCTGGCTCTACCCACTAAAGGCCACTAGCACCCCATAGTTGGAGGGGCAACACCCCTGGTTGAGAACCACTAAACTAAGGTAATGTTTACCATAGAAATTCTAAAAATCTATTGCTCCACTTACCATGTAACATACACGTTTCTTCGAAATAGCTCATCACTATCACTTAAGTCAGGTTTGCATGCGTGCTCGGTTGCTAAGTCATGCCCAGCTCTTCGTGACCCCGTGGACTGTAGCCATCCAGGCTCCTCTCTCCATGGAATCTTCCAGGCAAGAATTCTGGAGCGTGTGGCCATTTCCTTCCCCAGCCCAGAGATAAAACCCACGTCTCCTGCATCGGCAGCCAGATTCTTTATCACTGAGCCTCCCAGGAAGCCCCAAGTCAATTATGCATCCATTTAATAAAGTTTGCTGACCCACATAGGGGAAAAGATACATATTTTATTTTTAGGAACTTGGTAGGTTCACAGGAGATACTGTACTGGAGTTGTAAGTTTTATTCAAAAACGTTACCCTTTTATAATTCAGGACTCATTGTGCTTGTCTTTCCTGCTAATTGGGACAGCTTCATTCATCCTTTTATCCCCAGTTCCTAGACAAGGCTTGGCACATAAACGGCCTCAATAAAGGGGAGTTGATTGGGTGAAGATCGGTGGGGATGACAAGGCATTGAAAGCCTGTAGGTTGAGCCTAGGTTTGACAGTAATCGATTCAGTTGTAATCTATTCAGTTTTAATTGCCACACTGCAGTAGCTTTATTAGTGTGCAGGCAAAGAAAAGGGGCTTCTCTAGTAGCTTAGATGGCAAAAAATGCACCTGCAGTGCAGGAGACGGGTTCTATCCCTGAGTCAAGAAGCTCCCCTAGAGAAGGAAATGACAACCCAGTCCAGTATTCTTGCCTGGAAAATCCCAAGGACAGAGGAACCCGGTGGACTGCAGTCCGTGGGTCACAAAAGAGTCAGACACGACTGAGCAACTAACACACAGGGAAGCTGCAGAGAGTGCACACTTTCTATACCAAATACCCTCTTAGACATCTTACATTGAGAGTCTTAACCTTTTTTTACTTTTTTGCTGTTTAAACTTATTTCCAAGTTAGTTGAGCTTATGGTTTTCCTTTCAGAGTTTGAGCTGATGCATGTAGATGAATTTATTGATGAACTACTGCACAGTGAGAGAGTCTGTGATATCATTCTGCCCCGGCTACAGGTAAGAGATGAAGGCCATACGGACACAGTACACAATAAAACGTATGTAAAGATCTCTTTATACACATACATTATAAAACACCATGGATCTCAAAATCTTTTTTTGACTGAAGTGTAGTTGATGTACAGTATTATATGTTATAGGTATACAGTGTTGTGATTCACAATTTTTAAAGGTAGTACTCCATTTATAGTTATTATAAAACAGTGGATCTGTACAATATATCATTGTAGCTTATTTTATTTCAAATACTTTGTTCCTCCTAATTCTTTCCCACTTTTGTTCTCCTCACCGGTAATCATTAGTTTGTTCTCTGTATCTGTGCGTCTGCTTCCTTGTTATATTTACTAGTTTGTTCCTTTTTTAAAGACTCTGTATAGGTGATATCATACAGTATTTGTGTTTGCCTGATTTATTTCACTTAGAATAATATCCTCCAGTATTGTATAGCACAGGGAACTCTGCTCCATACTTTGTAATAACCTAAATAGGAAAAGAATTAGAAAAAGAAGATTTTAATCTTTCCTCACTTAACATAGTTATTTTGGAATGTTTTTGCATATACTAATAGTTTTTTATTTCATTTGTTGTTCAATAGGAATAATAATCTGTTGCATGGGTATATATATCACAATTTGTTTACCCAGTCATCTATTTATGCAGAATTGTGGGGTGCAAGGTCAGTGTATGAAAGTCAGTTGTATTTTTATACATGAGCTAGGAACAATAATTTAATTGTTCTTAAATTTATAAGATTTTGTATAAAAGATACCATTTATAACAGCAACAAAAATATAAAATAATTATTGATAATTTTATCAAAAATGTGTAAGACTTTAAACCATTAATATAAAAAACATTGCATTACTGACAGAAGTTAAAGAAGACATAATTAATGGAGATATATCGTGTTCAAGGTATATCTGATACCATGACTTAACAATTGTTAAGTTGTCAGTTCTCCCAAATTAATCTATAGATTCAATTCAGTTCCAATCAAAATCCAAATAAAACTTGATAGAACTTGACAAACTGATTCTAAAATGCATATGAATATTGAGAGGACCTAGAATATTCAAAACAGCTTTGAAAAAGAACAAAGTAGGACAAACACTACCTAATTACAAGACAGTGTAGTAGTGGCATAAAGCTAAACAAGCAGATCAGTGGAACAAAGTGAAAGAACCAGAAATAAGTGTATAATACATACTTATGGTCAGTTGGTTTTCTGCAGAGAGGTTAGGGCAATACATTTCAAAAAGGATAATCTTTTCCATAGACAGTGCTAAAATGATTAAATAGCCATATAAGACAAATGAATGTCTTCCCCTAGCTCACATTATATGTAAAAATAAACTTGAGTGCTCCCTTCGGCAGCACATATACTAAAATTGGAACGATACAGAGGAGATTAGCATGGCCCCTCCGCAAGAATGACACGCAAATTTGTTAAGCGTTCCATATTTTTTAGAAGGAAAACCAACAATACAGTATACTAACGCATATATATGCAATTTAGAAAGATGGTAATGAGAACCCTGCATGCAATACAGCAAAAGAAATGCAGATGTATAGAACAGACTCGTGAACTCTGTGGAAGAGGGCAAGGGTGGGAAGATATGGGAGAATGGCATTGAAACATGTTAATTATCATATGTGAAATCAATCGCCAGCCCAGGGTTGATGCTCGGGGCTGGTGCACCGGGATGACCCAGGGGGAGGGAGTCGGGAGGGAGGAGGGAGGGGGGTTCTGGAGAGGGAGGATATGTATACCCATTGCGGTTTCATGTCAATGTATGGCAAAACCAACACAATAAAGTAAAGAAAATTTAAAAAATAAATAAATAAATAAACTTGAAGGGAATAATAGACTCATAAAAGCTAAGAGTAGAAAACTAAAGAAAAACATAGGTGAAAATCTTAGTGACCTGTGTTTGACAAATTCTTATAATAAAATGTGAATTATTTATTAAAAATTAATAAATTGACTTTATAAAAATTAAAAACTTGCCTTTCAAAAGATACTATTACAAAGCTAAAAAGGCAAGGCACAGACTGGAAGAATACATTTGTACAACATATAGCCATAAAAGTTCTTGAATCTGTACTTTATAAAGGACTCTTGAACTTATTAACAAGAAGGCAACCCAGTGGGAAAATGAACAAAAAATTCCAAAGACCTTTTACCAAAGAAAATAAATTGACTGGTAGCACATAAAAAGGTGTTCTATATCATTAATCATTCAGTTCAGTTCAGTCGTTCAATCGTGTCCGACTCTTTGCGACCCCATGAATTGCAGGACGCCAGGCCTCCCTGTCCATCACCAACTCCCGGAGTCCACCCAAACCCATTTCCATTGAGTCCGTGATGCCATTCAGCCACCTCATCCTCTGTCGTCCCCTTCTCCTCCTGCCCCCAATCCTTCCCAGCATCAGGGTCTTTTCCACTGAGTCAACTCTTCACATGAGGTAGCCAAAGTACTGGCGTTTTAGCTTAAATATCAGTCCTTCTGATGAACACTCAGGACTGATCTCCTTGCAGTCCAAGGGACTCTCAAGAGTCTTCTCCAACACCACAGTTCAAAAGCATCAATTCTTTGGCGCTCAGCTTTCTTTATAGTCCAATTCTCACACCCATACATGACCCCTAGGAAAAACCATAGCCTTGACTAGGTGGACCTTTGTTGGCAAAGTAATGTCTCTTCTTTTAAATATGCTATCTAGGTTGGTCATAACTTTCCTTCCAAGGAGTAAGCGTCCTTTAATTTCATGGCTGCAGTCACCATCTACAGTGATTTTGGAGCCCAAAAAAATAAAGTCTGACACTGTTTCCACTTCTCCATCTATTTCCCATGAAGTGATGGGACCAGATGCCAAGATCTTAGTTTTTTGAATGTTGAGCTTTATGCCAACTTTTTTACTCTCCTCTTTCACGTTCAACAAGAGGCTTGTTAGTTCCTCTTCACTTTCTGCCATAAGGGTGGTGGTGTCTGCATATCTGAGGTTATTGACATTTCTCCCAGCAATGCGGACTCCAGCTTGTGCTTCTTCCAGCCCAGTGTTTCTCATGATGTACTCTGCATAGAAGTTAAATAAGCAGGGTGACAATATATACAGCCTTGACGTACTCCTTTTCCTATTTGGAGCCAGTCTGTTGCTCCATGTCCAGTTCTGTTGCTTCCTGACCTGCACACAGGTTTCTCAAGAGGCAGATCAGGTGGTCTGGTATTCCCATCTCCTTCAGAATTTTCCACAGTTTATTGTGATCCACATGGTCAAAGGTTTTCGCATTGTCAATAAAGCAGAAATAGATGTTTTTCTGGAACCCTCTTGCTTTTTCGATGATCCAATGGATGTTGGCAATTTGATCTCTGGTTCCTCTGCCTTTCCTAAAACCAGCTTGGACATCTGGAAGTCTACAGTTCACGTATTGCTGAAGCCTGGCTTGGAGAATTTTGAGCATCACTTTACTAGCGTGTGAGATGAGTGCAATTATGTGGTAGTTTGAGCATTCTTTGGCATTGCCTTTCTTTGGGATTAGAATGAAAACTGACCTTTTCCAGTCCTGTGGCCACTGCTGAGGTTTCCAAATTTGCTGGCATATTGAGTGCAGCACTTTCACAGCATCATCTTTCAGATTTGAAATAGCTCAACTGGAATTCCATCACCTCCACTAGCTTTGTTTGTAGTGATGCTTTCTAAGGCCCACTTGACTTCACATTCCAGGATGTCTGGCTCTAGGTGAGTGATCACGCCATCGTGATTATCTGAGTCGTGAAGATCTTTTTTGTATAGTTCTGTGTATTCTTGCTACCTCTTCTTAACATCTTCTGCTTCTTTTAGGTCCATACCATTTCTATCCTTTATCAAGCCCATCTTTGCATGAAATGTTCCCTTGGTATCTTTAATTTTCTTGAAGAGATCTCTAGTCTTTCCCATTCTATTGTTTTCCTCTATTTCTTTGCACTGATCACTGAGGAAGGCTTTCTTATCTCTCCTTTCTATTCATTGGAACTCTGCATTCAAATGGGAATATCTTTCCTTTTCTCCTTCGCTTTTCACAGCTATTTGTAAGGCCTCCTCAGACAACCATTTTGTCTTTTTGCATTTCTTTGTCTTGGAGATGGTCTTTTTTTTTTTTTCTTTTCTTTTTTTTTTATTAAACATTTTTTTTTTATTAGTTTTGCCAAACAATGACATGATATCACCATGGGTTCACATATGCTCCCCCTCCATAACCCCCCTCCCTCCTCCCTCCTCCCGGGAAATCTCGTTGCACCAGTCCCAAGCATCAGTCCTGGGCCGGCTATTGCTTAGACATATGATAATTAACATGTTTCAATGCCATTCTCCCATATCATCCCACCCTTTCCCTCATCCACAGAGGCCCTGAGTCTATTCTATACATCTGTGTTCCTTTTGCTGTCTCGCATGCTGGGTTCTCGTTACCGTCTTCCTAAATTCCATATATATATGCGTTAATATACTGTATTGTTGTTTTTGCTTCTGGCTTACTTCACTCTGGATAATGGGCTCCAGTTTCGTCCATCTGAGTAGAACTGATTCAAATGAATTTTTCCTTAATGCTGAGTAATATTCCATTGTGTATATGTACCACAGCTTTCTTATCCATTCATCAGTTGATGGGCATCTAGGTTGGTTCCATGTCCTGGCTATTGTAAACAATGCAGCGATGAACATTGGGGTACACGTGTCTCTTTCAATTCTGGTTTCCTCGGTATATATGCCCAACAGTGGGATTGCTAGGTCATATGGCAGGACTATTTGCAGTTTTTTAAGGAACCTCCACACTGTTTTCCATAGAGGCTGTACTAGTTTTGGAGATGGTCTTGATCCCTGCCTACTGTACAATGCCACGAACCTCTATAGTTCATCAGGTACTCTGTCAGATCTAATCCCTTGAATCTCTTTCTCACTTCCACTGTATAATTGTAAGGGATTTGATTTAGGTCATACCTGAATGGTCTAGTGGTTTTTCATAGTTTCTTCAATTTAAGTTTGAGTTTGGCAATTAGAAGTTCATGATCCAAGCCACAGTCAGCTTCTGGTCTTGTTTTTGCTGACTGTATAGAGCTTCTCCATCTTTGGCTGCAAAGAATATAATCAATCTGATTTTGGTGTTGACCATCTGGTGATGTCCATGTGTAGAGTCTTCTCTTGTGTTTTCGCAAGAGGGTGTTTGCTATGACCAGTGCATTCTCTTGGCAAAACTCTTATTAGCCTTTGTCCTGCTTCATTCTGTACTCCAAGGCCAAATTTGCCTGTTACTCCAGGTGTTTCCTGACTTCCTAGTTTTGCATTCCAGTCCCTGTAATGAAAAAGACATCTTTTGGGGTGTTAGTTCTAAAAGATCTTGTAGGTCTTCATGGAACCATTCTGTTTCAGCTTCTTCAGCATTACTGGTTAGGGCATAGGCTTGGATTACCATGATATTGAATGGTTTGCCTTGGAAACAAACAGAGATCATTCTGTCGTTTTTGAGATTGCATCCAAGTACTGCATTTCAGACTCTTGTTGACCATGATGACTACTCCATTTCTTTTAAGGGTTTCCTGTCCACAGTAGTAGATATAATGGTCATCTGAGTTAAATTCACCCATTCCGGTCCATTTTTGTTCGGTGATTCCTAGAATGTCGGCGTTCACTCTGGCCATCTCCTTTTGACCACTTCCAATTTCCCTTGATTCATGGACCTAACATTCCAGGTTCCTATGCAGTGTTGCTCTTAACAACCTCGGACCTTGCTTCCATCACCAGTCACTTCCACAATTGGGTGGTGTTTTTGCTTTGGCTCCATCCCTTCATTCTTTCTGGGGTTATTTCTCCTCTGATCTCCAGTAGCATATTGGGCACCTGCTGACCTGGGGAGTTCCTCTTTTAGTGTCCTGTCTTTTTGCCTTTCATACTGTTCATGGGGTTCTCAGGGCAAGAATACTGAAGTGGTTTGCTTTTCCCTTCTCCAGTGGACCACATTCTGTCAGACCTCTCCACCATGACCCTTCCGTCCTGGGTGGCCCCACAAGGCATGGCTTAGTTTCATTGAGTTAGACGATGCTGTCATCCACGTGATCAGATTGGCTAGTGTTCTGTGATTATGGTTTCAGTAAGTCTGCCCTGAGGACATACCCTTTACCCAAGGTCAGGAGCAGCGGCTGCGCTTTGCTGGAACAGCCGTGCAGAGACACCCCATATCCAAGGTAAGAGAAACCCAAGCAGGCGGATAGGTGTTGCGAGAGGCCATCAGAGGGCAGACTTACTGAAAGCATTAATCATTAGGGAAAGGCAAATTAAAAGCATAGAAATAAGCTCTACATGCCTAGTAAAATGGGTAAAATAAGACTGATCATATCAAGCATTAGTGAGGATGTGGAGGAACTAGAAGTCTCCATAGCGTATTGGTGACAGTATAAAATGGAACAACCAAACTTAGAAAAGTTTGGCAGTTTCTAAAGAAGTTAACCATTCAATCCAGCTATTCCACTTCCAGGAATTTACTCAGGAAATAAAAGCATATGTCCACACAAAGACTTAAGCACAGATAATCTTAACAGTTTTATTTGTATGGCCAGAAACTAGAAGCAACCCAAATGTCCATCAAGTGAATGAATAAACAAATTGTGATGTGGCCATACAGTGATACTACTCAGCAGCAAAAATGAACTACTGACAAATAGCAGTAGCATGGGTGAATCATAAAATAACTGTGCTGAGTGAAAAAGGACACAAAATAGTATGTACTGTGTAATGCTTTTCTCATAAATGTAATCATGACAAAAAAGAACAGTGGTTGCCTAGGTATGGAGTAAGGGGTTGGGGAGGAGAGGGAATGAGAAATCAGAAAGGAGCACGGGTAAACTGTTGGGTGAAGTGGCTCTGTCCATTATACTGGTGTGTTGACTTACATTTGTATACAATACAATACTCAGCAAATTGTATACTATGAGAATTACAGTTTATTGTGTATTAGTTATACCTCAGTGAAATTGTAAAATGTATTGTAAAAATCATTGGAATACCTGTAGACTAAGTCTCTGACTCTCAGATTCTCATATTATGTGTCAAATTGGTAGCACTGATGAAAGGGTCCCAGAGACAGTGTTTAAGATGGGGGATGGAAACAGATTCTTCAGAGTTTTAAGCAACCACAGAAACCCAAGTTGGGCAGACCCAGAACTTAAGATCTCCTTTTTGATGCTGCTGTAGATCAGTAATTCTGAAGCAGTTTGCTGTATCCCACCTTGCCTTGCTGGATAAAAGGCAAGAAGGAATAATTTAAAGATCAAAAGCTGCATAGTATTTTTGCTGTTCAGTTGCTAAGTCGTGTCCAAATCTTTGCAACCCTAAGAACTGCAGCACACCAGGCTTCCCTGTCTTTCAGTATGTCCCGGAGTTTGCTCAAACTCATGTCCATTGAGTCAGTAATGCCATCCAACCATCTTATCCTCTGTTGCCCCCTTCTCCTCCTGTCCTCAGTCTTTCCCAGCATCAGAGTCTTTTTCAATGAGTCGGCTCTTTGCATCAGGTGGCCAAAGTATTGGAGCTTCAACTTCAGAGTCAGTCCTTCCAATGAATATTCAGGGTCAATCTCCTTTAGGATTAACTGGTTTGATCTCCTTGCAATTTAAGGGACTCTCAAGAGTCTAATTCAAAAGCCTCAATTCTTCAGAGATCAGCCTTCTTTATGGTCCAACTCTCACATCTTTACATGACTACAGGAAAAACAATAGCTTTGACTACATGGACCTCTGTCAGCAAAGTGATGTCTTTACTTTTTAATATGCTGTCTGGGTTTGTCATACCTTTTCTTCCAAGGAGCAAGCATCTGTTAATTTCATGGCTGCAGTCAACTCCAAAATCAGCAGTGATTTTGGAGCCCAAGGAAATAAAGTCTGCCACTGTTACCGTCTTTTCCCTGTTAGCCTTGAAGTGATGGGACCAGATGCCATGATCTTTGTGTTTTGAATGTTGAGTTTTAAGCCAGCTTTTTCACCCTCATCAAGAGACTCTTTAGTTCCTCTTTCTGCCTTTATTTAGAGTGGTATCAGCTTCATATCTGAGGTTTTTAATATTTCTTCTGGCAGTCTTGATTCCAGCTTGCGATTAGTCCAGCCTGGCATTTTGGATGATGTACTCTGCATAGAAATTAAATAAGCAGGATGATAATATACGGCCTTGATATACTCTTTTCCCAATTTTGAACCAGTCTGTTCCATGTCCGGTTCTAACTGTTGCTTCTTGACTTGCATGCAGGTTTCTCAGGAGGCAGGTAAGGTGGTCTGGTATTCCCATCTCTCTAAGAACTTTCCACAGTTTGCTGTGATCCACATAGTGAAAGGCTTTCACATAGTCAGTGAATCAGAAGTAGATGTTTTTCTGGAATTGCCTTGCATCTTCTATGATCCAGTGTGTGTTGGCAATTTGATCTCTGGTTCCTCTGCCTTTTCTAAATCCAGTTTGTGCATCTGAAAGTTCTTGGTTCACATACTGTTGGACCTAATTTGAAGAATTTTAAGCATTACCATGCTAGCATGTGAGATGAGTGCAGTTGTGCAGTAATTTAAACATTCTTGGCATTGCCCTTCTTTGGGACTAGAATGAAAACTTTTTCAGTCCTATGGCTGTTGATGAGTTTTCCAGATTTGCTGGCATAATGAGTACAGCACTAATAGCGTCTTCTTTTAGGATTTGAAATAACTGAGCTGGAATTCCATCACCTCGCCTAGCTTTGCTTGTAGTAATGCTTCCTAAGGCCCACTTACACTCACACTCCAGGATGTCTGGCTCTAGATGAGTGACCACACTGTTTGGTTATCCGGGTCATTAGACCTTTTTTCTTTAGCTCTTCTGTGTGTTCTTGCCACCTCTTCGTAATCTCTTCTGCTTGTGTTAGGTCCCTACCATCTCTTCCTTTATTGAGCCCATCTTCCCATGAAATGTTTCCTTAGTATCACCAGTTTTCTTGAAGAGATCTCTAGTCTTTCCATTCTTCTGTTTTCTGCTATTTCTTTGCCTTGTTCACTTAAGAAAGGTTTCTTTTATTACCTTGGTATTCTGGAACTCTGCATTCAGATGGATGTATCTTTCCCTTTCTCCTTTGCCTTTTGCTTCTTTTCCTTTCTCAGCTGTTTGTAAAGCCTCCTTAGACAACCATTTTGCCTTTTTGCATTTCTTTTTCTTTGGGATGGTTTTGGTCATCACCTCCTTCCTGTACAGTATTACCAACCTCTTTCCGTAGTTCTTCAGGCACCCTGTCTACCAAATCTAATCCCTTGAATCTGTTTGTCACTTCCACTGTATAATCGTAAGGGATTTGATTTAGGTCATACCTGAATGGTCTAGTGGTTTTCCCCACTTTCTTCAATTTCAGTCTGAATTTGGCAATAAGGAGTTCATGATCTGAGCCACAGTCAGTTCCAGGTCTTGTTTTTGCTGACTGTGTAGAACTTCTCCATCTTCGGCTGTGAAGAATATAATCAGTCTGATTTCCTTGTTGACCATTGGCAATGTGCACGTGTAGAGTCTTTTCTTGTATTGTTGGAAGAGGGTGTTAGGACCAGCGTTCTCTTGGCAAAACTGTTAGCCTTTGCCCTGTTTCGTTTTGTACTTTAAGGCCAAACTTGCCTGTTCAGACTAGGTAAATACATAAGAGACAAAGCAGAGATTAGTAGTTACCAGGGGATTCAGGGAAGGTGAATGAGGAATGATTACTTAATAAGTATGGCATGTTTTTCTGGTGTGATAAGGAAGTTTTTAAACTAGTGAGAGGTGGTGATGGAAGAATTTTACACTTAAAATTGTTTGTTGTATACATTGTGAATTTTACCTCAATAAAAATCAGATCAGAGGGACCTGAAAAACATCAGTGTGGACTATAGAATGGATTTTAAATGTGATAAATGGGTAAACTTCTTGAGGCAGCAAAGCAGATGGATGGAGATGGTTGATAGATGAGTGCTCGCAAATAAGTGCAGTGAGCCACTCTTCCTCCAGTGACTCGGTCACAGAAAATCCTAGGAAATAACTCAGAAGATTACTTCTCCTTTTCCGTATTATTATAGACTGTAGTGAAAAGGATGACATTTCAAATCTGAAAACCTGATTTCAGGGTCCAGTTCCCACACTTAGCTGTGATTATTATGTTTAGAAATACTGTAAAAAATTATATACTCCGAACTGCAGTCGGGTTGTGACTAAGGGTTCTGAAGTCTAGTCGTCTCTGAGCAAGCGTGTTGATGCAAGTGGGATAGTCTGCTGGAGTCTAGAAGGAAAGACCACAAAGCAGACCTCACTGAGGAGAGGAAAGTTGAAATATGACTGATACATGTTATTACATCATTGAGAGGTGTGTTCTGGTGTGGGCCCCTCTATGTGCTGGATGAAATGACCCTTAAGACTACCTTTAGCTTTGATTTGTTTCTTTTAAGCAACCCATAGGGCATAGCTTCTCACGTGCCCTGACATTGGCAGGGAGCTGCTCTGGAATGAATTCTAATTTTATCAAACACAAATACTGTCAGTTATTACGTTGACATTGATCACTTCCAAGTCTGGTGAGCATCAGGGATTCTGGATGCCCTGTCCGATGCAGTCCTAGATCCCAAACTGTGGTGATCTTTTCCAAGGAACTCTTTTTTAAGAGATTCACTTCACTGAATGGCATCTTTATCTTATTTCTCCTAACCTTTATAGAATTTTGTTAGGGATGAATGTGAGCAACGTAAGAGTACAAATGCTACTATTTATCTTAGGGCTATCCAGTGATCTGTATGTCCTTGGCACACACACACAAAGAAACAAAAACAAAACCCTAAGGGTCTTATGACCCAGCCAGTCCCTTCGTCTGTTTTGAACTCACCTTTGCCTTTCAGGTCCATAGTCACTTAGGACTGCTAGGTCACATCTTAGAAGAAAATGAAACTAGGAGGTGGTTTGTTTATATCCTGAGCCTGTTCAGCATGTCTGTAGACAGCTCCCCAAATCCTGGGTCTAATAGAGAATTGGTGCTACTTAAAAGCAGGAGGACCCAAACCCCCACACTGGACTGAGTTTCAGTGAATCTCTTAGTGGATTCTGGTCTGAGCCTCTCCTGGAAGACTCCCAGCCAACATTGTCTTGAACTATTGACCCTTGTGTGGGAAGCCATAATTTTTATTCAAGGCTACGCTATAATGATTGATATTCTAGTGACCTTAGAATATAATAAGGTCACAGGGAATAGAGGCAACAGAAAAGTGATATTCTTTTCATTTTTGTATTTCTCTCTTTACAGGGAAACTTAAATATATATAGATCCTAGGTATGTTTAAGTCTCTAAGAAAATCTTCGTCTAGGATATTTTTGAAATGAAATTGCCTCGGCTATTGTGCCACAGGTTTTCTGTCACTTCCAGAAGCCCTGTGTTGGAGCCTCAGGACATAGAGGAGATAGAAGGGCCCTCTCTAACTCTCATTGTGTTCTCTGTAGAAACGTTATGTGCTAGAGGAAGCTGAACAGCTGGAGCCTCGGGTTAGTGCTCTAGAAGAAGACATGGATGACGTGGAGTCCAGTGAAGAGGAGGAAGAAGAGGATGAGAAGGTCAGGTGCCTGGGAGCTTAAGGGTTGAAGGAGGGAGAATTACAGGGAATGGGAATGTCTTTTTTGTTTTGTTTTCAAACTTTAATTTTATTTAGTTTTAACCAGAAAGAAAAACCCCAAAATACAGTATTTCATCATTGAGAGTGTGGGTTTTAAGAGTTAAATGGACTTGATCCATATCTGAGCGCTCCTGTTTACTAGTGGTATTATGTTATATAAATTACATAATCTCCATTTTCTGTTCTATAAAGCAAGGATTATGATACCTTTCTTTTAGGACTTTTATGAGTATCAAATGAAAGTACATACATAAAGCCCTCAGCTTTGGGACATTATAATGCATAATAAGTGGTAGCTATTAAACACTTGGGACAAAAAAATTATTAGTAATAATAAAAATTAATAACTGAATGCATACTACGAAGTAAACCTTGTTTAGGGAAAGAAAAACCACCTACTGCATAGTCATGTTCTTCCACTATTTGTTAAAAATGCTGAAAACTTGAAAATAAGCAAGTTGTCAGGGAACAGTCAGATAAACTATTGTTAACAATTCAACAGAGTATTAGGCCGCCATTAGAAGTATTATGAAAAGTAGAAGTGAACTTCCTTGAAGGTCCAGCGGGTAAGACTCCCTGCATCATCCGCTATGGGCCGGGGCTGTTCTCCTGGTAAGAGAACTAAGATCCGCATGCCACTTGGTGCAGCCAGAAAAAAATGTATGTGATAATGTGGAAATGATTACAGTAAGCTTTGTTGTTGTTGTTTTTTAAAGATCTAAAACATCTGTGATTAAAATTATAAGAATATGTGTAGAAAAAGCTAGGGGGAAATATAAGAAATTCTGGCCTTGGATACTGAGGTAGTGCAGATGAAAGTGTAGCTCTGAGCTTAGCAGGCTCCATTTAAGGGAAGTGCTAAGGGAAGCACAGTCGGTCACGATTGGAAAGCCAGGCATGGCTGAAAGGCTCTTCTGTGGTGAGTGAACCAAAAATATGCATTCTTTTGTTTTTAATGGAAAATTTAATCACATACCAAAATGGAGAGAATAAACCTCCACGTACCCATGACGAAGCTTCAACAGTGATCATCTCAGCTGTTTTGTTTCCTCCAAGTCTACTCGGTTGTCCTCTACCAGTTATCTCAAAGTAGATTTCATAGTTCAGAAAAAACACAGACTCCTTTTTAAGGCACAGCTATGTCCCATCATCAGCCTTTAAATCAATGGTTCCTTAATATTAAAATGTCAGGTCATAATATTCTGTACAAATCTTCATAATCTCTGTTTTTGTGATTGTGTCCCTGTGGTATTACTTAACATGTTCATCTATTTTATTTTCTGTTAACTAGTTCTTGAGTCTTTAATTGGATTTGGGGTTTCTAGAGAGGAGCAACACTACTTCATAAGTATAGTGTACTTCCTCCAGGCTGAACAGTCTGCTCTCTTTTTGTAATAGGATCCACGGATGATCTCTGCATAGACCCATTAAGGATTGATTGTAAAATAATGAAATTTTTTTAAAAACTCCCAAGTCAACATTTAGTTTCTTTATAAAGTTTATATAAGAAAAGTAAGAATTTACTTTCCTTTGTCAGTTTTTAAAATCATGAGTTGATTTTATAGTATTCTCCTGGGAAGGTTTGCCCTTGGTAACATTTGAATTGATAAATTTAAGTATATTTGGTGTTCTATATCATTATTGTCCTTGTTGATGCTGAAATTGTCCTATGTCTGGACAGTGGGGGCCCCTCAACTTCACCTTTTGATACAGTCATAGTAGTTTCACCCCTTGCTATCTGATACAATGATATGTTCTAGTTATGTCTTATTATATTCTAGCCTGGACCTAAAAGTAGCCATTTTTCCAAGAAGCTCTTAGTTCCATTAATTGAGATATGTTATTTAGAGATCACATTCTGGGCTCATTGCTACATGATGTTTCTAGGATTTTACAGTTGATAAAGCTAAAGGAAAAAAGATTTTAAGCTTAAAACACACTATGTTTAACCTCATCAGTCTTCCATCTCTATCTCTTCTTTCACATTGGAAATCTAGCTTCTTAGGAGAGAAGCATACTTACCTAATCACTCTCTCATGGTACCAGCACTAGAATAGTAATGGGATTATTAGAAAGATTTTAATGTTTTTATTTGGTAGTGTGTTTTCTTGTTCTTAGTGTTATCCCATATATATTCAAATTACTGTGTTTTAAAGTCAATTGGAGGTGGAATTTGGGATGGGATGGGGAGGAGGGTATAAGCCATGTTCCTAGATGGCTCTCTATAGGCCTGTGCTCCTCAGTGACCCAGGCCATCTCTTTTCCAGTTGGAAAGAGTGCCATCACCTGATCATCGCCGGAGAAGCTACCGAGACTTGGACAAACCCCGTCGCTCTCCCACACTACGCTATCGGAGGAGTAGGAGTCGGTCTCCCAGAAGGTAAGGCCTTACTCACTGGCATCTTCCAGGGATACTTTAAGTGTTGGAGTGTAGAAGCTTGGACTTCATAGAAGGAAAATGCCAGCCTGTGGAGGATGTGTGCTCGCCCGTGTATTAGTGCTGTAAAACCACCCACAAAACCTCAGCTGCAAACATTTATTCAATTCACAGGTCAGTGGCCAGTGATTTAATCTGGGCTTGGGCAGGTTTTTGAGTACAAGCTGTGGTCACTCACTTGTTTTGCAGTATTCTCTGTTGGCTAGTGTAGACAGCCTTAGCTAGGATGACTGGAGCAGTTCATCTCTGTGTGTCACATTCTAGGCTAGGTTAGGTTGTTCCCTTGACAGTGGCAGAATACATGAGAGAAAAAGCCCAACCATGCAAGTAATCTTTCTAGTATATGCATCACATGTACAAATACCTCTTTGGCCAAAGCAAGTCACAGGGCCAATCCCACTGGAGTCAGAGGGTATTAAAGTTATATGACAAAGGACATAGATAACAAGAGTTGAATTAAGAATTGGGGCAATTTTTGCAGTTTAGTGTCCAGGGCACCTATTAAGGTTCTTCTCTTTTTTCTTCCTCTATAGGCGGAGTCGGTCTCCCAAAAGAAGGAGGTAGGCCTTTAGTGACTTGTGTTGAAGGATAGAGATTTGGGGAGGGGGGATGTTGTTGTTCTGTTTATATTGTCAGGACAGATTGGGAGTCTGACCAGTCATTTCCACAGCCCCTCCCCTCGCCGAGAACGGCATCGGAGCAAGAGTCCAAGACGCCATCGCAGCAGGTCCAGAGATAGACGGCACAGATCCCGCTCCAAGTCCCCAGGTATAGCATTGGGGCCTTTTGCTTGCTGTTGGTTGTCTTAGTAAAGAAATGTTAATAGGAGCAATTAGCCTCTTGCAATACAGGAGTACCTTACTCTATTACTGCCTAGAAAAGAAAGGAAGTAGACATAGAATTTGAAAATTAAAGTTCACATTTTAACTTATTTACCAGCTTTGTTGATAGGATGGTGAGCTTCAGTTTTCGTCTGAAATTATGAGTAAGACATGACAGAGTAGTGGTAAATACCCAGTGTGATGTTAGTGAAATTTAGCCATAAAGCCCTGAAGGCATGTGAAGTGGGTTCAGTTCTTCACTACCAACAAGGTGTCCCTATCACAAGCCAAAAATGAAAGGAACTAGGGGAAATAACAGGAGAGAGTATGAGGGTAAAAACTGGTAATTCAATAGCCTTTTTTCTTCTCCAGGTCACCACCGTAGTCACAGACATAGGAGCCACTCAAAATCTCCTGAAAGGTATGGATTAACTTCTATTTTGACTTAAGAATTTAAGTCTTTATTCACAAATTAAAGTCCCAATTAGAACTGAGTTGGAACTGAAATTTTCTTGTGTTAATGGAGATATAATCTCCATCAATACAATTTAGGCATTCTCCTTAATTATAGGATGAAGTGGTCTCTTGCCCTGAAAATTACTAGAATTATTTTGTTATTTTGTTTTTCCTGTAGGATTGCAGCTTTGGATAAAGGTATGAGCCTTAATCTCAGGAGACCTGGGATTCTGTCCCAGCTTTTAAGATTTTTAAAAATATATTTAACTTCTGGCCACACTGGGTCTTCTTTGCTGCTGGGCCCTGTCTAATTGTGGTGCGCGAAGGCCACTCTGCAGCCATGGTGTGTAGGCCTCTCATTGCAGTGACCCCTCCTGCTGCAGAGCACAGGCTCATGGGCTCAGCAGTTGCGGTACATGGGCATAGCTGCCCACAGCACGTGGGCTCCTCCTGGACCAAGCACTGAACCTGTGCCCCCTGCACTGGCAGCAGATTCCTAACCACTGGACCACTAAGGGAAGTCCCAGTCCCAATTTTTAATACTTAGCAGTTGAGTGACATGGGATAAGTCATTTTCATCTGGTAAGCTCCCATTAGCTACCTCTGGATACACTGTTGGAAGCACTCGATCTCTCAGAGGTCATTTCTTCAGTGGTAAATTTTGGAGAGTCACGCCTAACTCAGTGTTGCTCTTAAACATAAAAATACCAACTACATTTCATCAGTATTGACTGTCCTCTCTGTCCCCATCAGTGTTAGCACATACATGTCAGTCTTTCTCAAAAATCCTTGCTCAGCTCCTAAAACAGCTGGTAAATTTAATGATTTGTATGTGTCACCATTTCAGGTCTAAGAAAAGCCACAAGAAGAGCCGGAGAGGGAATGAGTAATGGACTCAGTGTGGTTTTAATACAAGTGGCCTTCTGTGGCAATGAAGGCATCGTCTACATGGAAGAAAGAAGATCTACTCCCCAGGCAGCTATGAGAGTATTTTAGATTTTGTTTTTAACCAAGTTTTCCTCACTTTCTTTTTTTTTTTTTACATGAAAGAGGTGCTGAGTTTTGTATCTCTTTATGAATTGTAGGTAATCCACACGTTTGAAAGATAATGCTTCCTGAACTAGGAGGATGTGGCCACCTTATTTTGTTATTAAATTTGACACACCCATTTCCTTTTTTTCTGTGGTTTTAGTTTTGTTTTACACTGAGATTAGAACTTTTTCGAGACTTCTGAGATATGTGCTACTGCTTGCTGTTCTGTTAAAAAAACCAAGTCGGTAAAATATATTAGCTCCAGGTTTTACTTCCAGCAGCAGCAAATGGTAATGAACATGAAAACTGACTGGTTATCAGCAGCTTTATAAGAATGAATTCAGTTGTAAAGCTTTTTCTGGATCAGTTAATCCAGTTGCATTTAATGTTCAACAGACAGTAAAACTTAACACCTATTACATAGCATTATTGTATAGTGTTATTCTTCCCTACAGCCTTGAATTCCAGGTTAAAGTGCTCAGCACCTTTATGCTATGAGCACTGATATTTATCAAGACTAGGCAGTAGCAGTAGGGCAGTCAAGGTGAAAACATTCAAAGAAGAGAAAAATATCTAATGCCACTCAGGGATTTAGCCTGAGTCACTGGACAACAGCACCATTCACAAAACCAGCAAATACAGCATGAAGAGACCAGGTTTTAGAGGGGCAGATAGTGAGAATTGCAGTAGTAGGGAGAAAAGAATACATTCAGCTTAACTTCAAGTTTACTTTGAGACAGCTATGGTGTATCTAGATAAAGCCCAGACATTATAAATAAGAACTGGAGTTGAGCTAGTGCTCTAACTCTGAATTGACAATGTTTAGGTAATTGTAGAAGGTGTAGAATTGAATGCAATGCCCAGGGAGCGTAAATTTGTAAGGAAAACCAGTAGTAGAATCATAAGCAACACTCACACAGTTGAGGAAGAAGTACAAACAATGATTGAAAATTGAATCATTTCAGAAAGATAGAGGAAATGGGAGAGAGTGGGTTAAGGAAGCTAAGGACAAAGAAGCAAAATAAGGATTAAATAGTGCCCATGGGTATGATAATCAAGAGGGTGTTGGATCTTTGCTAAAAGAGTTCTGTCTACCTGTACTTAGCTTTCCTCCTTTAAAATGGAAAAAAAAAATAATTGATTTCCTGCAGCTCTGCCCCTGGCAACAGTTGTGAAGACCAACAGCCTCAACAGGATCCAGTTTCTTCGGAAGTCATATCTAATCACAGGCTAAACATCCTATTGTTGAACTTAAGGACTTTTGCGTCAATATTAAAGTGTTTGGGAATCATATTTGAGATTTCATGTTCAATAATTGCTCTCCTGATAAAAATATCTGAGCTAATAAAACCATAAGAGTTATTATGGTTCATCATACAACTATATATAGGACTGTCTTTAAAAATTAAATGTAAGTGCCTCTATTTGTATCTGTTATGTAGAGTCCTAGCAGTTACTTCTTTTATCAAAGTGTTGTAAATGGGGGGGAAAAAAAAAAAAGTGTATTCTGGCTGAATGACTTATGGACCAACCAAGTTATCATCTAGTATACTAGTTTTAAAAGTATATTTTTAAAGTATAAAAATGTAGAAACCCACCCTAAACCCCAGTAATATTTAATACCAAAAATAAACTTTCCCAAGTGTAAACACAAACTTAAAGCTTACTTGAGAGTTAGACATGTCAAACCTCTCTCTATGGAGATCACTTTGATAAACTACAGAATTGTAGAGCA
Organism: Antilocapra americana; assembly: GCA_007570785.1. Lineage (NCBI taxonomy): Eukaryota > Metazoa > Chordata > Mammalia > Artiodactyla > Antilocapridae > Antilocapra > Antilocapra americana. The sequence goes on from ML663016.1 coordinate 5,550,180, forward strand.
GATGAATTTAGGACAAACCTTGCTGAAGGTTACTTCATTTCTGTCATCTGTATGCTAGCCTACTGCATGAGTGAGGCCTTGGAACTAAAGGTTTACAACTTTCTTTGGCCCGACTCAATGGACATGGGTTTGGGTGGACTCTGGGAATTGGTGATGGACAGGGAGGCCTGGCATGCTGCGGTTCATGGGGTCACAAAGAGTCGGACACAACTGAGCAACTGAACTGAACCTGGCCTGTATTAAGAGACATATTTTACATCTTACCTCTGTACTTATACATATTCTGCACTAAAACAGATTTCAAGAAAATATTCCTTCTGCACAATACATTCTGGTATTTCTATGCATTATCAGTTTTACTGTTGGATGTATAACCACTAAATTGTTTATACTCCCCACAACTTGAATTATACTGCTTTAAAAGCTTTGCCATTGTGTATGATGACCTTTTAATACTAAAGAATGAAGGGATATGTATTCTCAGGGGCAAAGGAAACAATGGATTTGGTGAGAGGCTTCCAATATAACAACCCAACTTAAAAGTTCATTCCTCTAGCCCTTTTCCACTATTTTTGGCAGACCTAAGTTTAAATAAGCACTAATCAGAAAAGAATGCTCACATGCTGGTCATTCCTAGCCAAAAAAAGGAACAAGTTTCTACAGATTCAAAAAACATAAAATGATCTGGTTTTTTTTAAATGCAAGAATACAAATTCAAAGAGATTAAAAGATAAGAGATGGAAAATAAGCATGGCAGAGTTTGAAGAAATGAATATTGGAAAACTGAAAATGAAAGCCTTAAAAAATACAAAATAGACAAGGCACAGAGAAAACAGATTGGAGGAAATAAGAAATGGAAAAAGCTATAGAGATAATAAAAGGATAGGGAAAGAAATCTTGTCTCTGATTAACTGATATTTCTGATAAAGAGAATTGAGCAAATCAACTTAAAAAATTCAAATAGAAGAAAAATCACCCTGATTTAAAGAGATAAAGAATTATATGAGCACCCAAGCAGAGAAATCAAGTCATGTATAGTGAGGGAAAGAGTCAGGATGGCCTCAGGTCTCCACTAAAGCAGTGAAGCAAAAGGCTCCAAAGGTCTAAGGAAAACTGTGTGGCAAGAACTTTATACCCAGCCAGGGTTGTCCTTAAAATATAAAGGGAATAGATATACTTAAGTACTTATAAGCATACAACCACTTGGGAAAATCTGCCTGATGTTACTGAACAAGAAATGAATCAAATTAAGGACTTAGGGGAAAAAAAAGAAGCAATAAAAGAAATGGTAGTAAACACTTTAGAAATTTTAAATAAAAATAATGGGAAATCATTAAGACAAATGAAATATTTGAACACGACAGAAATAATACAAGCAGGAAGTAGGAGAACTCAATTTTTTATGACAAGAGTCACATACAATCTCTAAAACATACATGAAGCTGGGAAAAAAAAAAACAAAACTCCAGGCTCTTTAATGTTCTATACTTGGCCTTAATTTTAGGAGTCTTTAGAATGAGATTCTCTTGTAGAAAAAAAATTTTTGTAAGTTGAAAATTTACATTTTTTTCTTTGGTTTAATTGAAGCAAAATTAATTTGCTATATGTACTAAATACAGCATATGAACCCACTTTTGTAAAACTTGTCCTATGTATGTATGTGTACATATGTGTAACTATATATATATGATATGTGTGTATTAAAGAGATGGTTTGAAAGAATGAAATTGACTGGATATTAATAGTATTTCTGGCTTATGGAATTTTTAGTGATTTTTTATACTGTTACTTTAATGCTCTTTTTGTAATAAACTGTTAGCTTATCCTTTACAAGGAAAAACTGTTTGGCCTTTAGGGCTTTTGTATATGCTTACCAACACATTTTATATATTGTTTCCTGGAACTGCAAATTAGTAACCACTTTTCTGCAATACAGCAATTTTGTAGTATGTAGCTTCCCAGGTGGCGCTAGTGGTAAAGAACCTGCCGGCCAGGAAAGGTCAGTGTGGGAGATATGAGAGACATGGGTTAGATCCTTCCATCCAGAAGATCCCCTGGAGCAAGAAAAGGTAACCCACTCCAGTATTCTTGCCTGGAAAATCCTATGGACAGAGGAGCCTGAAGGGCTACAGTCCATGCCCTTGCAAAGAGTTGGACACAATGAAGCGACTTAGCACAGCACAGCAGGAACCTTTGAGCCTTTATCCTTTTTATCTAATAATACCATTTGTTAGAGTTCACCATAAATAGAATACAGTTGATCTTTGAATAATGTGAGTCTGAACTGCATGAGTCCACTTGTATGCACATTTTTTTCCCAATAAATATTACAGTTCTACATTATCCAAAAGTGGCTGAATCTGCAGATGTGGATATGGAAGGCCAACTATGGGATTTGAGCACCTATGGATTTTGGTATCTTCCACAGATCCGGGAACCAATTCTCTGTGGATACTGAGAGCTGACTATAACCAAATACAAGAGTAACCTAGTCTATCATCATTTTACATATATATTTTATAAATGAGAAGAGCTAGAAACAGCAGAAATGTCTATCTGCAGGGGACTGAATGAATATATAGTATGTTATTGTTCATATTTTTTAATAATCTTTAATGGCAAGGGAAAATGTTAATCACTCCATGTGATTTAACACTATACAAAAATTTCAAAGCAATGTGATCTTAAGCGTGTGTGTCTGTGTATTCTCTGCAGAAGACTGGATTTCAGGTTTTTCAACTGATCTACAAAGAGATTTGAATTCATAATAAATTTTAATAGTTTATATGCAAAGTCTGTAAATTGTAAAACTCAGCTACCACTGCATAAATTACAAACTTTAAGTTTTCTATTTTTCAACTTGGAACAGTTCTACAATTGAATACTAGCAATTACTGAAGGAGGAACAAGTGAGGTGCTCAAAATTACTACAGAGGAGCACTGTTATACAAGTAAAACTAAGGTACTGGGGTTTATTGCCCCATAAATACCTTTTGCCAGATGGTATACTACTACCTACCTTTGAGAAGGAAGGCTGAACTGGGGCAGTCTCTTGTTGCAGATTAGTTTTGGGGGCAAGGGGAGTGTAGCACTGCACAGGTTTTGGCATTTTAGTTCCCCAACCAAGGACTGAACCCAGGCCCTTGGCAGTGTGAGTGCAGAGTCCTAACCATTGGGCAACCAGGGAATTAACAAATCATTTCCTTTTTAAAGAATATTTAAAATATGTACAAAAGTAGAACAGAAAGACCAGCACTCTATTCTCTAAGACCTGAAAGGACATGAAATGCTTAGAACACTGACTTTAAAGAAAAATCTTGAATTCTCTTAAGTCATATTTTAACAGAAAAGTGTACATTGGGCCAGTTATCTCATTATTTACAAAACCAATAAGCTAAACTCTGCCACTTAGGAGGATTCCACAAGACTGTGAATAAAGCTGCTTTTTTTTTTTTAAGTTTAACTGAGCAACAACACTATGTTAGTTCCAGGTACACAGCATAGTAATTCATAATGATCGCCAAGGGATGCTGAAGCTTTAATATGAAAAACTAACATCTTAACATTTAATAATTCCTTTCCAAGGCTATAAATATGGCAGGAAAGCCTTCCAACCACCTGCAATAGATTTCAAGCATCTTCCCTCCATATTGCAAACTGTGGCAAAAGCCCACGTGCTCTCCTATCTAAGGAACACATGGGAGGAAGCAGAACAAAGATAATATACTGTTCTTAAAAGACATTTGTATTTATTTATTCTGCAGATTTCCAAATAAATCTACAGCATCATGTAGTCTGAATCTCTGGCAAGTCTCTCTCAGTTGTTCATACAAGATGACCTCACTTCAACATACAGTACCAAGAACAGTTAAGAAATCTACCACCAACAATACAAGTTTGAAATCCAACTATAATCACTGATCATGAGGTATTATTGGAAAACATCATCCTTGCAAGTGTACTTTCCAGGCAGTAATACAGGACTCAAAACAGTATGGGATATGTTAGTTCCTCAGTAAATAAGAATTACCTTCCCTATTGTATCAGTTTCAATGGTTTAAAAACTCTACTTCAAAGATCTGTTTCAAGTCTATTCCCAACATGTAACTGTCCTAACTTTAGAATTCATTTTGTTTTGCACCTCCAGTGTTATCAATGATCAGTCTCATATGGGTGTTGTGAAGATCCAATAAAATAAAATGAAAAGATTCTTAGATCTTTTTCTAAAATTAAGTCTGTGATTTAGAACAGTCTATTCACCGGGAGTAAAACAAATCTCTGAGGCTTCCCTGGCAGTCCAGTGGCTAAGACTCTGTGCTCCCAATACAGGGGGTCTGGGTTCGATCCCTGGTCAGGGAACTAGATCCCACATGTAGCAATGAAGAGTTCACATGCTGCAACTAAGACACAGTGCAGCCAAAAAAATAAATACCAAAAAAAATCTCTGAATTGTAACATTATATTCCTATCATCTAAACAACTAGATGAATTAGCCAAATTTGACTCTTGTCAAAAAGATTTATTAACTTAAAATAGAATTACTTCAAATACAGACAAAAGCAAATTTCTGTTCAAGTATGAATATTTTCAATATACAAGAATGTAAAAGAAAAAATTCTAAATCTTCCATCTTGAGGTTTTATTTTTTTACCTTTTAAAAAGTTTTTGGCACTACAAGGTTCTGTAAAGAATAGAAGTGACAAATTTAAAACACATGAAAGTCCTTCCTAATTCTTAAGAACAATATATATAAAGTCTGAAGCAACCAAAGTATGAATACAGCTAATAGAAAATAAAGAATGTAATTTTTAAATTCTCTCTTTATACAATTCATCAAGGTTAAACAAAACAAAATTCCCTTAAAAATAGGGTAATAAAATAGATGAAATTTGTATCACTCAATTCAGTGATACTAGTAAAAACTATAGTTCATATTTATATACAAATAATACAGTCTTTAAAAACAGTCTTAGAATTTAAATAAGCTATCTAAACGTTAAAATTTTAAATCAGAACCTGATTTGTTTTATTTTCCATTAAATGTCACTTTTTCTGCTGAATGTAACTGACACTGAGGTACGGATACCCTTGAGACAGCAGGACTGGCTGGTTGCTGTGCATCTGTAGACCAGCTGAAAGAAAACGGACTGGCGTTACTCCGACACGTTTCCTCTTGGTGGGTGGGGACAACGCTCTCTACACCGACGGGTGGCACATCTGTCTGCTGGACACAACACAGACAGGAAACTGAAAGGCTTGTGCCTATTTACCTGATAACCTCTTAGAATTAACTTTTTTCCCCTAGACATTCCCTATTTGAATTGAGATACTGTGGAGGCAAATAAGACTAGATAAAATGCTATTCATTACTTAGATCAAAGCCATTACTGATACATAAGTACCAACAGAATATAATCAATTCAAATGTCATTCAAATCTCAGTTTCACTAAACAAATCGACTATTACACTACTCAAAAATTCTACTAGATTCCATCGCTTACTAAACTAAATCCAAACTCCTTTATAATATGACCTCAGCCTACCTTCTCTAGCCTCATTACCTACACATTTGTCCATTTACCTCATCTACTCCTATTATTTTCTCTTTTCTATTTCTTCCTATTCTTTTTACTGAGGCAAAACTCAGTGATTTGGCATATATTTTTGCCCCTCAGCTAAGAACACTCCTCTCTGATCTCTACACAATCTCTAGGAAAAAAAATTCCGTATATTTCAAGATCTAATTCATATGTCAAAATGTTAGGCAGTTTGATGCCTGGTGTCCATATTCTGCTCTCTCTGCTAGGGCAAAGTTAATGGATTCCTCTAAGCTCCTATCCTTGTCTGTTTTACATGCCTAGCTTTCCTAATAAAATATGTATTAAGTGTAGGGGTTATTATTTAATTCTGCTTGAGCAATAATCATCTAGCACAGTCTGACATACAGTATGCTCTCTCGATGAATATTTACAGAATTCATGAAGTTTCACTCCCAGATCCTGGCCTTTACAAAGGCTCCACTGTCCCAGAACAAAACCCACTCAGCCTTGTAACAAATATGTAAGCAATGGTACCTTGCGTATAGAAAGGTTTGTTGGGCTGGAATCTGGCATTTCCCTGATGCATGAAGTTCTGATGCAAACCATAAGGCCACGAAGCTGGGACAAGAGGGAAATGGGGTCGCGGTGCATGTTCCCAAGGAATTGGAGGATTCAGTCCTGGAAATCCTGGCTCTGCATTTCAAGAACAAAGGAAAGATGTACGTTAAAACATCACCTTGTTCATTCAAACATTCCTTCATTCCACAAAGATTTACTGGTCATCATTGACCAAGAAATACGGTAAATGCAGAGGATACCCTCCTTCCAAATTTTTTTAAAATTTTCATTGAAGTATTGTTGCTTTATAATGCTGTTAGTTTCTGCTATTCAGCAAAGTGAATCAGCTATATGCTACCCATATCCCCTCTTTTTTTGGATTTCCCTCCCATCAGGTCCCCACAGAGCACTGAGTGGAGCTCCCTGTGCTCTACAGTAGGTTCTCACTGGTTACCTAAATGTCTTATTTATGAATAATTTGAGAACAATTACAGTGTTTTATTTCTTGAAGTTTTTTTGGTTGACATATCTACACAATTAATACGATATATGAATAGTGTAAATCATATAAATTGTGTATGTATATCAATAGTGTACATATGTCAATATATGTATTATGTACAGTGTATATATGTCAGCCAAAAAAATTTTAAGGAATAAAACACTATAATTGTTCCTAAATTATTCATAAAGGAAATATTTAAGAAGACATATACAATAATATGTTGTAACTGCTGTAACAGATTGGTGGATGGTGTCTAAGAGGGGACTAATCCAACTGTTCAAAGACAGAGGTTTTCCCAAAATGATTGACTAAATTGAATTTTAAAGGACAAGGAACAAATTAGGCAAAATGGGAGAGGGAGGGAATTTCAGACAGAAGGAATAGTGTATTCAAAAGCCAGGAAGCAGAAAAGTACAGCAAGTTTGGGAAGCTGCAAAACAACTGGCAATACAGAGACAAACGCAAAGGAAAGCAGTGGTTAGAGGAAAGGCTGGACAGGTAGGTAGAATTTATATTTCAAAGAACCTTAGTACGTCATTAAGCAGCTTACATTTTATCTTAAAAGACACTGCCAATTATCCTAGAATCAATTATACATTGGCCTGGAAGATTCTGTTAGAAGCTGAGACATTGTGGTGAAATGGTTGAAAATAGGCCTTGGTGCCAAACAACTTTAAGTTCAAATACTAATTACAAAAATTACTAAGGTTTAATTATGAACCCCAGGTTGTTATGAGGATTAAATAAGATAACAAAAATAAAGTGGCTTGCACAAATTCTGGCATATAATCAGGAACTCAAAAAAAAAAAAATAAGAGTCCTATTCTATGGCAAACCACCCCCACCAATCTACTTCCCTTTAAGACCCATCTTAAAGTAAGTCTTTCAAAATGCAGAAACCCCTGAATCTTCTGGATCATTTCTGGAGGCTTTTCTCATTCAGGATCAAAATGTGGCAGGAAATAATCTGAAAGACACTGCCCCTTATTTACTAAACTTCCTAGCAGGAAGTTAGGAGGTACAGGATAGGGAGGAACAAAACCAAAACCCATACTAGCCACACTCCTACAAGCTCAGTCTTCTCAGGAGGTAGCTAGTAAACAAAGCAGCTGGTTCACTGCAAGTTCATAAAGCCAAGTTACAACTGAGAGCTGAAGCTGCAGAGCTCAGAGTTTACAAAAAATAAGACTGGGTATACACATTACTGAGATCTTTACTAAAAAACATTTTTAGAGAAATATTTTTACATAAAAGGGTATATTTAGGATATAATTCAATCTCTCTTGGTCATTTTTCACAACCAAATATTTTTATAATTAGAGATAGTCTGAACAATTACCATTAAAGACAATTTGAAAAATGGGGGAAAAAACTCATACAACACCCTCTTCTAATACAAACACTATTATCATTTTAATATATTCCCATCTGGTTTTTCCATTTTTAACATAATGTTAATTTTAGCAGTAACAGTAACTAGGAGTTGTACACCCATCCAACAAATAATAAATATTTGCTGAATAACAGTTTATTATATAATCGAAGTATACAAATACCATCTATCTTACAACAGGCACTATACTGGACGCTAGGGAGACAATGATAGACAAGAAACAACCTAAAACCTCTGAAGGTTCAGTCGAATGCATTATGCAGACAAGTAAACAGGCAAGTTCAACACAGTAAGACAAGTCTTATAATACGAATGTTAAGGAAACAGGGAGGAGAGAAAGAATACCTAATACAATTTGAGGAGAGGACCTATAAGAATTAGAGACTTCCTACAGAAAGTGATCCAAATTTTAAAATGAAGGATAAGTAAGTTAGCCAAGGCTTTGCAGAAAAGCAGGAGGAGGTGAGAGTGAACAGGAGAATTATTGGAGAGGACATTCCAGGCAGAGGGAACCAACCATTTAAGTAAATAATCAGGGGTAAGAGCATGGTGTGTCTGTAGGGTGTTAATTAGTTCATTAAGGATAAAACAGAGATCAACTAGTGGTAGAGACAGGAAGAAGTTAAAACTGATAAAACTGAATCAATGGATCAAAAGGCAAAGCATGTGTCTGTCTTCATGGTTATATGACTCAGTGACTACCACAGTGTTTATCATGGCATGCATACAATAACATTCGTTGAATGAGAAAAGCAGAGGCCACATTAGAATGGCCATGTATGACGTCTACCCTTTGATCCTTGAAATCTAAATGAGTTCCACATTCTGGAATTTCTGCTCAGCAAAACACACTTTCTGTATTATTCCAAAAGAGGTCAGAGATTCCTCCATTACAGTGCTTTAAGGAATAACATATATTCATTTAAAACTATCACTAAAATTATTCTGAAAATTGATAAATAAGCTTATATTCTACATTTCCTCTACAAACAATATATGAGGATAACCAAGCAGTTAATAAGGAAAAGAATCACAGACAGTAAGTTACAGAAGAATCACAAACAGTAAATAGAAAACATAGATAACTCAAAACTGAGTAATGGGAGGCTTATACTTTACTCTCTCCTTTTGTGTTCAAGTTTTCCAAGATAAAAGTTTTAAAAATAAATATAATGTAAAACTAGTTTAACAGCATTTATCAACTATTTTTAAGTACACAAGATGAAAAAAAAAGACTGGATAGTAATAAACCAAAATATTTCTGAACAATTCTGTGCAGGAATTAAGATTATATATGGTTTTCTTTTTCTTTTTCAAATGCTCTACAAAGAATACGCATTATTTAAATATCAGTAAAAAAACTATTCTTTCTTAAAGCTATAAAGTGTTACTAATCTTTTCTTTTTAGAAAACTGCTTTTTACTAAGTAAGGAGATAGTAAGAGTCCAAAACAAAGATTACAGGTTTTGAAGAAAGAAATTGGTTTAAATTCTGGATCTACTATTATTATGACAACATGACAGTTATTTTTTAACTCTTCACAATTTCCTCAACTGTAAAAATAAGTGCTAATAATACCTACATCAAATGAGACTGCAATGAAATTTCAAAATAATAATAACATTTATATTTATTACCTCATTTAATAGTCACAACATTCCTGTGAGTTAGGTTCTATTAATACACACTTATTTCACAGATGAAACTAATGTACAAAGAGATTAAGCAAATGCCTGATGTCACGTAACAGATGGCAGAGCCACAATTCAAATCCAGGTGGTCTGAATCCATAGTCCATACTCTTCACCTTACCTTACACTCCCCACTCCACAAACAATGCTTGCCATCTTTTTACTCACATTTATCTCCCCAGGTTCAACCAATAATACAATTCATGCAACCTTTCTACAGACAGATACAAAAGAAGAAAAGAAAGGGTTACCCGAATTCCCCACTGTACCATTGTTCACCAGGGAATTTGGAGCCACAGTACGGGGCCAGTGTCCATCACGAGAGGAGCTAGGGATCGCCACAGGTCTAGCAGCAGGCTGTGCAAAGATGATGCTGGGGTCGTTCAGGCCAATATTGCTGGGCGCACTGCCTGGTGCGGAATGGATCACTGGGCCATGAATAGGCCAGGACGGGGCAGGGATCTGGAGGGGATGCATTGGCAACAATCCCATGTTGTGCATGGGAGAATACTGAGCTGGTGGTGACTGAGGAAAGTTATACATAGGCATTTGGACCTGATGGGGGTGCTGGGTTCCCTGCTGAGGTGGGCCAAGCTTTGGTTGGGTTCCTGGCTGGGATGGAGGCTGGGTAATGGCAGTGGATTGGGAAGAGTTCTGTGGAAATGCCTGGGGCTGAGGAGAATAAGACGGTGAATCAGACTGCAGAGAAAAAAAAAGATATATTTTAAAATTAATTTATGAACATCTTAATTTTATAAAAGCAGAGATTATAAAAATATAAAACTATGGAGTTACTTCATGAGAATACTATAAACAGAACTTTATGATATACATAGTCACAGATAATAACAGAACCTCATTTAATATGAAGGTAGAGTTTTTCCCAAGGTTCTCAAACCCTCTCTCACACAGGTTTTATCTATAAACCTTTTTATTGCCTAAAGAGGACAAAGTCCAGACAACATACTTATCACATAGAACCCACAACTCCAAATGTAACTAGAAGTTTACATCTAAATATCTCACACTCACTTTCATTTAGCTCCTCAACAAGCATTTACAGAATGTCAATTATGTACTGGGCATTGTTCTAGGTATTAAAAATAAAATACTAACATGTATGCCCTAGTGAAGCTTAAAGTCAATGAGGAAAAAGAGGAGGAAGAGATAAAGATTACATAAGCAATCACAGTAAACTATAATAATTACTATGATAAAGACTGTATAATGTATAATGAAATCCCAGAGCAGGAACACCTAAACCCACTTTGGGAGAAGAAGAGAAGAGAAGATGAAAGAAAGTGGAAATCAAGGAAAACTTGAAGGAAGTGACTTTCAAGCTAAGACTTAAATAGACACCAGTATAATAAAAGAGAGTAGAGAAAAAGGAGAAGGGAAGATTCAGTTAGAACAACACAACTGAAGGTATACAGAAACAAAAGCACATGGCCTTTTAAAGTAACTGGAATCTGAAATGACGGTTACCTAGGCTAGGGAAGCAATCGGATGTGAGCTATTCTTTACAGATAGAAACAACAGACCTAGTGACCAACTGGATGTGAAGGCTGAGGAAGAGCAGTAGTTCAGGAAGCTATAGAGACAGTGAGATCTCTCAATGAGCTGGAGAAGTCAGGAGGAAGAGGCAAACTTGGGGAGTTGGAAAGAAATACAAGCTACATGCTAGACATGTTGAAGCTGCAGTGCTTTGTGAGACCTCGAATAGCAAAGTCCATTAGTCAGACTCTTCCTCAGTCTCAGGTGGGGTGAGTGCTACAAGCAGAGGATGAAAGGGGCACCACAGCAAAGTGGGTAGAGCACAGGTTTTGGAAACAGAACCTAAGGATACAAGTTCTGGTTCCAAGTGTTTATTGACCTCAGGCAAAAAACTTAAATCTCAGTTTCTTCACCTGTAAAGTATAAACAATAGAATCTGTATCATAGGTTTTTGTGAAGATTAACTACAACAATACATGTCAAAAGCATAAGCACCAAATTCAGAATAGCAGAAACATTTCAGTAGCAAGGAAGGGATAATAGGAAAGCTTTAAGAAGGGAATAGCATCCAAGAGCAATGCATAAAGGTTGTCAACTGTGGATACTCTTTAATAAAACCAAAATAACAAAACACTGAGAACTGTTAAAGCCCAGTAGTAGTACATGGATGTTTATCATTTTCTATACTTTTTCAGTATTTTTAAAATATTTAATAAGAACAGGAAAAAATGCATATATAGCACATAGCAATCAATAAATATTGTTACTGTAATATAATTGTTATTATATAACTTTTATGAAAATGTCAGACCCACAGTAGTACATATTCAAGTGTTGGAGGTAGGGTTAGTGGGATCCTGTTTTTTAAGACCAGTCCTACTATTGCTCTTCAAATGCTCTAAGAATTTTTTTCCAAAACACAGATCACATCAGATACAGCATGTTTAATAGTTAACAGCTTTGAAGTGAATGTAGACCTGTGTTATTTCTTATTCTCAGCTTCCCAACTTGCAAAATTTGATCATACCAATACCTATCACTTCACATGGCCATTCAAAGGATTAAATGTTATAATAGGTATGAAGCACTAAAGTACAATGTCAGATTTAGAATAAGCATTCAATTAGTATTTACCTAATTTAAAATGTGCAAGGTGAATACATATTTAGACAAAGGTTAGAGCAACTCAGCAAAGATAACATGAAACCTGTGAATCAGAAATCTAATTCAATACTCTATCTTTTACAGGATACATCTCACTAGGTATCCATATCAGAGATGAGAAGCCACAAAATTTCAAGCAAATGAAGTACCATGCATGTACAGCCTTAACAGTACTAAACCCTTAACACATCTCAATTCTGGGGTCTATTTTTAATTAACAGTGTTCTTTCATTATAGAATATTCTTCCATATTCCTGCATTATGCAAAACCTAAAACCTCAAAGTTATTACCTTATTATAATGCAACCAACAACCTTATTTGGTAGTTAACCTTATTTTACATATAAGAAATAGGTTCACTGAAGTTAAGTATCTTGCCCATAGATTAAAACCCAGATCTACATTACTCCGAAAGTAATGCTCATTCTAGCTGATGTGCCTAGCAAGGACATCTCTATAAAGCATTGTGTAATCTGAAAGACTGAATTTGCCAATCTCAAAGATCAACCTTATCACCCACCAAAATTAGAGCTGTTTTCCTGCCAAGACCAACCCATCTGCAAGCAGAGTACTCACGCATTCTGAGGACTGCCTAGTCCTTATGGACTGATCACCTTGTTGCTGGGCTGAACCAGCCACCTGCTGGGCATTTACAAGATTGCGGACCAGCTGGGCAGCTAAGAGAAGACATCAAAAAGAAATTCAATAGATAAAATAACAGATAAATGATAATCAATAAACTCCCTTCTTCAGTACAAGTCTCAAATCTGTGATTTTATAAACTTGGACTTTTAAAGTATGATTATGTTAGCAAAGAAATTTTAAACAACTCATTTTTTAATTTAAGCCATTTCTCAATCCTTAGAGCATTAAAAAAATAGTGATTCTAGAAACAAGAACAAATATCATACTGTTTTCTAAAGAAGATTATACATTTATTTAAGAAAATGACTCCTGCAACAAGAATCTGAATAACTGGAAATCATCATATTTTGTTTTTTTCTTTCAATAAACTCTCATCTGGGTTTCTAATTCATAAAATTCCCTATGAAATATAATAAGAACAGATCTCCCTCTCTCATTAAAGACATGGGAAGAGATACAATTTCTCCCATATGTTCCCAGAAAAATGATCTCTCATTGACTTTTGGGGGTGGGTAGTTAACTTCTGTTAACTTTTCATAGCAAGAGAAATAAAGAATATGACTCAAATCCAAAAAGTACTTAGAGGGAGTTGCCTGAATACAACAGACTGCTAAGACTTTGACATTAAACATATCCAAAACCTAAATTTTCTCTTTAATAAATTAAAAGACCTAAAATCATACAGCTATGTTTAGAATAGAGAAGAATCAGGGTCCTTAAAATGACATCAACATAAACGACACTATTTCCGCCAGAAACGATTTTTGGCTTTTTCTATTTACCTGCCACACTGCTGTTCCTCTGACGGGCCAGCTTGACCTCTGGGCACTCCCTTCGCACATGTCCTGCATCTCCACAGATAAAACATCTGAGGTCTCTGGGGTCTCTAAAGTCTCGAGTGTCGTGGAGGTCTCGGGGGTCAAGAAGGTCTCGGGAGTCTTTCTCCTCTTCATTCCCTTCTTTCTCTTCTTCACTGTCTTTCTTCTTTAGTCTAAACAGTAAACTGCTGATACCAATAATGTGGGGCTAGGGACTTATAAACTGAGGGAACTATAGAGTAAACTAAACCATACAAAAGCCTCTCAATAAAGGGACTAACATGCCCATCGTTTCATGCATTTTTTTGAAGGCAAGGGTTCTCACATACCTACTCATATGGCAGACATAGGGTATTCTAGTAGTTTCACAATACAATATCAACTTTTAATGTTTAATAGCAAATTTTAATTGTACAATCTTTTGTTGGCTATTTATTATCTCCATTTTATAGAGAAAGACATTTGAGGCTTAGAGAAAGTAAGTGTCTTCTCTAAATTTAATAGCAGTGATGGAAACTACAAATTTGTTCTGTATGAAAAGTTCTAAGCTCTTTACGTTAAGTAAGGCTTGATGACTAAAAAAGTAATTTCCTAGCCTATTAACATAGTATAAGGAACACAGGAAAGTATCACAGACATATTTTCAGGGAGCACAGAGGATGTATATTCCTTAAGGGAAAGAGTATATAGGCATATCTTACAATATATACCTCAAAGATTCATTTAATTATTTTTTAATTATTTGTTTTCGTAATAGTGAGGTTCTCAGCAAGAACCTCATATCTTGGTCTTTTTTTTCCCTTGGATCCTAGCACAGTTTCCAGCATACACTAGGTGCTAATAAATACTTCTGCAGTTTAAAAAACCTTAATGAATAGATGAACAAATAATAGACATCATGAGACACCAATGTACCAGGAATAAATCTCACTCTTTCACAAAACACTACTCAAATATACATTTACCTAAGGGTCAACTGCAAGCTCTAAACTTTCTCAATTTAAGCATATCTAATACAGTTATACCTTCAATTTGCCTCATATTTATTTTCCCTACAATGTTGATACATAATCATTTGCCAACCTTCTCCTTTTGGGGCAGTCTTTCATATAGTGGCCTATTTTTCCACACACACGGCAACATCGATCATTGGGAGCCAGTTCTCCATCTGTTAATACTCTGGAATCAAAGAAGTACTCCTAGGAAGAAAATACAACTTTACTAGAAAAAAAGAAATCACTGTAAACTTCTGAATCCAAATGGAAAGCAGACCAGGACCCAGAAGTAATTTTTGAAAAAAACGAAATAAATATCAACAAGTATTTCACTGTAACTAAAACCATATATGAAAACAAGATTCAGAATTATCATCATCAATATCACAGCTGCTAACAGTACAAATAACTTCATATTCAGGCTTTTTTCTCACTCATCTGTAACATCTTTGTGTAACATCCTGATAAAGTAGATACTATTACCCTGCTCATTTTATAGATGAAGAAACTGAGGCTCAAGGCTTGGAAAGTTCAAGCCATTTGCCCACAGCAAAAAAAAGCTAGGAGATAAAGGATCTCAAGCTGAGCCTGTCTGATTACAAACCTCATG
Organism: Antilocapra americana; assembly: GCA_007570785.1. Classification (NCBI taxonomy): domain Eukaryota; kingdom Metazoa; phylum Chordata; class Mammalia; order Artiodactyla; family Antilocapridae; genus Antilocapra; species Antilocapra americana. The sequence continues at coordinate 5,565,594 of ML663016.1, forward strand.
CTTTCTGCCCCATCAGGCCACTTCCACAAAGGAATCAGTATCTTTACAAAAGAATTCTATGTAAATAAAGCAATCCTCTGGTTTGTTTAAAATATCACTGGATTTACATTCAACATTTCAAGAACATGTAACATTTACTATACAAAGTAGAATATACCTAAAAAGAATACAGAGAACCAAAAAGAATTAAATCATTTTTCCAAGTCTTCAAAGAATCAGGCTCATTTTTGCTTTATCTTACCACCTTCGTTATCTTTCTAAGCTTTATTTCAGTTTTGCACTATCACAAAGACTAGTTTATCCTGACAATACCCATATCTTTGGATGGCAAGAGAACATGTCTATTTAGTACTCTCTGATTTCTTCAAATCTATCTAATGTCAGGGGTAAGTGTAAGAGAGACACCCACTGAATGGCTATTAGAAAAGAAAAAAGATAGCAACAAGTATTGTCAGGATGTGAAAAACCTTGAACCTTCATATATTGCAGGTGGAAATACAAAAAAGTCCAACTCTTTTAAGAAACAGCTTAGCAGCTCCTCAGAAAGTTAAACATAAACTTATTAAAATGACCCAACAATTCTACTGTTACGTATATGCCCAAAAGAAATGAAAACATACACCCACAGAAAATTTTGTACACAAATATTTATAGCAGCACTACTCATAGCAGCCAAAGAGTGGAAACAATACAGATTTCCAACAAACTGATGAATGAATAAATAAAATGTAATATAACCATACAGTGCAATATCATTAAACCATAAAAAAAGAACAAAGTACTGATACATGCTACAGCTTGAATGAACCCTGAATACATTCTGCTAAATGAAAGAAACCAGTTACAAAAGGCTACACATACTCTGATTCCATTTTCATAAAATGTGCACAATAGGCAAATCAACAGAGTGAGAAGAAAAAGGAAGGAGGACTGACTGCTAATTGGGACAGGAGTTTTCTTGAGAGAGGACGAAATGTTCTAATTAGATGTGGTGATGGTTGCACAATCCTGCAAAAATACTCAAAAACACTGAATTACTCACTTTATATACGTAAACTCTAAAGTACATGAATTATTTCTCAATAAAACTGTATTTCTAAAACAGAACACAGTGTAATTCTTTACCTTTACTACTGATGAAGTCAATATAATCTATTAAACTCTTCATTATCATTTTTTCTGATAAGACAAAAATGAAAGCCTTTCTTAATTTACCTGGTTGCTTATGGCAAAAATCTAGGAAATCACCCTGAACTTATTCTCCTCGACTCATCACCTCTAATTAATCACCAGGTTGGATCCATTCTATTCCTGAGTATCTATGTCTTTAATCAAATTTTTCTTCATTCTACCTTCCTAGTTAAAGTGGCCTAGACCTGGGGTCAGCAAACTTCTGCGAAGAGCCAGATAGTTAAATTTCAGGTGTTGAGGTAAAACTGAAGACATTATATTATATAGGTATTTATAAGAGAGAAAGAAAATTTCCACAAAAATTTTATTGAATTTCAAAATATATTAATAATAACAGAGTATAATGTTTTTATAATCTAAGTTTACTAATTCGAAAAAAGGGACACTTTCTGGAGGAGACATTTGCTTAATTGGAGTTCAAAGTTAGTGCTTCCTATCATTAAAATAGAAGGCAAATTGTTAATCCTAATCTGCAGATACATTTTGTCTATTTCATCTTTGAAAATATTTTTCACAGATGAAAAGATTGAATATTTAAGGTAGAGAAAATAATGAATGGATCTAGAGTACCTATGGAAGGACTAGTTTCTAATAAAGAAGATGTATCTGGTGACTGGCACGCAAGATGGTGAAGTAGAATGATTGAGTTCACCCCTTCTCAGTTGTGTCTGACTCTCTGAGATCCCATGGACTGTATATAGTCCATGGACTTCTCCAGGCCAGAATACTGGAGTGGGTAGCGTTTCCCTTCTCCAGGGGATCTTCCCAACCCAGGAATCAAACTGGGATCTCTTTGCAGGCAGATTCTTTACCAACTGAGCTACCAGAGAAGCTCCCTTCTTAGAGAAACACCAAAATGACAACTAACTGCTGAACAACCACTCAACAATAAGAACAGAAAGGCTGGAACCTACCAAAAGACACCCTACATCCAAAGACAAAGAAGCCACTGCAAAACTGTAGGAGAGGCACAACTGCAGTAAAGTTGAATCCCATACCTGCTGTGTGGGCAACTCACAAACGGGAAAATAATTATACCACAGAAGTCCTACCACAGGACGGAAGGCCCTGAACTTCATGTCAGGCTTCCCGACCTGAGGATCTGGTAACAAGAAGAGAAGCCCCCAGAGAATCGAACTTTGAAGGTCAGTAGAGTTTGACTGCACAAATTCCACAGAACTGGGAAAAACAGAAATTCCACTCTGAGAAGGAGTACACAAGGACCTCTACGTACCAGGACTCAGGGGAAAAAACAGTGACTTCGTAAGAAACTGGGCTAGGCTTACCTTCCATTATTGGAGGGTCTCTGGCAGAGGTGGGGGGTGGGGCTGTGGTTCATTCTGGGAACAAAGACACTTGAAGTAGCAGTTTTAATGAGCCTGCACTGGTGTGAGTCCTCCTGGAGGCTACTATTTCATCCCACAACCTTAACCTCACTCAACAACCTGAAGGCTCAAGTGCCACAACACCTAAGGCCAAACAACCAACAAGAATGAAACACAGCCCCACCCATCAGCAGACAGGTCACTTAAAGTCTTCCTGAGCATGGCCCTGACCACCAAAGGGACGAGACCCAGCATCACCCACCAGCTGACAGGAACTAGACCCTCCCACCAGGAAGCCTGCACAAGCTTCTTAGACAGCCTCATCCACCAAATGGCAGACAGGAGACACAAGAGCTACAATCCTGCAGCCTGCAGAACTGAAGCTGTAATCACAGAATGTTAGACAAAATGAGACAACAGAGGAGTATGTCCCAGATGAAGGAACAAGATAAAACCCCAGAAGAACTAAATGAAGTGGAGATAGGCAATCTAGGGTTAAAAAAAAAAAAAAAAATCAGATTAATGGTAGTGAACATGACCCAAGATCTCTTAAGAAAAAATGGAGGCACAAATTAAGAAGATGAAAGAAACGTTTAACAAAGACACAGAAGAACTAAATAACAAAACAGAGATGAACAATACAAGAACCAAGACGAAAAATACACTAGAAGGAGTCAACAGCAGAGTAACAGGCAGAAGAAAGGATAAGGGATCTGAAGTCAGAATGGTGGATATCACTGCCATGGAACAGAATAAAGAATGAAAAGAAATGAAGACACTCTAAGAGACCTCTGGGACAACTTTAAAAACCTCAAACATTCACATCATTCAGTCCCAGAAGGAAAAGAAAGAAAGAAGGGACTTGAGAAAATATTTGAAGAGGTAATAGCTGAAAACTTACCTAACATGGGAAAGGAGACAGTCACCCAATTCCAGGAAGGTCAGAGAGTTCCAGGTAGAATAAACCCAAGGAAGAACACACCAAAACAAACAGGAATCAAATTGAAACAAAAATTAAAAGCAAAGAAAAAAAAATTAAAATATTAAAAGTAACAAAGAAAAGCAACAAATACAAGGGAACTCCCATAAGGTTATCTGCTGATTTCTCAGCAGAAACTCTGCAGGCAAGAAGGGAGTGGCATGATATAATTGAAGTGATGAAAGGGAAGAACCTACAACCAACAGTACTCCACCCAGCAAGGCTCTCATTCAGATTTGACGGAGAAAGCAAAAGCTTTACAGACAAGAAAAACCTAAGAGAATTCAGCACCACCAGACCAGTTTTGCAACAAATGCCAAAGGAACTTGAAGCAGAAAAGAAAAGGCAACTACTGGAAACAAAATTATGAATGGAAAAGCTTATCAGTAAGTACAAAGTAAAGGTAGGAAATCATCTGCATACAAATAGGATATCAAAATCAGTAATTATGAGAAACGGAGAACACGAATGCAGGATACTGGAAATAAATTTGAAATTAAAAGTCTAGCAACTTAAAACAATCTTTTTTATGTACAGAATGCTATATCAAAACCTCATGGTAAACACAAACTAGTGTGTGACCAACCTAGACAGAATATTAAAAAGCAGAGACATTCCTTTGCCAACAAAGATCTGTCTAGCCAAGGCTATGGTTTTTCCAGCAGTCATGTATGGATGTCAGAGTTGGACTCTAAAGAAAGCTGAACACCAAAGAATTGCTACGTTTGAACTGTGGTGTCGGAAAGGACTCTTAGAGTTCCTTGGACTGCAAGGAGATCCAACCAGTCCATCCTAAAGGAAAAAAGTCCTGAATATTCATTGGAAGGACTGATGCTGAAGCTGATATTCCAATATTTTGGCCACCTGATGCAAAAAACTGGCTCATTTGAAAAGACCCTGATGCTGGGAAAGATTGAAGGCGGGAGAAGGGGACGACAGAGGATGAAATGGTTGAATGGCATCACTGACTCAATGGACGTACATTTGAGTAAACTCTGGGATTTGGTGATGGACAGGGAGGCTTGGCGTGCTGCAGTCCATGGGGTTGCAAAGAATCAAGACATGACTGAGCAACTGAACTGAACTGAGTATCAAAACCTCATGGTAACCACAAACTGAAAATCTACAATAGGTAAATATACAAAAATGAAAATGGAATCCAAACACAACACTAAAGTTAGTCATCAAATCACAAGAGAACAAAACAGGAAGGGAACAAAAAAGACCTACAAAGCAAATCCAAACCAATTAAGAAAATGGCAACAGGAACATATATATTGGTAATTACCTTAAACATAAGTGGGTTTAACGCTCTAACCAAAAGAAATAGAGGTGAATGGATACAAAAACAGGTCCCATATACATGATATCTACAAGAGACCCACTTCACATCTAGGGACACATACAGACTGAAAGTGAGGGGCTGGAAAAAGGGACTCTGTGCAAATGTAAATTAAAGGACAGCTGGAATAACAATATTCTTCTCAGATAAAAGAGACTTCAAAATAGACAAAATAAAAGAGACAAAGAAGGACACTACATAATGATCAAGGGATCATTCCAAGAAGAAGCTATAATAATTGTAAATAAATACTTACCCAACACAGAGCACCCCAATATATAAGACAAATACTAACAGTCATTCAAGGAGAAATCAACAGTAATGTAATTAATAGTGTGAGACTTAAAAATACATTTATATAAATGGACAGATTATCTAGAAAGAAGATTAATACAGAAATACAGGCCTTAAATGACACATTAGACCTGACCACCTTCATTGACATTTACAGAGTATTCCATCCAAAAGCAGCAGAATACACACTTTTCTCAAGGGCCCATGGAACATTCCCTAGGATTAACAATAGGTTGGGCCACAAAGTAAGCTTCAGTAAATTTAAGAAAATTCAAATCATACCAAGCATCTTTTCTAACCACATGGCTATGAGATTAGGAATCAACTACAAGAAAAAAAAATAAAAAACACAAATACATGGAAGCTAAAGAATATGCTATTAAACAATCAATGGATCACTAAAGAAATCAAAGAGGACATAAAAATTACCTAGAGTCAAATGAAAATGAAAGCACAATGATACAAAACCTAGGGACATGATAAACGCAGTTCTGAGAAGTTTACAGTAATATAATCCTACCTCAGGAAACAAGAAAAATCACAAATAAACAACCTAATCTTCTATCTAAAGCCAACAGAGAAAAAAGAATAAACAAAACCCAAAGTTAATAGAAGGAAAGAAAGAAAGAGCAGAGCAGAAATATAAACAAAGAAAATCAATAAATCAATGAAATAAAAAGCTGATTCTTTGAAAAAAATAAACAAAACTGATAAACCTTTAGCCAGACTCAACAAGAAAAAAAAGGAGAGCACTTAAATCAATAAAATTAGATTAATTTAAAAAGAGAAGTTGCAATAGACACCAGAGAAATACAAAGGATCATAAAAGACTACTACAAACAACTTTATGCCAATAAAATAGACAACCTGGAAGAAATGGACAAACTCTTAGAAAGGCACAGTCTCCCAAGACTGAACCAAATAGAAGTACAAACTTCCAATAAACAAAAGTCCAGGACCAGATGGCATCATAGATTAATTCTATCATTTAGAGAAGAGTTGACACTTATTCTTCTGAAACTATTCCTCCAAAAATGCAGAGAAATGAATACTCCCAAACTCACTCTATAAGGCCATCATCATATTGAAACCAAAACCAGACAAAGACACTAGCAAAAAAAAACAACTAATAGGTCACTATCACTGATGAACATAGACACAAAAATCCTTAACAAAAAATACTGGCAATCTGAATCCAACGATATATTAAAAGGATCACACACCATGATCAACTGGGATTTATACCAGGGATGCAAGGATTTTTCAATATCTGCAAATCAATCAGTATGATACACCACATCAACAAATAGAAAAATAAAAGCCATATGATCATCTGAACAAATGCAGAAAAAGCTTTTAACAAAATTCAATACCTATTCATGATAAAAACTCTCCAGAAAGTAGGCAGAGAGGGAACATATCTCAACATGATAAAGGCCATATATGATAAGCCTGTAGTGAAAAGCTTAAAGCGTTACCTCTTAGATTTGGAACATGACAAGGATATCTGTATTCTCACTATTTTTATTCTACATAGTTTTGGAAGTCCCAGCCATGACAAATCAGAGAAGAAAAAGAAATAAAAGGAATAGAAATTGGTAAAGAGGTAAAACTGTCACTGTTTTAGATGACATACTATACACAGAAGATCCTAAATATGCCACCAGAAAACTACAAGAGCTTATCAATGAATTTGGTAAAGTTGCAGGATATAAAATACACATAAATCTTGCACTTCTATACACTAACAATGAAAGATCAGAAGGAGAAACTAAAGACACAATCCCATTTATCATCACATCAAAAAGAAAAAATTACCTAGGATTAAACCTACCCAAGGAGACAAAAGACCTTTACTCCGAAACTGTAAGACACTGATGACAGAAATCAAAGATGACACAAACAGATGGGAAGGTATACCATGTTCTTGAACTGGAATAATCAATATTGTCAAAATGACGATACTACCCAAGGCAATCTACAGATTCAATGTAATCCCTATCAAATTACCAATGGCATTTTCCACAGAACTAGAACAAAAAAATCTTAAAACTTGTATGGAGACACAAAAGACCCGGAAAAGCCAAACCAATGCTGAAAAAGAAAAACAGAGCTGGAGAAATCAGGCTTCCTGATGTCAGACTGCACTACAAAGATACAGTCATCAAAATAGCATGGTACTGGTACAAAAACAAAAATATAGATTAATGGACTAAGATGTAAACCCCAGAAATAAACCCACGCAACTATGGTCAATAATCTATGACAAAGGAGGCAAGACTATACAATGGAGGAAAGACAGTCTCTTCAACAAATGGTGCTGCTGCAGCTCCAAGTAAAAAAATGAAATTAGAACATTCTTTAACACCATTCACAAAAATTGATTAAAGACCTAAATGTATGAACTAATACTATGAAACAAGTTAAGAGGAAAACACAGGCAGAACACACTTTTATATAAATCGCAACAACTTTTTTTCTGAGCTGTCGCCTAGAGTAATGGAAATTAAAAAATAAACAAATGGGACTTAAATAAACTCAAAATCTTTTGCACAACAAAGGAAACCGTAAACAAAATGAAAAGACAATGCACAGAATGGGAAAAAATATTTGCAAATGATGCGATGGACAAGGATTAGTCTGCAAAATTTACAAACAACTCATGCAGCTCAATTTAAAAAAACCCAATCAGAAGATGATATATAGATGGCCAAGAGGCACAAGAAAAGATGATCAACACTGTTAATTACTAGAGAAATGCAAACCAAAAACTACAATGAGGTATCATCTCACATCAGTTAGAATGGCCATTATCAAAAAAATCTACAAATAATAAATGCTGGAGAAGGTATAGAGAAAAGGGAACCCTCCTACACTGTTGGCGGGAATATGAAGTGGTACAGACACTATGAAGAACAGTATGGAGGTTCCTTAAAAAACTAAAAATAGACAAATCAAGAGAGTAGCACTGAACATATCCACTGCCATGTGTAAAACAGACAGCTAGTGGGAAGCTGCTGCGTAACACAGGGAGCACAACCCGCTGCTCTGTAACGACCTACAGGCACAGATCTGGGGGTGGGTGGGAGGGAAGTTCAGGAGGAAGGGTATATATGTATACTTAGGGCTGACTCACCTTACAGTATGACAGAAACCAACACAACACAGTAAAGCAATTATTCTCCAATTAAAAACAAAATTAAAAAAACAGAAACAAAAAGAAACTAAAAACACAGACACCGTATGATCCAGCAATCCCAATCCTGGGCATATATCCAGAGAAAATAAAGGTGTCACTGTGGTACTTTCTTCACCTAGGATATTGATTTATAATTGTTTTTTTGTTGTTGTTGAAGGTTGATACCCTTTCCATTGACTTAAACTGATACATGACTTTTACTCCACATGCCCAGTTGTCATATATTCCAAAGCCACTGGACCACTTGAGTACATAAGTGCCACTGTTATATGAAATATGTGTATTCAGGTCTGTAAACCCAACTGTGTGACTTGGAGTGCTTCCTGCAGATGATTCTGACTGTTGAGTATTTACATGGACCATGGTGATATCCAAAAGAAAAATGCTTTTATATTTATAGGTTATTTCATTGAACTATATAAAATGGGTATCAATAAATGTATTTACTCCAGAAAAAAAAAAAAAGAAGAAGATATATACACCCAAATGCTCACGGCAGCACTATTTACAACAGCAAACATGGGAGCAACCTAAACGTCCACGGACAAGCGAATGGTAAAGATGTGGTGCAGACACACAACGGAATATTAGCCATTAAAAGAACGAAATAATGCCATTTGCAGCAACGTACATGGACCTGGACGTTTTCATGCTAAGTGAAGAAAGTCAGACAGAGAATGACAAAAATCATGTGATATCACTTGTATGTGAATTCTAAAAAGAAATGATACAAATGAGCTTATTTACAAAACAGAAACAGACTCACAGACTGAGAGAATGAACTTATGGTTATGGAGGGACAAGGGGAGAAAGACAGATTGGGAGTTTCAGATTGGCATGTACAGACTACTATATTCAAAACAGAGAACCAACTGTATGTATCTGTACAAGGACCTACTGTATAGCATAGGGAATGCTGCTCAATAGTCTGTAATAATCTAAATAGAAATCTGAAAAAGAATAGCTACATGTATATGTATAACTTAATCACCTTGCTCTATACCTGAAACTGATACATTTTTAATCAACTATGTCCCAATATGAAATCAAATTTTTTTAAAAAAAAGAAGAGATATCTGAAGATACAAGCAGATTTATAGATATGGTAGCAAAAAAATGAAGGAATATCTATTTAATACCATCTCTGTCTCAAAAAGAAAACATCCGAGTGTGAGAAAGGCAGAGAAGATGGGATAAAACAAATTGGGCACTGAATTTTGAGTAAAATAAATAAAATTTGGAATAGTCCCTATTGAATGGGAGACAGAGGTAACCAAAAAAATGTATTAATAATGTCAGATAGTATTCAAAGTCCAGTTGAGGCTGGTGAACATTAATGTATAGCTGTGCTATAAACTGCTTAGCCTTAAGACTTCTTTCCATCCGGCACAGTCCAAGCATAAAGAGATGGTGGGTGGCTGAGTTCATGTAAAGTTGAACATATACTAATGCAAAAGAAGGACAATGGTACAAAGGAATATAAAGTATATCCCACAGGTAGTCCAAGGAACATAAGTTAAATGGAGAGGAAAAAATAAAGACAGGAGATAACTGACAGACTGGAAGAAAATGGATTAATATGCCAGAGAAGCTAATGAACAGAAGAAGAGCTGAAATGGGAATGTTTTGGTGAGCAAGAAAGGTGAGAGCACAGAAAATCTACTTGCTCTTCATTTTCACTGGAACCGAAAGGGGTGAAAGATATCTATTCTCTATGCTGTTATAGTCCTAGTACATATCAAAGAAATAGGCACAAATCAGGAATTCAGTATGTGTTGAAAGAATGAACTTTACTATGGAAAATTATGCATGAAAAACTATATAACAAGGTTCTTTTTCTACAGTATCAGTTAGAACACTGATACCAACTTAAATGTCCATTTAAGGAGAAGAGTTAAACTGGTATACTCAAGCTATAAAATACCATATATTGACTTTTAAAGTAGAATAAAGCAAATTAAAAAAATGACTGGGAGAATCACAGATCCCTTCTGATAGGCTCTTATGCCCAATCACATCCAAGAGGACTCTACGTTAATGTTTCACTCACAGTCTGACTGCATGAGACTGCACCGTTTCTAGCAGACACATGCACGCAAGCACACTAATAGAACTTCCATGATTTTCGGGTAAAATGCCATATCAATGTGTCACCGTATTTGCTGTGATTTGACTGTGCTTATCATTTACTGCTATTTTAATAGATTAGTAAAATTATTACTGTATTTTCCTTTTGTTAGATATTTTGCTTCTGCATGACCTGCGCCATTTCAAATTTTACTGTTATTTTACTTTTGATTATAATTATTATAACCCCCACCGCCTACGAATCAGGACTATCAAAAATGCTTCAAGGGAATAAAGCTCTAGAATGTTTCTGCTGTTCCCACCCCAACAAGAAAGAGTGATGAAACTGAACAAGATCAAAGATATTCATTATTCAATAACAGAGACACTGTTTCTCTTTTGAGATTTCTTCTTCCTCTGTGGGACTGTGACATCCTCCCATTAGAAAGCAACCTAAACCAGAGTAAGACCAAGAGGAATGGGGGACACTACACCCCCTAGTTCAGGTAGAAGGAATCCTCCTAGTTCCATGCCTTTAGTTCAGCTTACCAAGGGCTGTACCACAATTAAAGCAGAAACCTCAGCAAATAATAAAGTTTTATCAATACTTTGGGCTTCCCTGGTGGCCCAGACAATAAAGAATCTGTCTACAGTGCAGGAGACCTGGGTTTAATCCCTGGGTTGGGAAGACCTCCTAGAAGAAGAGAATGACTACGCACTATAGTATTCTTGCTTGGGAAATCCTATGGACAGAGAAGCCTGGTGGGCTACATACAGTCCATACAGTTGTAAGGAGTTGGACATGACTGAGCAAACTAACCCTTTCAACTTTCACACTGATACTTTGGTACTGACTTCTCTGTTTGTATCTTCACCAAGATTTCTAGAGATAGAAGACAGGCAGTAGGGAGCACCTCAGATTCAAAATTAAAGGATCCTAAGTCCTGACTATCAACCCTTACTTGTTTAACAAATGCTTATTTAATGGATCCTATGTGCCAGAAATTATGACAAGCGCTGGCAATATGATGGTAAACCTCACAGACATGGCCTCTGTCCTCATGGAGCTATACAGTCCAATGGGAGAGACAGAATTTAACAAATAAATTTAAAAAACAGATAAAATAGAGCCAATTGATATGTCACTATTGACTATGGTAAGTGCAATAAGAAAAGACAGAGGGGAGTTATAACCATCTTTTCCCCTATTCCTAACACCAGCTTGTAACAGGATTAGGTTTCTTGTACTACAAAAAAAAGTTCTATAGGAAAACAGAAAAGGTTGAGAATTTAAATTACGTAAACTTACAGCTTCTCTGCCGATGAGTGGGTAAAAAGGGGTACCAAAAAGTTTCCTTCCATTGATAAAAGCTTTCATGATGAAATTGGTCACTATTGAAAAAAGAAGAAAAACAATGAAGATCCAGACATTAATGTGTAAGAGCTTTAAAAGCAGGGTATTTCTATATTTAAAACTTACTTTTTCTAGAAACTCCAGCACCAAGGTTATGATTCAAATCAAAAGGGTCTAGAAAAGAAATATTTTATTCTTTAATTAAGAAGCTCATTGTAACATAAATATACTTAGTAACCATAACTAGAGTCTAATACTCAGTAACACAGACCAAAGTCAGAGATTTTTTTTTTATAATTACAGATTAAAGGATAGAAACTGACTAAAAAAAAAAAAAAGAGGAAATATCTTCCAAATTCTAATGTGTTTCAGTTTCCTTCTCAATTTCATTGGCCAAATAAAATTCTAGCTTTTCAAAGGAAATTTGTTGTATGACTCAGGGAACTCAAAGTCAGGTTCTGTAACAACCTAGCAGGGTGGAAAGATTGAGAGGTGGGGGGACGGTTCAAGAGGGAGGGGACATATGTATACCTATGGCTAATTCATGTTGATGTATGGCAGAAACCAAAGCAATATTATAAAGCAATTACTGTTCAATTAAAAATAAATAAATTTTTAAAATTCTGCCTTTTGTCTTGTTTTGCTTTGTTTTGTTCTTGAATTAATATCAGCTGAATGATTACCTTCAATGGCAATACATTTGGATGTCCACTGCTTCTCAAAAGTTGTCAACAGTTTTTTCTGCCGAATGCTAATTACATATTCTTTGAAATCAAATTCTTCAGTATAGAAGCGAAGCAGTCCCAACCAAAGCTCTCCTAACGTTTCTGTGTTCTTTCCAAGTGAAGGTAAACGTTTTTTCTAAGGTGAGAAAAAAAAAAAAAGGAGAATGACATATCTGTACTTATCCAAAATATAGATCCCAAATCCAAGTAAAATTATTAAATTACGCAAATCCTAACATGTATCATCAGTGAACATTCCACAACATAAAAACTATGAAGAAATTACCAGTTCTTCTGTTTTATCAAAGAAAAAAGCATTCCATCCATCAACCATTCTCTGTGGAATCTGTTTTCCATCAAAGATCTGCATTAAGAAAATCAGTTTTATTATTAGATTTCAAGCCATCCAACTCAAAGCCTAAATAGCTTCACATCATTTTAGAATTTACATATAATAGACATATTGAAATATTTATTCCAAAAGGAACATGTCAAGATGGTATAAATGGACATCAACTTATTAATGAAAATGAATAAAATGTATCTGAAAGACCAAAGCTGGGAAAGGGTATCTTGAGAGCATCAGACTCTCCAAATGATACATTTGATATTGTCTATTTGGTTTATCAAAACATATCCAGCCCAAGTTTAATTAAGTAAAACTAAAGAAAAAATAAATGAAAATGGCATTTTCATCAAAGGATCACAGATGCAGAAATCCATAAGAGATAATACTCACTGACAGTAAACCTTAAAGGAAATCAAAGAAGCTGTTGTGGGGAACAGCTTTAGTACCTTTAATCAGTTATCTGTATCAGATGAGGCTGAAAAGGGTCTGGACACTGATTCTTTTTTAAATAGAATATTAGACAGCTTTTTTTGACATTTTGATAAATATGATTAATTATGAATAGTAATTCCCTGTCCTAAGGAAAGGGGGGAAGATAATGCTATTCTACTAGAAGAATTTTATAAGATCATTGTACAGGTACAACTGACCTCTATAAGCAATTTTGAGACTTATTTCTTATAGGAGCTTTAAGAAAGAGACACAATAAAGTAAAAAGCTGGGATAAGTGCAGAATCAGCAGACCTCATTTCTAGTCTTAGTCCTGCCAAGTAGTAATTCTGGACAACTATTCTTCCAAATCCTCAGTTTTCCCAATGGAAAAAAGAGAGAGAGATTAATTAGGTCAGTTGTTTTCAAATTTTATTTTTCTTTCAAACTGTTAGAACCCCTCCCTAAAATGGATTCTTCTTGGAAGTTCAACAGTAAAACAGAGGTACTCTGATAAAAGCCTGAGTGAAGAAAATTATAGCCTATCTTTTCCTTCCTCCACCCCTCACACACACTTTAAAGAGTTCGTAGAGCTTGTCAGGGCTTCCCTGGTGGCTCAGGTGGTAAAAAATCCACCTCCAACACGGAAGACCTGGGTGAGATCCCTGGGTTGGGAAGATCCCCTGGAGGAGGGCATGGCAACCCACTGCAGTATTCTTGCCTGGAGAATCCCCGTGGACAGAGGAACCTGGTGGGCTATTGTTCATGGGGTTGCAAAGAGTCGGGCACGACTGAGCCGTATGACTAAGCACAGAGCTTATCAAACTATACTTTAAAACCACTAGATGCTCCCCAGGTTCCTCCCATTTTAAATGAGACAGTTAATCATAAAATTAACTACATGTCTGTCCCTCTAGTTTAACTCTTAGGTTTAAGTTCCTTGTGGGCAAGGACTATAACTGACATCTAGAGCCAAAATTCCTACTACATCAAAGCCTGCCATATAGAGAATACTTAATATATGTCTGTTGAATGAATGTATTTACTCTGTAAGCATGTTTACATAAAGATCAGGTTTCCAGGGACGTAAGCCAATACCTGACTTTTTAGTATTTACATATAATTTAACCAAACAGTTACCAAGAATCATCTAGCATAAATTCCAACATTCCACAAGTCAAAAAAGAGAAAGTCCAGCAATTACAGGTATTAATATCTACAATAAGAGACATGGGATCCTACAATCAAGGAAGAATAAAAAGGTTTTAAAGAGGCCAAAGTATAACATTTTGCCTTCATAGATTAAGGTGCTATTATGCAAGCTGCCTCTTTACACCACCTTGATTATTATAACAGATTCCTACTTTTGAGAAATAACCAACATCCAAACCCAATCGTGTTGGCTAATAACACAGTAAACTGAACTTGAGGGTTCTGGAGAGCCTTTAATCACTGACTTGCCACCTGTTTTAATTAACTATCATGTTTCATAGTGCCTAACTTTTCACTCCGTTTCAGCCCTTAGAAGTACTAACATTATCCTCTCTTTCTCTTAAACACACACATACAAAACACATTTACTTTCTCTTCTTAAAAATTTATCATTTATTTGGCTACAACGGGTCTGAGTTGCGGCATGTGGGATCTTTAGTTCTGGCATGCAAACACCTAGTTACAGCATAGGATCTAGCTCCCCTCCCAGGGATAGAACCTGGGCCCCCTGCACTGGGAGCGTGGAGTCTTTTCCACTGGATCACCAAAGAAGGCCCCATCTTCTTTGTTTCTTTTTCTTTCTCTCAACACCAATCATCCTCTACTGAAGCACTGAAGTCTTTCCTCTAAAACCTCACCAAACAAGTCTTTCTTACTTTGTATATGATATTTTAATATCTACTGGAATATTTAAACTGAAACTTTTTAGTTGTGGTACAAGACACATAAAGCTTATCATCTTCAAGCATTGTTAAGAGTACAGTTCAGTGGCATTAAGTACATTCACATCACTGTGCTACCATCACCATTATCCATCCACAAAATTTTTCTCATCTTATACAAATGTGAACCTATTAAACAATAGTTTCCCATGCCTCTCTCTCTCCAGCCCTGGCAACCATCATTCTACTTCCTATCTCCATGTATCTGACTACCCTAGGTACCTCCTATAAATGGAATCATATAGTATTTGTCCTTTTGTGACTGGTTAATTTCACTTAGCATAATGTCCTCAAGGTTCATCCATTCAATTTCAATTTTTAAGCTAACAGAAGCTAAGAAAACATAGTTCATAATATCAATTGTGACTAACACTCCCTAATCTTCTCTTGGTATTAATTTTTAAATTTACTTTTACTTACAATGATTGCTAGAATACAGCAAAATCATCTTGCTTAGGAAAGCTCCTTTGACCTAAAGAATTCTGTATTGTTGATAATGAATAACACTCTTAGCAGAGGCTTACTTATTATACCCAGTCACTTAAAGTCTAAGTTCAGTTACAAATGGAGTCAAAGATCATCAGCTTCATTAAACATATCCTTACCCTTAAAAGTTGATCGATGCCAATGATCAATACTTAAATGATGCCAGAGCAATGGACAATGGGGTCCCATATGACAAGCAAAAAAGGCCAGAAGCAAAAATCCATTTATCATCAGTTCATATGTATCACAAAGCCCCCCACAATCAGAGCTCATTATGATGGAAAACATTCCATGGACTGTCTCTCATTTCATCAATCACTGTCTGTTAAGCAGATAATGGAACAGTTCTTGAAGTTGGCTACAGCAATCCTACCTACAGTTTTCCAATAATAATACTAATAAAGTTGCTAATGATAATAATAAAAGTAAATAATAAAAGCAACCACCATTTATAAACTCCTACTTTAGCATCTACTACATTCAAAAGCATTTGATGTCTCTGTTCCTTATATCAACACTGAAATAATACTATTATTATTACATTTTTACAGAAGATAAAATTAAGACTAGTGGTAGTCAGACAGCTTACTGAAGGCCACATGTTTAAATTAGGATTCAGATCAATTAACTCTGACTCCAAAATCTTGGTCTGCCCATTATATCATGGTCTTTCCACTATATCATGCTGCCTCAATAGTTCCTCATCCATGGGAAACATAATGAGAGAACAGAGACAAACCACAATGAAAACAAAATCTGTGTTCCATTTGGGTTAATCACAGTATTCTATCAAAGGCATGGCAACGTTTAGCAAATGGCTGCTATAATATTATTAGGGCAATTATGCATAAGATCTCCAAATGTAAAGCCTTAACAAGAATCAAACTAATATAGAGAATAACCTTGGCTTTGGCAGGCTTAACTGATTCATGCAAAATTTTAAATATTCTATAGTGAACAAACCTGGTAAAAAATAAACATCACTCAAAATAGATTCAAGCAACTTAAACTTTTCTGTTAGTAAAGGATATTTAAATTTTTTCTCTCCCACTATTTGTTTGAAAGAGGGAAGGAAATGCTGTTAAAACCACATGGCATTCATTAGAACTTTAAAAAACTTACTAAGGCCATCTGGCACGCAATATGGCTGATTATTTTGCAATATACTTCTTTGCTACGATGCTCAAAGTTTATGTGAAATCAGAATACGTGACTTTCCAAATAATTCTGATGGCTATTGCCTACCTCAAAATAGCCACCTTTCTAAGAAATCAGGCTTTGATCCACAACAATGCTCACACAGGCACTTTGTGTCAAGAAGGAGGAGGGACAGATGGACGATTAAGAATTCTTTTGGTTCTATTTTAGAGAGTATAAATGGGCTATAACAAGCCTCTATGAGTCACCAAATCTGACTAAACATGAGTATAATATGCTTCTTTTGATGTCCATTCTTATGCTTAATACAACTGACATGACCTTACAGGGATAAGAAAGAATTTCCTTGAAATTTTTTCTCAATCAAAATTCACAAAGTTGACCAAAGTATATACAGGAATAAATCAAACTTCAGGCTTCCATTCTCAAGGATCTTCCTGCAATGCAGGGAGACCCGGGTTGGATCCCTGAGATGGGAGGAACCCCTGGAGAAGGAAATGGAAACTCTTTCCAGTATTCTTGTCTGGAGAATTCCATGGACAGACCACGGAGTTGCAAAGAGTTGGACATGACTGAGTGACTAACACTTTCAACAAAATCAGGCTTCATTGCCAAGAACAAGGAGGGAGAATACTCTGGAAAGAAGAAACTATATATTTTCATCTGAGAGACTGTATAAGCTTTTGAATAGTTACAAATTTCATAATCACTGGCAACATTCTAAGACTGTAAATACAAAAACGTTGCAAAAGGTATTCGATAGTTCTATTCCTCTAATATTCTTTAAGTAGTCTATATTCTCCCATAATAAACTGTCCCAAAAGGTTCATTATTTGATTATACCATTAATGGAAGAAGAAAACTTAGGCCATTCATGATAGAAAAATCCCTCATGATCTCATGAACTGAGCAAGATCTACTATATTTAGATCTATTGTTGTCATAAGAAATGACTTTATAGTTTTCTTAAATACTTACCTCTTGTAGAACTGGGATAACAGGTGGTTTTCTCTGCTGCAGAAAGTACAGCACCATAAGGATATAAGCATATGAAGACAAACTTCCCCTAGAAGCATCCCCAATGTCACATCGCTAAAAAAACATAATGATTGAAAATAAAACTTCAGAATCTTTTTCCATGCACAAGTACTGGCTACCTTAAAACACCATTTTTAAACTCATCAAACTGTCAAATATCCAAAAGTTCAAAAAAAAACTGTACAGAGGGTATGGGTAAATAGGCATTCTTACACATTACAGATAGAAGTATATATTATGAAGAATAATATACACTTTATGAAGAATACATTTTATGAAGAATAATTTGATAATATCAAAATTACAAAAGCATATTTCCTTTAATATATCAATTATATTCTAAGAATTTATCCTGTAAATATGCAAAAAACGCATGAATGACTAACATTTTTATTGTTGCACTATTTTAATAGTAAAATATGAGAAAGAACTTAAAAGCTCATCAGTAATATACAGGTTTAAAAAACTGATGACTATCCACACAATGGAATAGTATGTAACCATTTAAAAAAAAAACAAAGAAATCCTTAGTATACTAATAGGAAATAATTTCCATTCTCTATTGCTCAGTTAAAAAAGCAAAATACAAAAATGTTTTCAATATATTATATACATAATTTAAAAAAAGAGGTAGGAAATGTATATATTTGCTTTTACTGGCATAATATATTTATGGAAGGATATAGAGGAATGTTTAACAGTTTGGCTCTAACAAAAGGCAATAGTTGGTTAGGAGACAGATGGAGAAGGGAGATTTTCTGACATAAAGGGAGGGAGAAGAATGATTTCTCTGACATGAACTACATGATTTCATTACCAAAACTCCAGCAGAGTGAGGATCTGTTATGTTGGAGTTATTTGGTGAGATGAATATAGAAGTCTAGCTGTACTGAATATGATCTGTAGTATGTCGCTGGATGCCCTCCTTTTCTAAGATGACTTATTGTCCATAAAGACATATATAGGAATATTTAAACAAATATGTCTCCCTTTTGGAAGAATGGGCTTTATGAAATGAAAACATAACTGAGTCACTCCCCTACTAAAACCCTTCCACCAACACATTCACAAAATTAACTATTTACTGAGCAGCTACTAACAAAGCAGACACTACACTAAAATAAAGATACAGAGGCCTCAATCCTCATGGAGTTTATACATGGAGTAGAACAACCAGGAAAACATAATTGAGTATTTTAAGTGTGATAATAGAGGAAACATTAGGTTTTATTGGTATTGATTTGTTTTCTTGGCCAGAAAAATTTACCACTAAATCCAAATGAGTTTGAGCCAGCTCTGGGAGCTGGTGATGGACAGGGAAGCCTGGCGTGCTGTATGTAGTCCATGGGATTGCAAAGAGTCGGACATGAATGAGTGACTGAACTGAACTAAAATCCAAATACCA
Organism: Antilocapra americana; assembly: GCA_007570785.1. Lineage (NCBI taxonomy): Eukaryota > Metazoa > Chordata > Mammalia > Artiodactyla > Antilocapridae > Antilocapra > Antilocapra americana. The sequence continues at coordinate 5,584,869 of ML663016.1, forward strand.
GTTCTCCTAAGCCAGAGCTTTTTAATTTCGCATGCCAACTCTCATGCCTGGGGCTGAAAATCATGCACTGAGAAATTATACTATGAGAAATTTACTAGAATGTTACCCTTGAGAAGACAGCAAACACAGGAAAAAACTAAGAATCACCCTAGTGTAACAGGTATACTTTTAAACCAATTAATATTGACAGTCTCTTCTTAAAAGCTCAGGTAAACAAAACTGAGAAAACATTTTTCACAAGTCTGACATCAGTATGTTTTACCTTAACATCATAAGTATTATAACAAAGTGGATCACAAATACCTTAGCAAACACTTTCATTGTATATCCCAAGTACTGTACTCTAGGATCAATAGCTGCATATGTAGCTAGCATTCTTGTGTTATGCTGAGCCTGAAAAATAAATTACATATTTGAAAACACTTCAAATTTACTAAAATTAAACTTACAGATCAGATAAAAAGATATAATAAACTCCAAAAAGATGTTAAACTTAAAATACCTGTATATGTGTCAAGCAAAAACTAATCTTTAATCTAAAGGAATGTTAAAATGATCAATACAATTTTTTCCCTTATACTGCTCACATTCATAGGTTTTAAACATAGAGGTATAGTCAGTGATCTGTAAACTTTTAAAATGACAACTGTAAACATACCTGGGTCTTGACAGACAGTGAAACTTACCAACGTATTATATAAACTGATATCACCTTCTAAACCACTTCGCCTGTGTTCAAATTTTACTATAGGCACTTTGGCAGTAGTTATAGGCAAAATGTTTCTTAAACCTGATTTAAAAAAACAAAACTTTACTAGGTTAAACAATTTTCATAAAAATAAAACATCATTATTTTGTTTTAAAATTCATACCTGGATGTCTCTTAAGAATTTTCGCCAAATTTTCAATTATTTCCTTACAATTTAATTTCTAAAAAACAAAAATAAATAATAAGTTAAAGTCTGTCTGACTTAACTTGGCCTTGTACAAATTCTATTTTAATCTAGACATTTAATACTAGCATATAAAATCTCCAGTCAGAAGGTCTACATAACCTTGCTGGTCAAAGAACATGGGTCCACAGACCTGCAGTGTCACCAACAAATGGAAACTTGATAGAAATGCAGAATCTAAACCCCCACTGCCATCTACTAAATCATAATTTGCATAGTAACAACATCCCAAGGTAATTCAAATCTGCATTAAAGTTTGAGAAGCACAAAAACAGGAGAGTATTGTTTTAAAATAAACTGATAAACAACCAGAGATGGGTTTGGTGAAGGCAAAACTGTACAGTGTCTAAATTTAGACAAACTTGGATTCAAATCTTAAGCCTAAGTACTGACTAGCTGTATGACTTAGACGAGATCATTAACCGCTCTGAGTGTCATACTACTATTTTATAAAATCAAGATAATCATAAACTCATACTCTATAATAAAGTATCTGGAAGATTACATGAGACACCTATGTAAAGCATTCAGCAGCATACTTCATAGACAGTTGCACTTTAAGTCTATCATTTATTATTATATGTTGATGAGGAGAAGAAAAATAATCCTACCAACACTACTTCTTCTTCCAAAAAAACCTCCTACCTCTGCCAATTTAAATGTGTTGGTTATTTAAAAACTAGACAGCAAAGCTGATATGGTAACAATAATCATAATATAAGGAACAGGAAGATAATGGCATAAATTATTAAGCTCAATGCCTATAACTACTACAAAAATCACTTTTGCATATCCCCAAAATGTTCTTTTTAGCTACAAGAAAAGAGCAGCCACTGCAGCTTAACCTGAGGATTTCAAGGGACTCTTTAGAATTAATGCATAATAAAGGATGCTATTTTTATTATACAAAAATATAATTTATGCTAAATTAAAAGTTTCAATTATGGCTCATCTGAAAAAAAATTTTTAGTATTTTCCATTGTTTCAACCTTCCAATGTGAATGGCACAGACACTATACAATATACAAACCCTTAGTGATTAGAGGTCTGATTATTAAATTTTACATAGAAGAGATCTAAAACTCTAACCTCCTCCCTGGGTAAAAACAATTTCCTAGTCCCTCAATTCCTGCCCTTCAGAATGGAAGAGGGAATGCTGCCCTTCAGAGTGCCATCTTCCCAAGTAGATGGCATTGAGTAGAAGTTAGTTAAGGAGAACTAAAAAAATTTACAATTTTCAGTTTCTTTATAGAAGAAAAAAAGATTAACACCAGAAGCAATTTCTTGGACAAAAATAAGCATCTACCAGGCATCACTGCCATGTTTTCTTTGGTTCTAACAATGAAAAGAAATTTCTTTTGAAAAAGCTATTTCACAGATACACTATTCTGCTGAACTCTTTTATAATACAACAGAGGGTATACTGACACCACTGAAGATGCCAGAAGCTCGGCCTCACCCCAATCTTGCAAGCAGTCCCTGATTTGGAAACATAAATCCCAACAGCTATGCTGGAAAAGAAACAAGCAACTACAGGGATACCCTCTTTTTCTAGTTGTTGCTAGGAAGGCCTGGGACTCTTTCCTGTCCATTCAGTCTCTTTCTTTATGGAGCTTGGACAATCTTATTCCCACTGCTGAGGCCTGGTACACAAAGAAGGAAAACCTAAGTACCCACTCCCACTGCTGAGACTGCTCTGGGGGGAAGGTTTGCTCCTGGCATCTCATGGTGCAACTCAGAAAGCTTTCAATCTCAGAAAGTAGTGGTTAGGTTCTACAGTACTATTAGTACTATATTTCAACTACATTATGGGTTAAATAAATTATAGAGAAGCAGTGGGATACAACAGAAAGAGCATGAACTCTGGAGACAGACAGACCTGGGTACGAATCCCGGCTCCAACATTTACTAGCTGTGTGAACTTGAGCAAGTCAGTTTATCTCTCAAAGCCTCAGTTTCCTCATCTGTAAAATGGGGGAAATTATCTACCTCGAAGGTGGTTGTAAGAGTGAAATGAGAAATGTATGTAAAAGTGTATACTGGGGACTCAAATGTTAGTTCCCCTTCCCACCCCAAAATGAGTTTCTAATAGCTATCCTAGAACACATCATTTATAACAATTCTTCTACAGAAAAAAATGTGCTTTGAGTGCCCCCAAATCATAATTAACTTGCAAAACACGATTCATTTATAAATCAGATGTCCACCTTTATCTTCTATTTTTAGTGATACAGAGACATCATCTAACAGAAAAGATATGAAAAGATAGCATAAGTGAGATCAATGTTCCCTACCCAAACTAAAACAACAGTTTCTCACTGGCTCTAAAGAAAAAATTGCAACTCTATGGCATATTTTTTTCAAAAATTCATTGAATAGCACTTGTAACTATTGGTGACGTGGTTTTTGCATCATAAAATCACTGAAGCAGTATATTTACTCAAATACTTGAATGTCTTTTAAAACGATAATGCTAATGCTTTTACATTTCAAACACTGCTACTGCTAATATATTTATACAAAGAATGATTTCATCCATTTTTATCAATTCTGCATACAAAATTTAATCATTGGAAGAAAACAAACTTCCACATCTCTTTCCAAACACTAAATAACTCTTACCTCTGCATTTTCGTGGCCTTCAAGTGTCATACAAATATCCAGATCACTATCACGGAATCCAAATCCATTCTTAGAAGAGCCAAATAAGCACAATCTTGCCTTTTCTAAGTAAAGGAGAACAAAAGTCAAAAGTTGTATAATTACCAGGAAAGACAAATCTTCTATTAACTATTAATGGCCTATCACAAGATGATCTCCTATCCAATTCCACAGCTTAAATTACCTACCACTGGCAAATGTACTGAAAAATTCCAAAACACTCACCTAAAGCCCAAATGTTCTAACCAAAATCCTACACCTATGCATCAAACTGCTTTTTCCATTTTTCCACAGACATCATAAATTCAACAAGTCCAAACTAAGCTAGCAACTTCACGTCAAATCTACTATTATCCCTAAATCAGTTTCTCAGCAAAGAGGTTCGTCATTGACTCAGCTATCTACACCAGAAATAAACATGTGGTTCTTAACACCTCTCAACTTCCACATCCAAACTCTTAGCAAGTCCTTTAGCTTCTTCCAACTTAACTATCTCATAAATTCATCTACTTTTATTCATTTTCAACATCAATACCATTAGTTAAAATCAACATTTAGAGATTTATTTCTTGGAAATAAACTGGTGTTTTTAGGGCAAAATTCAAATAATTTTACAAACATCACCTCAGTATATAGAATTATCCTTCTCTAAAAGTGAGGGATTAATCCATTTGAAATAAATTATAATAGGATTATTCCTTCATACTTTCTTGTTGTTTAGTCGCCCAGTTGTGTCAGATTCTTTGCAACCACGTGGACTGTAGCACGCCAGGTCTCCCTGTCCCTCACCATCTCCCAGAGTTTGCCCAAGTTCATGTTCATTGCATGAGTGATGCCATCCAGCCATCTCATCCTGACATCCTCTTCTCCTCCTGCCCTCAATCTTTCCCAGCATCAGAGACTTTTCCAATGAGTCAGCTGTTTGCATCAGATGACCAAAATACCTGAGCTTCAATTTCAGCATCAGTCCTTCCAGTAAATATTCAAGGTTGATCTCCCTTAAGATTGACTGGTTCAATCTCCTTGCTGTTCAAAGGACTTTCACGAGTCTTCTCCAGCACCACAGTTCAAAGGTGTCAATTCTTTGGTATTCTGCCTTCTTTACATTCTAGCTCTTACAACCGTATACAACCACTGGGAAGACCATAGCCTCTGTTGGCAGAGTAATGTCTGCTTTTCAACACACTGTCTAGGTTTGTCATCCCTTTCCTGCCAAGAAGCAATCATCTTCTGATTTCATGGCTACAGTCACCATCTGCAGTGATTTTGGAACCCATGAAGACGAAATCTGTCAATACTTCCACCTTTCCCCCTTTTATCTGCCATGCCAATAGTGGGGCCAGATGCCACAATCTTAGTTTTTTTTTAATATTTAGTTTTAAGCCAGCTCTTTCACTCTCTTCCTTCACCTTCATCAAGGGGCTCTTTAGTTCCTCTTCACTTTCTGCCATTAGAGTGGTATCATCCACATATCTGAGGTTGCTGATGTTTCTCTCACCTATTTTGATTCCAACTTGTAATTCATCCAGCCTGGCATTTTTCATGATGTGCTCAGTGTATAGGTTAAACAAACAGGGTGACAGCAGGCAGCCCTTCAACTCCTTTCTCAATCTTGAACCAATCAGTTGTTCCATACAGGGTTCTAACTGTTGCTTCTTGACCTGCATACAGGTTTCTCAGGTGACAGTTAAGATGGTCTGGTATTCCTATCTCTCAAAGAGCTTTCCACAGTTTGTCATGATCCACACAAAGGCTTTAGTGTAGTTAATGAAACAGAGACAGATGTTTTTCTGAAATTCCCCTGCTTTCTCTATAATCCAGAGAATGTTAGAAATTTGATCTCTAGTTCCTCTTTGTTTTCTAAACCCAGCCTGGTCATCCGGAAGTTCCTGGTTAACATAATGCTGAAGCCTAGCATGCAAGATTTTAAGCATGACCATACTAGCATGGGAGATGAGTGCAACTGTCCGATAGTTGGCACATTCTTTGGTACTACTCTTCTCAGGAATTGGGATGAGGATTGACCTTTTCCAATCCTGTGGCCACTTCCTGGCCTTCTAGATTTGCTAACATAATAAATGCAAAACCTTGATGGCATCATCCTTTAGGGATCTGACTAGTTCTGCCAGAATTCCACTGCATCCACTAGTTTTACAGTACTTAAGGTCCACCTGACTTTGCACGCCAGAATGTCTCACTCTGGTCACTAACCACACCATCATAGTAATTCGAATCATTGAGATCTTTTTTACACAGTTCCTCCTTGTATTCTTTTCCATGTCTTCTTGATCTATTCGGCATCTACTAAAGGTCTCTACCATTTTTATCTTTCACTGTGCCCATCTCTGGGCAGAATGTTCCCTTGACATTTCCAACTTTCCTAAAGAGATCTTTAGTCTTTCCCCTTTTGTTGTTTTCTTCTATTATTAAGCACTGTTCAATTGAAGAAAGCCTTCTTGTCTCTTCCAGCTATTTTTTGGAACTCTGTGTTTAATTGGATGTACCTTTCACTCTCTCCTTTGCTTTTCGCTTCTCTTCGTTCTTTGCAAAGCTTTCTCAGATAACCACTTTAGCTTCTTGTTCTTTTTCTTTGGCATGGTTTTGTTCACTACCTCCTGTCCAATATTATGGACCTCTGTCCATAATTCTTCAAGTACACTGCTAACTAAATCTAATCCCTTCAATCTATTCGTTACCTCTGTGGATTCATACAGTATTTAAGTCACACCTGGCTGGCCTAGTGTTTTTCCCGCTTTTCTTTAGTTTAAGCCTGAACTTTGTTATGGGAAGGTGAGGATCTGAATCACAGTCAGCTCCAGGTCTTTTTTTTTTTTTTTTTTTTTTTGCTGACTGTATACAGCTTCTCCATCTTCGGCTACAAAGAATGCAATCTATTTGACTTTAGTATTGACCATTTGGTGATGTCCGTGTGTAAAGTTGTCTCTTGTGTTGTTGAAAAAAGGTATTTGCTATGACTAAATGCATTTTCTTGGCAGAATTCAGTTAACCTTTGCCCTACTTCATTTTGTTCTCCAAGGCCAAACTTGCCTGTTACTCCAGGTATATCCTGACTTTATACTTTTGCCTTCCAATCCTTGATGATGAATAGAACATCTTTTTAGGTGTTAGTTCTAGGAGGTCTTCTAGGTCTTCATAGAACTGATCACCTTCAGCTTCTTCAGCATCGGTCGTAGGGGCATAGACTTGGATTACTGTGATGTTGAATGGCTTCCTTTGGAAACAAACCAAGATTATTCTGTCAGTTCTGAGGTTGCACCCAATACTGTATTTCGGACTCTTTTGTTGATTACGGGGGCTACTCCGTTTCTTCGATGAAATTCAAGCCCACAGGAGTAGATATAATGGTCATCTGAATTAAATTCACCCATTCCCATCCATTTTAGTTCACTGATTCCTAGGAAGTGAAGAGAAGTGAAGCCGCTCAGTCGTGTCTGACTCTGCGACCCCATGGACTGTAGTCTACCAGGCTCCTCCATCCATGGGATTGGATGTCAACATTTATTCTTACCATCTCCTTCATGCTCAGTGTCACTCAGTGTCACACAGCTGCTACTTCAAACAAGTTGTGGCTTACCAGGATTGGATTATTCTCCCTATTAATTCTTACAGCCTGCACATTTAGATAACAAACTCTATATTTTCAAAACTTAATCCTCCTATTCAGTTCTGAGGCTCTACGTGAAATCAGTGACAGCTGAGACACTTACAAGAACCTAGATTCATCAGATAAAAATGTGCATGGGTTTAACATAACAGGAACTTAGATTTGGTCAATATATGCTAGCAAAATATAATTAAAAACTACAATCTTGTAGCACAAAACAGATCACCTTGTAAAGATATAAGTTCATTCTGATTATATATCAACTCTTTATCCTTTTCTAAAATATATGATCACAGAACTCTTGATTCTTTACCCCATGCTCAAAACCTGCTCTTGATATTTTTTGTCATCTCAATTAAATAGCACCACCCAACAAGTGAGTGAAAAACTTTGAAACTGTCCTTGACTCCTTTCTTTTTTTCACATCTAACACGTATCACATCAACAAATCCTGTTGACTCTACATTCAAAATGTATCTTCAATTTATTTCTCATTGACTCTCTCAAATCACTATTACGTCTCATCTGAACTTATGCAACAGCTTTCTAAATGTTCTGTTTGCTTCTATCCTTATGGACCTGTACTTTATTCTTTCAGATCAGGTCTTATGTGTTAAGACCCTCCAGAAGCTTCTCATGAGACATTAAAAATAAAATTTAAAGTCCTCCTTCCCAACATCTGTAAGACTCATTATCCAAACTCTAGGTTAACTTTCTGACCTCAATTTTCTAGACAATCTACTTCACACACTCCACTCAAGTCACACTGACTTTCAAGCATGTCAAACACAATTCAGTCATGATATATTTGCACTTCATACTCCTTTCTAGAATGTTCTCTCCTTAAACATTCATACTGATTTGCTCCTTCATATTATTCACAGCTTTGCTCAAGTGTCACCTTACCAGAAATAACTATCATAATAACTCATCACTATTTTTTTAACCTCTGTATTTACCAGTATTTATTATTTCCTGATGTGTTATTTACATGTCAATTGATTATCTGTCACCCTTAATATAAGCTTAATGAAAGCAAGCTTCACCTCTTTTATTAGCACTGTATCCCGAGCAACTTGAATAGTCCCTAACACATAACATGCAATACACTTTCAAACAAATGAATGAAGCAATAAACACTTTTATACAAATGAATGAAACTCAAACCAGGTGACTACAATAATGAAAGCAATCAATTTTGACATACAACATACCATCATATTCTTTTTGAATAAACTTTTCCAAGCCAATTAAAATTTGTTCCCTGTTGTGTTGTTCAGAAAAAGGTGGTGACAATTCATCTAAGTTAAAAATAAAAAAGGAAAAAAAAAAAGTAAGGAAAATGAAATCCGAAAATATTTTCAAGTTTTTACCCTAAAAATTTTATTTTTCTTCATAATTTGTTGACTTTTCTAACTTTAAAATCATAAATGTTTCTGGAAAGGAAGGTGCAGAGAAAAGTGCAGAAAAATAATGTTATAGATCTATGTATATTTCACATGACCATTTTCCCCATGAAACAGCTACAAGATATAATTTCTTCTACAAATTATTTAATATTTTGTCATACAATCCACTCTCTCCTGTATACATGGTTTTTTTTCCCTTCTATTAAGACTATTCTCATATTGTTACACTAGGTGCCCAACTCATTTAAATCTAACAGTTCCCTCAAATGCCTGGTCAAGACTCCTATCTTCCTCATAAGCTGCTCTGACCAATCAATCATAGCCTTCAATGACCTCTCCTTAACTGAATTTCCTTCGTTCTTCAAACCACTTGTCAGTTTATACTTTCAGTTTTCCAGTTATTTCATTTATACTCATCTTATTTTTCCAAATAAAACCACATACTCCTTAAGAATAGTCTTTTCTACTATTTCTTCCTCTAGACTCAAAGAGTTAATATGGTAAAGAATTAAACTAATATTCAACTTTTGAAAAACAAGTACAGCATCAATGTTTGCAAGCTGAATAGCTGAAATACAGGTGATTTTTTTTTAAGAGTGGAGAAACTATTCTGTAGATACTCTAATGGTAATATATGACATGATACACTTGTAAACACCCACAGAACTTTGCAATACAAAAAGTCAACTTTATGGTACGCAAATTTTAAAAAATCATCTAGGAGGTCAGGGAATCTCAGGATAGAATGCAGTCTATAGCAAAAGAATCCTGCTGTATTATAAATGTGTAAGAAAACTTGACTAAAGGAGTGGGGGGAAAAGGTGCTAACCTAAATAACTTCAAAAATGAGTGGTCTTTAAGACTAAAGGTTAAAGGAACTGCACATAAGCATTGTACTCTAATTGATAAAGTTGTTTCCCACTGGGGTAGAGGATAATGGTTCTGACAATGCTATACATGTGTTCTTAAACGGAGCGATTAAATAAATGGGTGGCACATAGTGGGAGCCAGGTTTCTCCCTGTTTAGAGTTGGAGAATTACAGATAAGCAGAAAAAGGAGACTAGAAAGAGCCACGTGGTAATGTATTAGAGTTGGAGACATCAGTACAAACTCACAGTTAGCTTGATAAAGATTAAGATGGTCACAGAGAAATATTTATAAATATGTGTACATACAAGGGTTAGTATAAACACAAATTTTCTTGCTTGGAAAGGATCTAGAAGCACCACCACCCAGTAATAACAAGCACTCTAACATCTTGATCTTGGTTTCTAATACTATTCGCCAATAAAGGAACCACAGGGCTCTTTGGGAAAACGTTTAATTCTAGGACTGAAGCAGAAATTTACATGATGATCCTGAAGTATCCTTCAGGGCCAGAAAGTAGGTGATAAAATACAAAGGAAGAAACTTAACAACAAAACTCCACACACTGATGGGCATATCAAAGGGTCACAGGAGTCAAATGAAAGCACTCCCAACAGCCAAAATCTGGAGCAATTTGGGCAACAAAAATAGTAGTATTGGATTAAGTAGTAGCATTGGATTATATCCCAAAACATAAAACATCCATGAGTCCATACTGAGATAAACAACAACAAATAAAAACAAATGCTATGAAAAAAATGTAGTGGTTTATCTTAAGTTGCTAAGGAAGAATGTGCCATGGTTCAGCCTTTCAACTCCTGGCTATTTATCCAAAAGAAACTACAGCATATGTCCATACTTAGACTCATACATGAATGTGCACAGGAGATTTAGTTATAACAGCCAGACTTCAGAAACAAAATATTCATCAACAGGTGAACGGTAAACAAAATGTGGTATAGTCACCCAAGAGAGAGGTTTCCCTGGTGGCTCAGCAATAAAAGAAGCCTCCTGCAAAGCAGGAAATGCAGGTTCACTCCCTGGGTCGGGAAGATCCCCCAGGGATTGAACCCGCCTGGAGAATCCCATGGACAGAGGAGCCTGGCAGGCTACAGTCCATAGGGTCGCACAGAGTTGGATATGACTGAAGTGACTAAATATGCACACATACATGCAACAGAACGCAACTTAGCAATAAAAAAGAGTGAACCAATGATATACACTACACCACCACAACACACATGAATCGCAAAGTAATTATGCTAAATGAAAGAAGCCAGATCCTTTTACCAAAAAAAAAAAAAAAGAAGAAGAAGAATACATTCCATGTGATTCTATTTACCCAGAACTATAGAAAAATCAAAATTAATCTACAGTGACAAAAAGCAGGTAGTAGTTGTGTGGCAGAAGATGAAGACAGGGAAAAGAAGAAAGGGGAGATTACAATGGAGAACTAAATGTTATGACATCAGAAGCTTGACCTTATCTGGAACACAGCGAGTACTTAAAAAATGTTGGCCAAGTGCAAGTTTACTCCAGGTACCCCCCCCATAGATGTTTGTTGAAAATGGCATGTAAGGCTTTACTCAAATCTTTACAGCATTATCTCCCACTATTACCTTTTTTTACTGTACTAAATGTAAGACCATTATTATACCAAACAAAGTATACACTCTATGCTTTTATGCATAATCTCCTATGTCTGAAAATGCATTCCATCTCAAATGTCATATCATTAATTCCAATTTCTCTGATCCACTCCAGTTGAAAATTAATTGCATTTCAACTGCATTTTGTTTATCACTACCACAAAAGGTAATAACATCCTGCTTCCAATTATAGCAAATTTCATATACGTCCTATACATCCATTTAGAGCAACACTGTGCAAGAAAACTGCAATGATAGCAATGTTCTCTAACCAGACTGTCCAATGCAGCAGCCACTAGCCATATGTAGCAGCTACATGAAGGTTAGTACACATCAGAACTTGAGGTGTGCTAGTTTAACTGAGGAACTGAATTGTTTAGTTAATTTAAATAGCCACATATATCTAGTGACCATCAAACTAGAAGCACAAATCTAGAGTCTAAGGCTCCTTAAAAGCAACACTATGGACTCTGCATTCCCTTTGGCATTTAGTAGGCAGCTAATAAATATATGTGGTTGGATGTCTAAACTATTTAGAAACTCTACTCAAACAATATGTAAGCAAACTATTTTCAAGTAAAAAAAATAAATATTCAAAATTAAAGAAATAATCTAGTCTCAGTAAGTAGCTCTAGTAATAAAAGACTTACCAAAACATCTTTTACATACTAAATCAAGTATTTCCCGAAATCGATTCGTCATCGGTGGTAGAGGTTTTAAATCAATTTTCCTGAAATCCTCTGGGCAATCATTTTTTGAATGGCCATCCTTTTTGCAGATGCTGCATACTATTGTTGGCGGCTATAAAAGGTGAAAAAAAAAATCTACTAATCAAACAAGCTATTGAGGGACTTCACCATCACTTACAAAGTAGTACAAAAAGAAACTTCTTTTGTAACTCAGTCTGATAGCCTGCACTTTCAAGAGGTTAAAAAAAAAAAAACATATTAATGAAATTCAGTATTAAATGTAAGTAAACATATCTTGAGCCAACATTTTCTTCTTCACTAAAATGATATTACCAAGAATTAGATTTACCTGAAAATGAAGGATTAAGGAAACAGCAGGAGATACAAAAGCAACAGGTTAATTCAAAGAGTTTGATCAGCTCCCAAAATGAAATGTATGCATCACATTTTAATCTGCTAAGGTCTTTAACAAAGTAGATTATAAAGAAAGTTCAAGTGGCACCTTTCATTTCACTGTAAACATTTTCTGTCTTTAGAGTCAATCAATTACAGAACCTTGACTAGTTGGTTCAATTTATTATATTAACATGGTACTCAAGAAAAACAAACTAAAGGGCTGAACACTAAAAGTAACTATATACAAGAAACAATTCTTAGGCAATAACCACAAACTTAACTTTGAAACTCTGTCAATACCATTTTAAATATATTCCAAAGGACTACCAGACAGGTAATCAAAACAGTAAAAATTTAAGCTTGGAGAAAAAACAAATATGATTAAGGAAGAGCACTACTCTTTTCTTTATTGTAATATGCTTAGGAAATTAGCTTCTTTCTCCAAGATTAGTCTAGACATTTACCTAGCCAAATATAAACAGAAATTTCTATTTGTGAGAATACTGTGCTATGGGCTAATTAACAGTGCCACAGAAATTCTTATCAGCTTTAAAATCTTTACAAAATGACATATTTACCAGAAAATTCTAGAAATGTGTTACAGATAAACACAGAGAGAAATAAAATTGGAGAAATAGTTACCCTAAGATAAGTTTCCAGAAAACAAAGTATAAGAAATGTAAGCTGCAGTTATATTATTAAGAGGCTTTTCTAAAAATCTGCCATTTATTTCATCTTTTTAACAGTCCATTATGCCCTAAATACCACACCTAAACAAAATGGGACAGAGTATCCTTAAAAAGGATGAAAATACAGTTTAGTAATTAGGTTAAAATTTTTAAAGCTTGTTAATAATTGATCAAACAATCAAACTTGATGACTTTTCAGGGTTTTTTGTATTCTATTTGATTTATACATTATCTATATAACCATTTTTTCATACTGCTGCTGCTGCTAAGTTGCTTCAGTCATGTCCGATTCTGTGCGACCCCATAGATGGCATCCCACCAGGCTCCGCCGTCCCTGGGATTCTCCAGGCAAGAACACTGGAGTGGGTTGATACTAAGAGCTGACAGTATGTTCAGTTACATAGTCTGCACTTGAAGCAATGTAAAACTTAGCTAAAACTTCTATTCACAAAGTAATTATTTTCTGTTACAAAGTAGCTTATTTTCTATAATTCATCAAGTTCAGACCATCCCACTTTAAAAGTAGAAATGTTAAAGACTTATGAGAAATGTGCCAAAATATTATGAGAAATGTGCCAGAACCTGTGGCAGACACAGGTTCTGAATTTTTTTTTTTTTTTAGTTCCTGACCTTACATAGTTTTAACTCAATTATCTTTAGTTAAGTTTATATAACAGCTCCTGAGCCTCATCACAAAAACTTTAAAATACTATTAAAGTTTACACTGTATCCTCCTTTGTAAAAGGAAATATAACACCTATAAAAAAGCAACAAAACTTAAAATACATGCTGCCTTTACCAAACTCACTTTTGGAACATATCTGTAACAAATCCTTTCATATATGAGAAAGTTAAGCACACCAACCAGAAAAAGAGTGCTTTTCAGGGTTTCATGTACATTCTTACAAGGCAAATACACAAAAAGTGAAAAAAAAAAAAAAATATATATATATATACACCAAAATACCATTCCAAAACAAGCCTAACATCACAGAAGCTATTTTTACATTTCTAAATATAAAAACCATAAATACAGAGTCATACAACAACCACAAAATTTCACAGAGTGTTTACAAACTGTGTCCTACCTTGCCAGAGGTTAAAATAAACTTATCAAACACATAATACAATTCCTGGATGGGGTGGTTATCATCATCATTAGGGTCAGAAGCATCTTCTGTAGCTTTGCAGTTGCAAGAGGTAGCAGATGTATCAGTGCACACAATCTGATGTGAACTTTCTGTTTCTATATTTGACCTACAGTCTGTACCAGCAGATTCATCTGGTTCAGGGGATTTATAATCAATGCAATTATACTGGCTGAAATCCTTTTTAAAACAAGTTTCTGAAGGTGCTAAAACATCTTGATTTTTAACTGATTTGGGCTCTAATTCACTGTTTTCACTGGTAGAAAGAGATGAAGGTTCCTGTCCATGTTCAGCCAAATCTAGCTCATTTACCAACAAATTATCAGCTTCAGTAATACATCGCTGTGATGTACATTCCATTTCATCATATTTATCAGGTTGACCTCTTCCTGCATTTACTTTTTCTGTACTTTCCCCAAGTACAGTGCAACAACTGGATGCCATAGTTTCAGTCTTCACTGGTTTCTTATTGCTTATTTTTCCCTTCTCTTTTTTCATGGAATCCACTGTAGATTTATTTCCATCCTTCTTCTGAGGACAGGCAAAGTACCGATAAGCTGCCCTGAATCTCTCCACAACATATTCATAGACAAGCTGGCTATTTAAGCTCCGTGCAACATTCCTCTTGATTGAAAATGGATCTAGTAAAAAAGAAAATGGTCAATAGGTTAAGTATTTTCTAACAAACTACATTTCCAAGCTTATATGAACAGCTACATTGTCAGCAGAGTACATTTCCGCCCCCCCCAATTTTTCTAATGTAAACTCCCAGTGAGAGTTCCCACAAACTGGAAATGAAAAAGCAATGTCTTTGTTTCTGTCATAAAATAATAAACTAAAAAAAAAAGAGAGAGAGAGAGAGAGAAAAGAATAAAATAAGGTAATTAATGACAGAATGGCTGAGGAGGCCAACTTAGTAATTACAAAATCGCAGTGATGAAATTGGTAGAAAAAGCTATGCTAACATGTTTCACTGTACAGTCTTTGAGTGAAAGTTTTCAAGCTCCAGGACCTATTTTATTAATAATTTTCATCTCTTGTCATAGTATTCTTTAGTTATATACTCCTTGCAATTTAAACAAATAACATACAACCTAAAACTCTCAAGGCTTAAAGTCATGCTTACGATTAACTTCAGTAATAATCAGAAAATTAAAGATAGAAAGAAAGAGAACTAATAGAAAGAAAAGTAGAAAGAAACCTAAAAGTAAAGATTAAACCAAAATTTAAATTCTGATCCAGACTAAAATGTCTATGCTGAAAATGCTTGTGACAACTGAATCCTTATTACTAGGAGCATAGAACAGCATTCTCAAAATGTTTATGGGTGTTTGAATTTTATAAGCCTTAATACAAATATGCCCCAGGAAAAAAGAATATGCCATCCAAAAGACAATACACGTTTTCTCCACTACTGAAGATCATTAAGTAAAAGGATTAATAGGCCAGGCTTCATGTTATTAAGATTGGTGCCTCTGTTCCTTTTTTTTACTGTTATCTAAATCCATAGGCTTTAAAAAGCTTTACCTAGCCTCTTTCCCTTTTCTAGGAAAAAAAAAAGGCAGACAAATTATGATGGTTGCAGACTTCAGACCTCTTTTATTTACCATATGTAAGAGATTAAAAGATGTGAGTGTATGAGAATATCTGTAGGTCCAATTGACAGTAGAGAAGGCAGAGGATGAAGGGAATAGAAGAATGTGCAGTCTAAACAGACTAATAATAAAATGATGACAGAAATTCAATTTCCTATTTACAAAAGATGAGCAAAAGGCTGTAGAATTTAAATTTTTTATTTAGAATTTGGAAGCCATATTATTAATATTCCTTTACTATTTGTCAATATTTACTATTAATTTCTATCATGTTCTTGAGATTTCATATGAAAGCTTATTTGTCAATATCAATTATTTTTTTTTCCTTTAACTTAGCCACATTTAACAGATGAGGTACTTTACCAGACAATGAAAAACTGAGTTTTAAAATTATACTTTAACATAATTTTATGGCACAAATCTATTCAAAACTATCTTATAGTATTTATTCATATAACTATTGTATTTTTCTATATTTTGAAATTTTTTACAATTAAAAATAAAGGCACGTAAATAAGCTAAAAACCCTAGCCATTATAATATTTACAGATTGGAAACTTTCAAATAAGCATTAATCCTATAAAGCTATCAAGGACATGATAAAGAATTTATCCAAAATATTAGTGATAACCTGGTGGCACGAGCTACAAAGTGAAGGGATAAAATTTATCCTACTACTTTAGAAACAGATGATGAGGGGCCTCCCTGATTGTCTAGTGGCTAAGAATTCATCTGCCAAGGCAGGGGACATGCGTTCAATCCCTGGTCTGGTAAGATTCCACGTGCCGCAGAGCAACTAAGTCCCTGCACCACAACTACTGAGCCAGTGTTGCAAGAGCCCATGAGTTGCAACTACTGAAGCCTGCATGCCTAGACCCCATGCTCTCCAACAAGAAAAGCCACAGCTTCGCACCATAACAAAGAGCAGCCCCCACTCGCCACAACTAGACAAAATCTGTGATAGCAATGAAGATCTAGCACAGCCAAAAACAAATAAATTATTTTTTTTAAAGAAATGGATAAAGAGTAGCATACACACAAAAATTTTCCAAACGAAATATAACATATCATCTCACCTTCAATGGCTATCCGCCTTTTAGGCCAGTTTTTGTTTTCTCTTGTTAAAATATCTTTTATTCGTACACATATGACATATTCCTCCAAAGCAAAATCCAGTGTGTAAAATTTTAGCAGCTCTAACCATAACTGCCCCAGGGACACCCGATTTGGTGTTTCCAATGTTAAAGGAGACTAGAAAAGAAAAAAATACCTTTAAGCTTCACAAAACTATAGAATCACTTAATTTTCAACTTAAAAAGACCTTAGAGATGGATCACCCTTTCAAAAACTGAGGCATAAAGGGGTTACTTGCCAAAAAGCAATTTGTGGCACAGCTGCAAACACAGCGTCCCAGATTACTAACTCCTAGAATTTTGTGTTCTTTCCACTAAACCAGTGATTCTCAACCTTGGCTGCACATTAGAATCACACTGAGAGCACTAAAATTCACTAATTTTCGTTTGACCCCATTCCCATCTCCCATACCCTTTCCAAGACTGTGACTTAATGGACAGAGATTTTTAAAGTTTCCTTCCTAAGTGATTCTCCTGTGCAGCCGAGGTTGCTAACCACTGTATAACAACTACTATAACTCTTACATTGCAGCAATTACTTATAAAATCTATGTAAAGGCCTAGGGTTTCCAAAAGCTAAATGCTTCATTCAAGAAACATTTTAGAACCCACTAAGCTATGGGTTATCCCATAGTGCTATCCATAGCACTATGCTGGGGATAAAAAAAATAATAATAATGGGAGCTCCCATGTAAACCATGCATCACTCACTCTTCTAAATGCTACACATAAATAACTATTAATTCAACAACTATGAAGTAGATACTATAGGGCAAGGATGTGACTCAGGACCACCTGGGTCCATGCTGCTAATCATTATTGCATACTGTCACTCAAACAAGGTGAGGTCCTACTTCACACACCATTAGGCGAGGAAGAGACCATTTAACATTTACAGTGAAGGTTATAAGCTAAAATGGGCTTCTAAATCAGAGGAGTCTTAACAGAAAAGGTAGTATCTGAATTCTAAAGGAATTAGTTAGATGAATGTTGGCTAAAAGTGATCACTAAGGTATACATAAGCATAAAACAGTCATTCACTCATTCATTCTACTATTCACTGAGTGCCTACTATGTGCCATGCACTGGGGATAGAACCAGCAAAAAAAACCAAAGTTTTTTTTTGCCTTAATGGAGTTTACATTCTAGGAGAAGATAATAAACAACAAACTTAACAAGTAAATTACACAATAAATTAGAAGAAGAAAAGTGCTGTGGAAATAAGAAACAGTTGAGCATGTTTGGTAAAGGAGATGGGATATGGGAGCAGGAGATTTCAGCATTAAAAGAGTGCTCAGGATAGGACTTGCTGAGGTGGTTTGATTTGAAAAAGAAGAAAAAGTATTCTAAGAACAGGAAACAGAGCAAACACACTAAAGTAAGATAAAGTAGGAGTGTAAATAGTTTTAAAAAGAAAATTAGTGTGGCAGAGAGAGACGCTCTTACAGAGCTAATCAGTAAGAACTCTTTGGCCTTTATTCTAAATCAAATGAAGGGCAACTGGAGGGTGGGGAAGAAGAAGGCATGATCTGACTTAAGTTTTAGAAGCACAATTCTGATTGTTGTGTTGAGAACAGATTATAAAATGGGGAAGGGTGGGTACATTCAAGGAAACTTATAAGGCTGTGGTTACTACCAGGCCAAAGATCACATGGCTAGGATCAGGATGGTAACAGGGGAGGTGGCCAAACCGTGGATTTATTCTGAAATAGAGATGACAGGATTTCCTGATAGACTTGGTATGAGGTATAAAAAAGAGAAGTAATCCATGGGATTGGATGAGATCATCAAAGGAGTATAGACACAGGAAAAAAAGGTGGATGGAGGACGTTAAAGTGATTGGAGAGGAAAGGAGGAACCAACAAAGAGACTGAGGAGGAATAACCAGTCACGGGTGTGGTATCCTGAAAGTCAAGTTAAGAAACTTTTTAGAGAAGGAAATATCAACTGTCAAATGCTGCTGACAAAAAAAGACAAAAATTAAGAAATGACTATTGGATTTGGCCATGCAGAGGACACTGATGATATAAGTTTTGGTAGACTGATGGGGATCAAAGCCTGAGTAGAGTGAATTATGAGGAGACAGAGAAACTGGGAAAGAGTATACATAAACAATTCTTTAAAGAAGGTTTTCTTCAAAAGGGAGCAAGGAAATAGCTGGGAAGGGAAGTGATAGCAAGATTTTTCTTTCAAGTGGGAGAAATAAAAGCATGTGTGATTCAACAGAGAATGAAAAATTGGTAACCTACGATAGAATTGCCAGGGCAATGTTCTGAAATAGGCAAGAAGAGACGAGACTAAACACACAAGTTAAGAAAATGACTTCAGACAGCAACAGGGGAAGTTCCTTTATAAAAGTAGGTAGCAAGGCAGAATATGTGAGTGCAGAGAGTAGGAGCTGGTGGTAGGAATGGAAAGTTCTCTATTCATTGCTTCAGTTTTCTTAGAGAAGTAATAATAAGCAAAATCATTAACTGGGGGTACTGATGGTTTGAGGAAAGGGTAGAAGGTAGTCTAGGAAAGTGGAAGACTTGAATATGAGTTTAGGGAACTACATATAATACAGTATAGCTAAAGCAACGATATCTGTAATGTAATGTTTATAATAACATGTCTGTCTACTTCAGAAGACTACACATTTTAAGAGGACATAATCCATGAATATTCATCTTGGGTTACCTAGCACTCAAGATAAGGCCAGGCACCTAGCTGGTCCTTAATAAATGAATGCTGAATGATTAAATAAGCAAGCCACCCTCTAAAGAAGCACAGGTCTTCATTTATCCACCAATCTGGCAACATAATCACCATATACTAAAGCTTTGGTCACAGCCCATCTCTGAAGGAAAATTTTTCTATCTAAATGAAAAGGATACAAAGAATTACCTTGATATGCTTCAAACAATACCAGTCTTTCAAAATGAGGTATGAATTCATTAAAGAATCTTGGTACTGAAAAACTAAACCAGATCAACCCCTAACTTTACAGATCAGGAAAATGAGGCCAAGAGGCTTACTTAAAGTCAGTCTGTCAATCTACTATTAAAATAGTTTTAATCAGAGGCATCACAAATTCTACAGACAGAAAAGCCAAAGGCAAAAACGCTTACTTTCCCATATTTTTCCTTCCTGGCATTACTTTGGTTGGTGGTTTCTGTCTTCTTGGCATCATCTTTTGGTTGGTCTGTCTTAGCTTTGTTTTCCTCAGCAATTGAGTTTCTCTCAGTTGCACTACTTGAATTATATTCCCACTTCACAAACGTCTCTTCTACTATGCCCTTCAGCTGAAAGTCATCCATTCTTTTTGGGTCAAAGCCTTCAATCTATATAAAAAGGCATTCCAGATTGGTAGTGAAAAAATTATTAAAAGAAAAAAACAAGATGGACAAACAGACAAACCAGAAATCCAGCTTTAAATGTATGAACGGAGTACTCTGCAAGAGCAAACTACATACATACATACATGCACATACATGTTACAAACTCATGCTTACCCAACTTCCAAGTAAGCAAGGAAGAAGAGGGGGTTTTCTTTGTTGTAGAAAAAACATCACCATCAAAGCAAAACAGTAAGAAGGGATTCCGCCATCAGTCTGGGAGTCAATATAGCACAACTGCAAAATGAAGAGGGGAAAAAAGAATCAGCATTTAACTTTCCTTCTATTCCCCTCAAAATAAAAGTAGCTTTTATTTCCTTCCATAATCATTGTTAGAAGTTCAAACAATGAAAAATACAAGGAATGACTTGAAATCACACTGCCCTGATTTATAAACTGGTATCAACTCATGTCCTTATTGCATACGAAGACATATATTTTTTAGTTAAATGGAATCGTATCACCCATAGTGCTTTTACTGTGGACATCTTTTTAAAATATATTTTCACATTTCCCACATCTGTCTCAAGGTTAACAATCTTCTATGTACTCTTCCATGCCTTTGTCTATACTTAACCATCACAAATATACATATACTTCAATTTTCTATATAAATACAGGGAGGATTTTATCATTTTTGTCACGGGGAGGATTTTATCATTTTTGTCACGGTTTTACTAAAATTGTGTATTACAGATATTTCTCTGTATATTACAATTCTTCCTTAACACTGCACCACGAAAGTTCCTGTTAGTCAACTGTGTTCTCAGTTGCTAAGACACATTCAGCTCTTTGCGAGACAGACCCTATGGAATGTAGCCTGCCTCGGTTCATGAGATTTTCCAGACAAGAATACTGGAGTGGGTTGCCATTTTCTCCTCCAGCGGATATTCCCAACCCAGGGATTGAACTGTGTCTCCTGTGTCTCCTGCGCTGGCAGGCAGATTCTTCACCACTGAGCCACCTGGGAAGCCTTAATCAATTAGCAAATGTCTACTGTATCTTTTAAAATGATTAAATTATAGACTATGGTCTGGATGGTTATTCAATAGTTCCCCCACCCAGGGGCTTTTACATTTTGTTCCCAGTTTTTGCCACTTTAAAACAATACTGTAGTGTTTATCCTTCTACATTTTCCTGAGTGCTAGTGCTCATCTCTATACGCTATATTACCAGGAAAGTGTTTGCTGGATTTTAAAATGTGATATATTTAAATTCTAATAGATATTATAATACTGTTTTCCAGAATCAGTGTAAAAAATTGCTCTTTTCATCTGTAATAAGAATGTATACACATGGTTTCCAACACTAGGTGTTTCCACTTTTTTTTTTAAATTAAAATATAGTTGAATTACAAAGTTGTGTTAGTTTCAGGTGTATAGGTATTATCACTTTTAAAAAAATTTGTCAGTAGGATGGGTGAGATATACTATCTAGTAGTTACTTCAATTTGCATTTTCTTGATGCTACGAGGTTATGCCAATTTTCATGTATTTACTAACGATTTGAATTTCCTCTTTCCTGAACTATTATATCTTTTGCCAGTTTTTCTGTTTTCAAGAATACATATTAATTTGTAAGTGTTCTTTTTATGTTATAGATAATAATCCTTTATA
Source organism: Antilocapra americana (assembly GCA_007570785.1). NCBI lineage: Eukaryota > Metazoa > Chordata > Mammalia > Artiodactyla > Antilocapridae > Antilocapra > Antilocapra americana. Next base: position 5,606,677 of record ML663016.1, read on the forward strand.
TATGATATATACATTTGAAAATGTTTATTATTTTCTAATCTGCTTTGGCATTATTCATGGTACTTTTATCCTATAAAATATACTCATGTTTATATAGTTAAAGATGCTTATAGCTTCTAGGTTTCCTACCACGGTGAAAAGATTGCTCCAATCCACAGGTTTTACAAATATATATATATACACTCTTAAATTTTCTTCTAAAATTCTGAATTTTCATTTAAGTGTAATTTATTTTTGTATTTAGTGTGCTAAGGGTCCAACATTATTTTCTTTGAGAAACACACAGTTGTGACAGCACCATTTATTAAATAAACCATTGTTTTCTCACTAAAATATTTTATTTTTTCATACATTAAAATTTCAGTTACACTAGAATTTACTTCTGGGCTTTCTTTTCTGTTCCACAGATCTATTTGTTTATCCCTAGGCCACGGGTATATACTTGACTAAAGCAGTTTTATAAGGTAAAGTACATCCTCCTTCACTAATTTTCTTTTTCTGAATTTTGGCACTCTCAAACATTTATTCTTCCATACTAAGTTAAAGTATTATTTAATAATTTTTTACAAAATTCTTGGTGATTCTACTGTACATTTGAAAATTAATTTAAGAAGATTTTACATTTCAAGGACACCATCTCTCTATCCAAAAACTTAGTATCTTTACATTTTGCAAAAATTTAGGAGTTGTCATTACTCAGCGTTTCCCTCAACTCTTACGTCATTTACCTCTGCAAGTCTTACTAATAAAATTTATCCCAAATCTGTCTCAGTTCAGTTCAGTCGATCAGTCATGTCTGACTCTCTTCGACCCCATGGACTGCAGCATGACAGGTTTCCCTGTCCATCACCAATTCCCAGAGCTTGCTCAAATTCATGTCCATTGAATCGGTGATGCCATCCAACCATCTCATCCTTTGTCGCCCCTTTCTCCTCCCACCTTCAATCTTTCCCAGCATCAGGGTCTTTTCCAATGAGTCAGTTCTTCCCATCCAGTGGCCAAAGTATTGGAGTTCAAGCTTCAGCATCAGTCCTTCCAATGAATATTCAGGACTGATTTCCTTCAAGATGGACTGATTGGAACTCCTTGCTGTCCAAGGGACTCTAGAGAGTCTTCTCCAACACCACAGTTCAAAAGCATCAATTCTTCGGCACTCAGCTTTCTTCATAGTCCAACTCTCACATTTATACATGACTAATGGAAAACCCAAAGGTTTGACTAAATTTACCTTTGTTGGCAAAGAAATGTCTCTGCTTTATAATATGCTGCCTAGGTTGATCATAACTTTTCTTCCAAGGAGCAAGCGTCTTTTAATTTCATAGCTGCAATCACCATCTGCAGTGATTCTGGAGCCCCCCCAAAATAAAGTCTGTCACTGTTTCCATTGTTTCCCCATCTATTTGCCATGAAGTGATGGGACCAAATGCCATGATCTTATATCCACTAACCTAATACAGGTGATTATCCTCTCCAGCTAATCTATGACAAAATCCTGTTCACTGGGTTCCCCATTTCTACTCTTTACCCCAGAAAGACCTTCTCCAAACATAAATTACATCAAGTCACACACTGCTTACAAAACTCATCCTATGCCTTCCCACTGCAATTAAAATACAAATTCCTTACCACTACAGGTTGTCTGCCTAACCTCAACCTCTACAACTTTCACTCTTACTCGCTTCATTCCAGCCACTCTTGCCTTGTTCTGCTTCTCGGGAGTTCATTCTCACCTTCAAGGTTTTGTACAAGCTATCCCTTGGATGCTACTCCCTCAGATGTTCAAGTGGCTAGTTGCGCTGGTCTGAGTTTATATATTACATCCTCAAAGAGACTTTCCTGCCATCCAATGAAATGTCACACTCTTATCACATCATCTCATTTTAATGGCACTAAATTCTACCACATATTGTGTTATTTGTATATTTGTTTACTGTCTGATTGTTCCACAAGTATGTAAGCTTCATGACAGAAGGACTCAGTTCATTCTCTTAGATGTTTCCAGCAACTAAGAACAGTATGTAGCACACAGGAAGCATTTAACAAATGTTTTCTCAATAAATTAATTTGCTCAGAGTTTGCTTTCACCATTCAATAATTCTCTTCCTATACCCTTCTAATTAAATTTATTCCTTAGTATTTTCTAATTTGTATCACTGTCATGAAGGTAATATTGCTCCCTGTGTCTATTCTATAAGGTTATTTTTATGACAGAGAAAAGCTATTGGCTTTTATATGTTTATACTGTATTTAGTCATCACAAATTCTAGTAGTTTTTAGCCCTGGTTTTCTAGATATACAATCATATCATTAGCAAAAAGAACATTTTGTTTTTCCAGTATTTACATTCATTGCTTTGTCTTCTTTTCTTGCTGCAATTTTTTTTTTTAATCTCAAAAACAATGTATAACATCGTTGGTGACCATCTCTGTAATATTCCTTATTTTAAAACATATGGCTTGAGCAATTCACCTTTTTGATGGTGTTTGCTTCTGTTGTGTTTGGGGGTTTTAGAAAATAGTCATTAAGTTTCATTTCTAGTTTAAGAATTTTTTTTAAGGAAGAATCTGCCTTCTCAGCATCTATGATGTTAGTTCCACTTCAAACTGTTAATATAATACATTATGTTACCAGATTTCCTGAGATTAAACTATTGTTATACTCCTAAAATAAATCCTACATGCTCACAGTATATTAGCTTTTGTTACAATGATATCTTCCATATATTCCACTTGCTTCTATTTTATTTAGACTGGTTCACCCCCCGCCCACCGCCACCCAGTCACTTCCAAGGATTAAAAATCTTTCTGAAGAACTAGTTCAGGTATTCAACAAATATTTATTAAATGCCTACTCTGAGCTGGCACAGGAAAATGAGAAGCACTGGGACCAGCCATGAATAAATGAAACAGACTAAAATTCCTATCCTCACAGTGCTTACAATTTATAGAAGAAAACAGAGTATAAACAATACATGAATATACGTATGGCAGGTAGTAAGAAATGACATGAACAAAATAAAAAAAGAAAAAGGCAGAGAGAATGATGGAGACAATGCTATTTTATACAGGGTGGTCGAGGAAACTCTGGTAAGATGAAATTTGAGAAATTTCAAAAAAAGTAAGACAGTAACCCATTCTGAATATGTGGAAAAAGTGAAAGTCGCTCAGTGGTGTCCCACTCTTTGCAACCCCATGGACTATAGCCTGTCAGGCTCCTCTGTCCACGGAATTCTCCAGGCCAGAATACTGGAATGGGTAGCCATTCCCTTCTCCAGGGGATTTTCCCAACCCAGGGATATGTGAAGGTAAGAACCTTTTATGTGAAGGGAATAACAAACACAAAGGCCTTACATATGAAGACACCCCAACTTTAGGCTTCTCATAGTTTCTTATTTTTCATGCTGTTCCACTCAGCTGGTTCTGGCCCAACAATGGGGAGATTCCTCTAATCAAAAGTTGAGGCAAAATATTTAAAAAGAATCCTCTCTCTGTTTTTGTTCTCAAGTTATCACTCCACCACTATCCCTTTAGTTCATCTTCTTTGTGTAAGACAGAGAATTTACTCATCACCAGTCTGAATACTGTACTGACGAATAGTATACAAAAAAGCTAAAATTTCTCTCTGTTGTCATTTGGACTGATACTGGTAATTACCATTCCCTGCTACCTCCAAGGGTAGAAAGGGGGAGCAGAGGGGGAACCACAGCTTTTAATAATAGAAGTTAATTCTAATTTAGGAAACTCAGATACCTAAATCTTAGCAGTTTCCCATTTAAAAACTGCAGCAGGTTATCCACAATATAAGAGGAAAGAGAATATTCTAAGACAAAGACTGGAAAAAAACATGCAAACATAAGAATCTTAACTTGCATAACCATATCTTACAACCTTACAACTTTAACTTACAGTAAGAGTGAAAACTTCAGTCTAGATCAGTTCAGTTCAGTTCAGTCGTGTCCGATTCTTTGTGATCCCATTAACGGCAGCACGCCAGGCCTCCCTGTCCATCACCAACACCTGGAGTCTATCCAAACCCATGCCCATCGACTCAGTGATGCCATTCAGCCATCTCATCCTCTGTCTTCCCCTTCTCCTCCTGCCCCCAATCCTTCTCAGCATCAGGGTCTTTTCCAATGAGTCAACTCTTCGCATGAGGTGGCCAAAATACTGGAGTTTCAGCTTCAACATCACTCCTTCCAATGAACACCCAGGACTGATCTCCTTTAGGATGGACTTGTTGGATCTCCTTGCAGTCCAAGGGACTCTCAAGAGTTTTCTCCAACACCACAGCTCAAAAGCATCAATTCTTCGGCGTTCAGCCTTTTTCACTGCCCAACTCTGACATCCATACATGACTACTGGAAAAACCATAACCTTGACTAAATAAACCTTTGTTGGCAAAGTAATGTCTCTGCTTGTCAATATGTTATCCAGGTTGGCCATAACTTTCCTTCCAAGGAGTAAGCGTCTTTTGATTTCATGGCTGCAATCTGCAGTGATTTTGGAGCCCCCCAAAAATAAAGTCTGACACTGTTTCCACTGTTTCCCTATCTATTTCCCATGAAGTGATGGGACCAGATGCCATGATCTTAGTTTTCTTAATGTTGAGCCTTAAGCCAACTTTTTCACTCTCCTCTTTCACTTTCATCAAGAGGCTCTTTAGTTCCTCTTCGCTTTATGCCATAAGGGTGGTGTCATCTGCATATCTGAGGTTCCTGGTATTTCTCCCAGCAATCTTGATTCCAGCTTGTACTTCCTCCAGCCCAGCGTTTCTCCTGATGTACTTACTCTGCACAAAAGCTAAATAAGCAGGGTGACAATATACAGACTTTACATACTCCTTTTCCTATTTGGAATCAGTCTGTTGTTCCATGTCCAGTTCCAACTGTTGCTTTCTGACCTGCATACAGACTTCTCAAGAGGCAGGTCAGGTGGCCTGGTATTCCCATCTCTTTCAGAATTTTCCAGTTTATTGTGATCCACACAGTCAAAGGCTTTGGCATAGTCAATAAAGCAGAAATAGATGTTTTCTGGAACTCTCTTGCTTTTTCGATGACCCAGTGGATGTTGGCAATTTGATCTCTGGTTCCTCTGCCTTTTCTAAACAGTTCATGTATTGCTGAAGCCTGGCTTGGAGAATCTTGAGCATTACTTTACTAGTGTGTGAAATGAGTGCAACTGTGCAGTAGTTTGAGCATTCTTTGGCATTGCCTTTCTTTGGGATAGGAATGTAAACTGACCTTTTCCAGTCCTGTGGCCACTGCTGAGGTTTCCAAATGTGCTGGCATATTGAGTGCAGCACTTTCACAGCATCATCTTTCAGGATTCGAAATAGCTCAACTGGAATTCCATCACCTCCACTAGTTTTGTTTGTAGTGATGCTTCCTAAGGCCCACTTGACTTCACCTTCCAGGATGTCTGGCTCTAGCTGAGTGTGAGTGATCACACTAAGTGATCTTCAGTCTAGATATAAGAGAATATTTTCTACATGGTATAAAAGAGAATGAACTAAAATAATCTAAAATCTATAAATAACTCTACATGCCTGTGAAACTTTATTTTCATTCCATTATCAGAACCTTCCATACCACTTTCTGTCCAGCAGAGATAACTATTTTGTCCCCATAATACTATCATTTATATATTAGTGTAAGAAAAAGCCTGAGTTATCTAAATGTCAGGTACTTTTCCCTTCTGTTCCACATACCTTAGCCCAATAGCGAAAGGCTAACACCAAAGGAGTAAAGACAGGTTCCATTTTGCCAAGAGCAGCAAGCAAATCAGTAGTGAGGCATGCCATATCATTTCCTGCACTCACTCTACAAAGTAAACCACTGTGAATGAAAAAGAAACAAATTTCACTATATTAATACCTTAAAAACCAGAATATTTCAAATCCTGTGGCTATACTTTCCAGGCATCCATAGTTAACACCTAAGAAGTTATAATAAAAAACAAATATTTTAATAAACTTACAGCTAACTGAAAACTATGTATCATTTCCATCACTAGAGTTCCATATAAATTAAAGATGCTTTATCTGTTCATTTATACTTCAGAAAAAATAATCTTAAGTAATTAGTACTTAAGATCTTGAAAAATTAATCTCAAAAGCTGCATTATGATTCATCAAAATTTGACTTATATGAGGGAAAAGACACTGATCACATCAATGTTAAACAATGCAACATATCTTCCTAGTCCATTCTTTTTGCTTTGCACATAATAAAAACAAAATATGAAATACTGAACTAGCTGTACTTCTTAAATCTAATTTTTACTATTCAACTTTTAAGATTTTATTATTTCCCGATTAGAGATTAGAAAGAATTTATCTATTAATCCACAAGTACTGCTTATATTTAAGTGAAAATAAGAGATACCTTAAACAAAATTATAGCAGAAACATTTTGGTGGCAGGGAGATGTGACCGAGGTTGCCACAAAGGCAATTTAACACAACGTGGTAGAAAATTCACTAGAAATCATTAATATCTCTATTCCAATTCTAACTTTCCCCTGAATAATTTGAATTTGGACAAATCTTAATCACTCTAGATCTCAATTTTCAAATTTAAAAAATAAGGAAGTTGAACTAGATCTTCATAGATCCTTCTAGCTTTGAATAAGAAAACATAGTAATCTTAAACTACAAGAAATAATGATAAATAATCAATAAAAGAACACTTTATTATTTCTGTATTGTTTCCATCTCTCCCACATTGGTCTCAAATAGGATTATTTTAGTTTCCTTTATCAAAGGTATGTTGCTGTCTCACTCCTATAAATATCTGAAAAGAAAGTCATCCCCAATGACTCCTCAATTTTGGTGAACTAAAAACTAAATTCTAATAGACAGTGAGCTCCTTGAGAAGAAAGACTATTTCTCACTTTGAAATAAAAGCAAGAAAGCAAAAGTTTGAAAGCAAAGCAGTACCTAACATGCTCAATATTGTTAGGTGAATAAATAAATGAAAAGTTTTGCATTACAACGTTTTATTTCTAACTCTCTGGTAACTCCATTTCTTATTCAAAAGCTTGTAGTAGGCTTGCTATTTTTAATAAATAGAAACTAGCTTAATCAAGTTAATCCAAGGAGAAATCTAAAACAAAAATGTTCTCTCTTAGAAATACTCACTGCATACTTGATTGCTGTTATTTAAAAAAAAAAAACAAAAAACTTTATTTTCTCTTCACTGTTACCAACCTTTTCCGATCTTTGCACACCACAACAGGAACTTTAGCGTGAAAATCAGATTCCACATCTACATATAATACTAATAAGGAAAAAAAATAAAACAGGTAAGCTAATGTCAGCAACTCTCAAATGTTTACTCTATGGTAAACATGTAATAGTCTCCTTCTGAAAATCACTCTCAGTGCTTCTGTGGATAATCCATAACACGATGGATGCTTCTGTATTGAGCATCAACTCAACAGAATCTCTTATCTCTCTTGATGTCATCTGCTGTATTATCACAAGCCACAGACAGGCAGAGTCCCAAATACTATTGGAACATTGTAATTACCTTAAGAAGAAAGGTTACATCCCTAAAAGTTTGGATATTTCTAAGCACGTATACAATCTAGCCAAAGTTGTTACACCTTCATACAGTAAACAGAGGAGGACATCACTTACTTCTGAAGGCTACTTCCACAGGAGTCACGAATGAGAACCTACAATGCTCTGACAACACAGCTCTTTTAAATTATCCATGGCAGTGAAAGGCTAACTCTACTGGCCTCATTTGCTGTTAATATATGGAGAGTCTGCCCAATCAGAGCTCCTAAGGAAGGACTAACAGGTGAAGCACACTTCCACTCTGAAGTTTTTCTCTACATCTCCAAGGGAGGCTCCACGCCATAAAATATCTAATCTAAACAAAAATAGATGGATTAACATTATCTCATTTGAAGTTTAAAGAAAATCTCTTAGTAGTACTTGTTGGAAATAATTTATTCAAACCAAATGTGCTGAAGAGCCATATATCAGGAATTGTATTATGCGTGGTGGATATGACAATGAATAAATACAAAGAGCTCGATCAGGAATTTGGAAAACAAATATATAGAGAAATAAATCCTGTAAATAACAGGATAGAGGTCCTGAAAGAACACAGAGGGCATATAAAGGAGGGAAATATTCAATTAATCAGACTAAATCTTAAAAACCTATGCTATGTGACTTAAGATGTACCATCCATGTATTTCAGTGGAAACTTGTAATTTAAATATTTTTCCTAGATTGATAGTGAGTTGCAATGAGTCTAAAAAGGTAAAAGCTCTTATCAATAATATGCTTTAGAGCTTTTGCACAATGAGAGTTAGCTATTTATTACAAAAGAAAATGATATTAAAATCCCTTCACAGGTTAAACTGAACCAAAATAATTCCTTAAAAATTTCCTTGATAAATGGCCAAAAAGCTGATAAATAATGGAGAGCTGACAGGGCAGACAGAGAGAGGAAAAGAAGTTTAGAACTGACACTAGAGCCAATAAGAAAGTATGGCTAAAGTCAATAAGCTATCTCTGCTAAGCCAAAATGCAAATATTTTTGACAGGTAATTTTGATTAATAAAATTTAGGACGATAATAGTAATAACAACAACAGCAGCAGAAATTTAATAAGTTATTGTATGCCAGGTACTTTTCTAAGCTATGGCTTAACCCATTTCATTCTCATAAACAACCTTTTTATCAAAAAGATACTAAATTATTGCCATTTTACAGATGAGAAAACTGAAGCATTAACACTTTAGTAATTTGTCAAAGGACATACAACCAGTAAGTGGTACAACTAAAATATGAGTCTGGAAAGTCTGGCTTCATATTCTAAGCTCTTAAAAATTTACTTTATAACAAGAAAAGCAGCAAATAAAACCAAGAGAACAGTATTCCACATTGTACTACATGATCTGGGATCTACTTTGAAAAAGTTGTAATTTTTAAAATTTTTATTTAAAAAGTATTTTTACCTATATGAATGTCCTTTTTACATAAAAATCAATTCAGACAGAAGGGCCACATATGAAAAACTTATTAGGTATAATCTGGTTGATGTACTATAAATGGTTAATTTTGTTTAAGTGGGGAACACATGTATACCCATGGCTGATTCATGTGAATGTATGGCATAAACCACCACAGTATGGTAAAGTAATTAGCCTCCAATTAAAATAAAGAAATAAAAATACAATTAAAAAATATATTTACTCAATAAATACACATATTTTCCCCCAGGTCTCTCCCTAAATCTTCCTTCATCAACAATTTAATGACTATAGGTTTTCTGTCTCCTTCTACACAAGAACTATCCATAATATTCAAAGGTAAAATTTTTAAATTATCCAAAAGGCAATAGTTTTTAATATATTGATTTTAAATATGATGCTTTTTATCTAACTGACATGTAGATGTTCTAGTAACCTATTAAACACATGTATGTATATGGATATATCTATATTTAATCAATGCCAGCAGTTTTAGTTTAACTTGATTAGCCATACATAAATAGCACAATGCATATATCTTTAGAGAACTTTCTTTAGGAAAGCAACTTGTAAAACTCACCACTTTTTTTTAAAATTCCAAGCACTTGTATCAGAAGATCTGGATGATTCATCTAAAAAAAAGTTTCAAATTAAACCAATATACTAATTTTAAACTTCAAGTTGTAGAACTTTAGAGATCATTCATTAAACACAAGTAAAATAATGCTCTGCATTTTAAAATAATAAAAAAAATAGCGTTTTGCTTTTACATTAGATCTTATTCATGGAAGCAAAATCTAATAATTCATATACTGCAATCTAATAATTCATATTCTAGCAACACTCCTAGAATTAATGAGTTCTTAGAGTGACGAAAGTCTGCAATTTCATATCAAAACAAAGGAAAGTGGCTCAGAGGGTAAAGCATCTGCCTGCAATGTGGGAGACCCAGGTTCGATCCCTGGGTCAGGAAGATCCCCTGGCGAAGGAAATGGCAACCCACTCCAGTACTCTTGCTTGGAAAATTCTATGGACAGAGAAGCCTGGTAGGCTATAGTCCATAGGGTTGCAAAGAGTCGGACATGACTGAGCAACTTCACTTTCACTTTCTTCCTAAAGAGAAGTTGTTGAGATAAGAAATTTAAAGGATATTGACAACTGGCAGCATGGCCAAAAGGCTCAGATTAAAATACTACTTTAAATAACAGCTGTGTCAAATACTTACCTTAAATGTGTTCTTTGCTGCTATTTTTTTAAAAAGTTAACAGCTGATTCAGACTAGAAATCAAACATCAAAAAACTTTCACCCAAATCAAACCTCCTTGAGCATAAACTTATTATTCAAAAAATTCAAAATACAAAAAATGTCAACTAATTATTTTAAATGTTTGGTGTATCAGTAAATAAGCAATGTTTGAAATGCTAAACAACACTGGTATTTTGCTAATGGCACTAGCCACTATTTATTAAAAGTACCCATAATGTACCAGGCACTATACAAAAATATATGGTATATATCACCTTATTTAATATAAAAGCTATTATTCCTATCTTGGAAATTAAGAATTGAAGCTCAAGAATGTCAAGCAACTTGCTCCTTGCAGCCAATACTTGAACCCAGAGGTATTTCAAAATTCTTTCCTCTTTCTATGCTGCTTACCATAAACAATAACTGTTTAACACAGTTACAAGCATTTTTCCTTTGTTTTTTTTTAATGCCATCCTCTACTTCCTTTTTATTTTGTCTCATCTTTCTTTAATACTATCTATGCCTAACACCTAAAAAATACTTTCCAAAAGCACTGTTAAATACAAGCCAGAGTTTTATATTCCCCCATATCTCCTCTAAAAAGATAATAAAAAACACTAACTACTAAATAAGAACTACACAGGAAAGGTTCTTTTCTAATTACTTACCTTGGGAGGAAATTTTATATCTATATTAACATCACTACTTTTCAGAGCAAACTTAGTTAGAGATGAGCCATACAACCTAAGTGAACACTCTGGAAATGAAGGAAAAATATCAAAGTATGAAACAGCATGCAAATATGAACTTTTAAAAATAAACAGTGGTAGGAAAATTGCACATATTTCAATTCTGTGTCTTCTAATACAATTATAAAACAATAATATCCTTTTCTAACTGATCTATAAAAGATATAGGGTTCAGAAAGAGAGAAATAACTCACACAAATTCAGTGTTTAGACAAAATTTTAGTAATAATTCATTTAGGAATGAACAGAAGTATGTTTCACATTTAATATATACTAGTAAAGAATGTACTAACCTAGCTATGGCTACTGCCATAAACTACATTTTTAGATATTTCTATTTACACATGCAATAGCACTTTAAATAGGGAAGGAATCACAGACATTCAACCAATGCTCTTAAAACACAAAATGAAGCCAAGTCAATTGATATTGCAGACCTAAAACCAAAAAACTATGGTTTTCAAGAGTTCATAGAACAAAATAAAGGAAATGATAACATGCCACCTACATCTTTTGCAAACTAACAAACATGTTATTTCAAAAATCATAATAAGGCAAATATTATGGACAGAGTTGGAAAACTCTGAGGACAAGTTGAAAAATAACATGATTTGGACTGACAGACATATTTACTATGTCAGAAAATGTAAGTTTATACTCAGTTATATATATAAAACTCTACTGTTCATGTTCACAAAATGTCTAAATGTCATCGAAGTCATTAAAATCCTAAATATTTTATTCTTTCTTATAATAATAGTGAATTATTCCTATATGTAATTTAAATTAATACCAATGTATTTTAGATATAAAACTACATTTGTTTTATTATTAGTTATAAGAAATAATAGAGAAGTAAACATTTTTCTATTTCAATTTATATTCTTTCTTATAAATATCACAATGGCTTCATATAAAACTATAATTTATTAACTGTCCAAAACCCCTTTGGTGGCTAAGAAACAAGTCATATTTAATATACATTTAATTTACTTAAATTCAGTATTAATGGAAAAAAAATAAAGGCTAAGCAAATAATCTATACATAAATGTCTATAATAAACTTGACTCAATTCCCCCTTGAACCCAAAACTTAAGCTTTCTGGAAAGAAAGATTAAGAGTCAAAAAAGAAATAAAAGTGCAAATTTTGCCTCTAACATCTTTAAATTAATTTTCCTCTCAATCAAGAAAAAGCTATTTTATTTAGTGAGTAGTCTGAATATATGCAACTGAAATAAATATGATTAAAATGTCCATTCAGAAGTCAATAACAACAAAAATTCTATATAAATTACAATACTGAAGCACTAAGCAATTATTTTAAAGTGCATCTGACACTTTAAAAATCATTTTTTCTTATTACAAAAATTATACCATACTATAATTTTTCATTTTCTTTTTCTGAACTATCTCCCGCCTAAAAGTTCATTCATAAAATAATGAAATTCGTCTACTTTTAAGTAGAAAAAAAGAGAAAAAATTGAAAGAAAAACATTAATTTTAAGAGGAAGCAAGAGGAAGAGTTGTATCATTTTAAAACTTAAGTATAAAATGAAGTTGTACCTGGTAAAAATGTTGTTATAACCTTTGACATTTCCTCTACAATTTCCTGACGGACTTTGAGGTCATCATCTGTTATTCCTTGTTCTTTTGCTAATTCAATAACTGCAACACTTAAAGCAGCCAAGTGGGCAAGGGAAGGAGGCGGAAGAGAACGAAGCTCACTTTCTTCCTGTTTTTCCTGTTAGTGTAACATTTAATAACAACAATACAAAAAGAGATTTCTATTTTAATGTCTTCATATTTAGGAGAGAAGGACATACTCAACATATATTCATCTTCTATTGCCAGATTTAAGACATCTAGGAAATGAAACTGAACAAAAGAGACAGAGATTCCCGCCTTTGTGAAACAGGATTGAAAGAATGAGAGATGCTATGGGCAGAGCTGTTATTAAACATTTAAAAAATAAAACTTGTTTTACTTTACTGTCTGCATAAATTGTGAAATGCACAAGCCAAGATTCCATAAGTACATTTAGCTGATCATTCTGTTGTAGCCAAAAGAGACTGTCTTAGCTGTTAGTAGAAAGTCTTGACTGTATCTGACTGGCATGTACAGTATCGATTAAATCACTTCAGGAAAAAATCCTAAACACTATCATCATATATATATATATATACATATTTTTTTTTTGGCCATCAGAAGCGTTTACTGGACAGTTCTTTCCAGAGAGGAAGACCCATGCCAAAAGAGCCGTGGGTGGGCATGGCTTCTGGCGCCCCACAGCCCAGGGACACAAGCGTGGGGATCCGCCGCCTGCGGCATGGCGGGCTCCCTTCTCCAGGGGCACGTAGTTGAGCAGCTTCTCGATCAGGTCCACGTGGGCGAGGAGCATGCGGCAGCAGCAGTAGCGCTTCAGGCCCAGCGCGTCCAGGGCGTCCCCCTCGGTGTACTCGGCCTGCAGCAGCCCCAGGTAGGCCTCCCACTTGTTGCCGACGATCTTGCCGCACGTGAAGCAGCGCACGGGGATGATCACGGCGGCGGTGCGGGAGCCAGCAGCTCTCATCATATATTTTATATACTAGCTCCCATTAAAAAGTGATTTCCCTGTTATTTTATACAAAACTAGGCAAAATGGTTTTTTTTTTAAGTTTTTACTTATTTATTTTTCTTTACGTTATCACGTTGGTTTTGCCATACACTGACATGAATCCTCCATGGGTATACATGTGTTCCCCTTCCAGAACCGCCCCCCACCTCCCTCCCGATTCTATCCCTCTGGGTCATCCCCCTGCACCAGCCCTGAGCACCCTGTATCATGCATCAAACCTGGGCTGGCGATTCATTTCACATATGATAATTTACATGTTTCACAGCAAAATGTTTTTAAAAAATCTTTATTCTGCTAAGTTTGAAAGCCAATTTAAAACAAGGAGCTAAATATATATATATGCACAGTAACTTTTTAAAATTAATTAATACTGATTTAGAAAAAACAGGGTAACTACAAAAGCTACATAAATTACAGGAAAAGAAAAAATTCATCCACTAGTTCCCATTCTATTCTGTTCATTTTTTTTTAATATAACTGAAGATCGTGTGTATGCGTGCGCATGCACCCGCGTGCACAGTCCAACTCTTGCAGCCCATGGACTGTAGCCCACCGGGCTCCTCTGTCCAAGGAATTTTTCAGGCAAGAATACTGGAGCAGGTTGCCATTTCCTACTCTAGGAGATCTTCCCAAGCCAGAGATTGAACCTGCATCTCTTGCATCTCCTACATTTATATTACAATAAAGGCATTTTCTATTATCACATTTCAGTCAAGAAACAGTCTCTTATTTTTTTGAGATAAGGAGCTCCCAAAAGAATACTCAAAAGTAGTTTGTTCTTTCCTGCTCCCACACTCAATATGGCTAAACAAAGACTTTGGTCTATTCCTAAGTTTGTTATCATAATCAGGTTTAACCTATATAAAGTTTACCTATGGTACAGAATAGTTAAACATAGAAAGTAAGACAACTTTGTTTTTATAAGTTTCTGTGATAATTTTTATAATCTTAATGATAAACTAAATACAAGTTAGATAAACAGACATCAGTTTTCAGGACTTATTTTTCAGGATTTATCCAAAGTATTAATAGCAACATACTTAGTGAAATAAATGATACAAAATTAACATGAAACAAAACTATCTTTATATACACAGAAGTATTTCTAGACTGAAAATGGATAAAAGACAATCAATTAACACACTCCTCTATGCTATTAATAAGCCTATTCTACCTCCTTTAGGATATTGTTCCATCAAATATTGTCATTTATATCCTCATATATATCATATTACATATATGAGGATATATATATCAACATGATATATATCCTGTCATAAATATGATCAATTAAGTCCCTGCCCTTGTGTAACATATATTCTAATTAGAGAAAATAGACAACATATAAACAGTGTCAGATAGTGCTATTAAGAAGAAACAGGTAAGAGGCTATAGACTGATGAGAAGAGGGTGCTGCTATAGAACAGAGTAGACAAAGAAAACCACTCTAAGCAGGTAAAGAGACTTGAAAGAAGTAAAGGAAAGAGACATTTCAATTTCTTGGGGGAGAGCATTCAAGACATAGGAAACAGGTTTGGAAAACTTGCCCAGGGGGCAAAAATCTCCTAATTATTCTCCCATTTCTAATTTATGACTCTTCATCCAATTCCCTGTATTTTCCAAGACATAGGAAATAGTAAATGCAAGGACTCAGAGGGAAAAAACCTAATGTCCAAAGCTGAGTAACAAAGAGGTGACTATGAAATGTGATGAAGTTGAAAAGTTAAGTAGAGGCCAAATACTGTACAACCTCGTAAAATCTGATAAGGGTTTAGAATTTTAAGTTGGGAAGCCACTGATGGGCTATCAGCATGAAATAACATGATATATTTTAAAAGAACAATTCTGGCTGCTAAGTGAAGAAGACTGTCGGCTGTCGGGGGAAAGAAACGGAATAAGTTGAAAATAGTTCAGGTGACAGATGGTGGTAGCTCAGATTACAGCACAAAAAGTAGAGATGTGTGACAAATGACTAAATGTGAAATACACAACATTTTGAAGGCATATACAACAGAATTTACTAATTGTTTGCATGTGGGGTATGAAAGAAAGAGATGAAGCAAAGATGACTCAAATGTGCTTATGTTAAGAACAGGGCAAATAGTGGTGCTTTCTACTGAGATGAGGTAAATAATGCAAAGAACTAGTTTAGGCTTGGAAAATTTGCCCAGGAGGCAAAAATCTCCTTATCATTCTCCCATTTCTAATCTCTGACTCTTCATCCAATTCCCTGTATTTATACCAATTACTGGGCTTCCTGGGTAGCTCAAATGGTAAAGAATTCACCTGCAATGCAGGAGGTTCTGGTTCAATTCCTGGGTTGGGAAGTTCCATTAGAGAAGGAATAGGATACCCAATTCAGTATTCTTGGGCTTCCCTGGTGGCTCAGACAACAAAGAATCAGGCTGTAATGAGAGAGATCTCAGTTTGATACCTGAGTTGGGAAGATCTCCTGGAGGAAGGCATGGCAACCCACTCCAGTATTCTTGCTTGGAGAACCCCCTTGGACAGAGGAGCCTGGCGGGCTATGTCCATGGCGTCACAAACAGTCAGACACAACTGAGCAACCATGCATGGCACATACCGATTATTCTTCTATTTAAAAACTTTCAATAAATCCTCAACTAAATACTAGCAAACCAAATTCACAGAATATCAAAAGGATTATACACCATGACCAAATGTGATTTATTCCTAGAACACAAGAATGTTCAACATAAAATAACCAAGATGTAATATATTATCTTAACAGCATGAAAGGGGAGAAAGGACAAAGAACTTCAACTGATGCAGAAAAATCATTTGACAAAATACAACATGCCTCTATGGTAAAAAAAGCACTCAAAAAACTAGGAACAAAATGAAACTACTGTTATATAAGACCATGTATGAAAAACCTATAGCTAACATCATTTCTGATAGTGAAAAACTGAAATTTTTCCTCTGAGATTAGGAACCAGTAAAGAATGACCATTTCACCACTTCTATTCAACACTTCTAGCCAAAGGAATTAGGCAAGAAAAAGAAATAAAAGGCATTCACATTAAAAAAGAATAAATAAAATTATCCCTATTCACAGATAAACATAATTTAGTATGCAGAAAACCCTTAAAAGTCTAAAAACAGACAATAGACATCAGAACTATTGAACAAATTCACCAGGATACAAATCAACTCTCAAAACTTAGGTGCCTTTCTGGGTTTCCCTGGTGGCTCAGCAGTAAAGAATCTGTCTGCCAGTGCTAGAGACATGGGTTCAGTCCCTAATCGGGGAAGATCCCACATGCCATGGAGCAACTAAGCTCATGCACCACAATTACTGAGTCTGTGTTCTAGAGCCTGGGTGCCATAATTACTGAGCCCATATGCTGCAACTACTGAAGCCTGCACACCTGGAGTCATGCATCACGACAAAAGAAGCCACCACAATGGGAAGCCTGTTCACAACTAGAGTAGCTCTCACTCACCACAACTAGAGAAAATTCTGCACCGCAACGAAGACTGAGCTCAATCAAAAATAAAATAAATAAAATTATTTTAAAAATCAGGTGCATTTCTATATACTAACAATAAACAATTTGAAACAGAAATTAATAAAATAATCCCATCCAAAACACAGCATCAAAGAGAATAAAAGACTTCAGAATGAATTTAACCAAGACGAAAGAGGTATGCACTGAAAAAGACAAAATTCTGCTTAAAGAAATTAAAGAAGACACGAATAAAGAAAAAGATATTCCGTGCTGGGGGAAATGCCTGGACAGAGAAAGCTGACAGGCTACACAGTCCATAGCATCACAGAGTCAGACACAACTAAGCAACTGAGCACTCCGTGTTCATGGACTGGCAGACTCAATATTGTTAAGATGTCAGTAGCGCCCAAAGCAATCTACATATCCAATTCAATCCCTATCAAAATCCCAACAACTTTTTTGAAGGAAAAGAAAAAAAAATCCTAAAATTCACATGGACCCTCAAGAGACCCCAAACAGCCAAAACAATCTTGAGAAAGAGTAACAAATTTAGGGGACTCAAATTTCCTGATTTCAAAACTTACTGCAAAGTCACAGTAACCAAAAGAGTATTGCATTGGCATAAAGGCAGACACAGAGGCCAATAAAATGAGGGCCCAGAAATAGATGTTCATATATAAGGTCAAATATTTTTAATCAAAATATTAAGAACATTCAGTGTGAAAAAACTGTCTTATCAAAACATGGTGCTAGGGAAGCTGGATTTTGTTGTTGTTGTTCAGTCACTAACTCACATCTGCTTCTTTGTGAACCAATGGATTGCAGCATGCTTGGCTTTCCTGTCCTTCATCATCTTCCACAGTTCACCCAAGTTCATAAACATCCAGTCAGTGATGCCATCCAACCATCGCATCCTCTGTCATCCCCTTCTCCTGCTTTCAATCTTTCCCAGCATCAGGGTCTTTCAATGAGTTAGTTGGCTCTCCCCATCAGGTGGCAAAAGTATTAGAGCTTCAGCATCAGTCCTTCCAATGAGTATCCAGGGCTGATTTCCCGTAGGATTGACTGGTTTGAACTCCTTGTTGTCCAAAGGACACTCAGGAGTCTTCTCCAGCACCACAGTTTCAAGGCATCAATTCTTCAGTGCTCAAGCTTCCTTATGGTACAACTCTCACATCTGTACATGACTACTGGAAAGACCACAGCTTTGACTACAGACTTTTGTCAGCAAACTGATCTCTTTGCTTTTTAATATACTGTCTAGGATATAGCTTTCCTTCCAAGAAGCAGTCAGTCAGTCAGTTCAGTCGCTCACTCGTGTCCGACTCTTTGCGACCCCATGAACTGCAGCAAGCCAGGCCTCCTTGTCCATCACCAACTGCTGGGAGCCGTCAGGATGCCCCCTTGCTTGGATGACAAGGTCACGAGACTAAGAAAGAAACTGCAAGGCTGACTTTGTTTATGGGGCATCCTGGACTAGCCCCCCCACCTCCCCCGTGATGCTGGGAGCCATCAGGATGCCCCCTTGCTCGGATGACAAGGTCACGAGACTAAGAAAGAAATTGCAAAGCTGACTTTCTTTATGGGGCATCCCAGGCTAGGCCCCCTCTGGTATTTTTCTTGGGAGTTCTGTCCATGCTCGGAACATTGGCTCATCTCAGTAGGTCAGTCCCAGTTGGAAAGAATTCCTCCTGAGATAATCCCCCCAGACCTTATCGACCAGAGGATCTGGGAAGGTGGATCGCCTTCCCCAGGGGCTAAGGAGGAATGAAAGCGACATTTATTTATTTATTTTTTTACCATTAAAAAAATTTTATTGGGGTATAGTTGATTTACAATGTGTTAGTTTTAGGTGTACAGTAAACTGAATCAGTTATACATAAACACTCTGGGATTCTCTTCTCTTATAGGCTATTACAGAGGACTAAATTTCCTGTGCTATACAGGTCTTTATTAGTTATCTATTTTATACTTAGTGGTGTGTATATCAATTCCAATCTTCCAATTTATCCCTCCTCGAATCTTTACCATTTTTAGGCATACAGTTCAGTTCATGACATTGAGCAACTATCACCACCATCCATCTCCATGAACTCTTTCACCTTGTAAAACTGAAACAATACCCATTAAATATCTCTTTACTTCCTCATTCCCAGCTCCTGACAACCACCAGCAGTATTATTCTTATATCCAGAAAACCTATGTTTTTACCAATTCATCAAAAAGAAAACTGGATGATTGTGTTAATAGTATAATTAAAACCCCAAATATTAAAAATACTATGGTACTCCATCTAGAAATCCTCAATATTGGTGTCAACATGTGACAAACCTAATTTTTAATTTTTTGTAATGTAGCTGGAAAGAGGTACAGGTAGATATCAACTGTGATACTCATTCGCTTTCACATCCCTAAATCTTTCTGTACCCTCTTGTTTTTACTCAGACCCACCTATTTTTATTTGCTTTAAAACATTTTATTGCACTTTCTAATAAAGATCACCTAATTGATTTTGGTCCCCAAATTTCTAGGCATTCTCCCTCCCCACTGCAGTTTGACAGCTGCTCACACCGGTTCACGCAGGAAACATGAGAAGTTCCAAGGATCTGACCAACATCAGGTAGAACATCCTCTGTGTCAGCAAAACCCTAAAACACAGTACCTAGGTAGAAAGCATGCTGCTCTCCACATCTTGTCACAGCCTGTTGCTGAAGCAGCAGGAACCATCACCTGGACTTCCCAGCCACCTCCAAGAGAATTCCAAACCTTAGGCCTTCAGTCACCAGGCTAGACTGGAATCTCTGTGAAGGGGTACTGCCCTGGCTGGTCTCCCAAAGCTCTCAGGCCTTTTTTTAAGAGTAACACGCCAGTGGACGTTTTAACTCCCTCGTGGTGCATTGGACCCTCCTTCGAGAATCAGGAGCCTGCACGCCGGTAGCTGTGCAAAGACGGCGCAGGCTGCAGCCTCCCCCTGGTTTGGGGATGGTTCCGCAGCAGACGACTGGCGAGCCGCCAGACGACCACCCTTCCTCGGCGCGAGCTCGCCGCACAAAGAGGAAAGGGACATTTAAATAGATTACTACTCCTCCTACTCATTACTGGGGAGTTTACCAAGAGTTCTCTGGGGGTCATGGCAAGGCCACCACCAGAAAGACTCATACTTGGGTCACCTTTCCACCTCCCACTCCCCTAACCACTCCACGGAGGAGGCGCTCTTCCTTGAAGAAACCAGGCTGGAATGGGACTTAGGAATGCTCACAACTGTGGCAAGCATAGTTGGAGATATTGATTGCTTTAGGATTATGTAGACATAGGAATTCACTATAGTAGTTATAAGGTTAATAGGGTTTTATTGCTAAAGCAGTGCTGCTAGACTGTCTCTTAGTCCTCTTTCCTCTTCCTAAACTGTCTTAGTCCCCTTTCCTCTTTCTAAACTCTCTTTGTCCTCTTTCCTCTTTCCTTTAAGAACTGGAGTAGGTTATTAGAATAAAACAGTTTCAAGCTTAAGCCCTTCCCTCTAGCTTTGCACCTGATAAGAGAAATGTAACCTTTCAACTTAGATTGATGTGCTTATCATGATTGAATGAAGTATACTGAAGACATTCAAATGGTAAACATACCATTGTTAAATCTAATTACATAGAAATCTGACTTCTGTAAGGGGAATGTTTCATGATTAGATTGGGGAATGAGCTCAATTATAAGGTTGCTATAGAAGGTAGAAAACAAAAAACTGTATAGAATGATAGGTGATGTAATGATGTAATGGGGATGTCTTCTGGCTATAAAACTGTAAGCCAACAATAAACAAGAGACTGCTCCATCACCACACATGGACTCAGCTCAGTTCTCCCGCCAACGCCACTCATCCCTCAAGACCCCCGGACCAACCGGGGCTGGATCCCGGCAACCAACTCCCAGAGTCTACCCAAAACCATGTCCATCGAATCGGTGATGCCATCCAGCCATCTCATCCTCTGTCTTCCCCTTCTCCTCCTGCCCCCAATCCTTCCCAGCATCAGGGTCTTTTCCAATGAGTCAACTCTTTGCATGAGGTGGCCAAAGTACTGGAGTTTCAGCTTCAACATCACTCCTTCCAATGAACACCCAGGACTGATCTCCTTTAGGATAGACTTGTTGGATCTCCTTGCAGTCCAAGGGACTCTCAAGAGTCTTCTCCAACACCACAGTTCAAAAGCATCAATTCTTCGGCACTCAGCCTTTCTCACTGCCCAACTCTCACTAGACGGACCTTTGTTGGCAAAGTAATGTCTCTGCTTTTAAAAATGCTATCCAGGTTGGCCATAACTTGCCTTCCAAGGAGTAAGCATCTTTTGATTTCATGGCTGCAATCACCATCTGCAGTGATTTTGGAGCCCCCCAAAAATAAAGTCTGACACTGTTTCTACTGTTTCCCTATCTATTTCCCATGAAGTGATGGGACCAGATGGCATGATCTTAGTTTTCTTAATGTTGAGCCTTAAGCCAACTTTTTCACTCTCCTCTTTCACTTTCAGCAAGAGGCTTTTTAGTTCCTCTTCATTATCTGCTATAAGGGTGGTGTCCTCTGCATATCTGAGGTTATTGACATTTCTCCCAGCAATGCGGACTCCAGCTTGTGCTTCTTCCAGCCCAGTGTTTCTCATGATGTACTCTGCATAGAAGTTAAACAAGCAGGATGACAATATACAGCCTTGACGTACTCCTTTTCCTATTTGGAACCAGTCTGTTGTTCCCTGTCCAGTTCTAACTGTTGCTTCCTGACCTCCATGCAGGTTTCTCAAGAGACAGGTCAGATGGTCTAGTATTCCCATCTCTTTCAGAATTTTCCACAGTTTATTGTGATCCACACAGTCAAAGGCTTTGGCATAGCCAATAAAACAGAAGTAGATGTTTTTCTGGAACTCTCTTGCTTTTTCGATAATCCACCGGATGTTGGCAATTTGATCCAAGAAGCAAGCATCTTCTAATTTCATGGCTGCAGTCACCATCCACAGTGATTTTGGAGCCCAAGAAGAGAAAATCTGTCACTGATTCCACATTTTCCCCTATTTGCCCTGAAGTGATGGCAACAGAAGTCATGATCTTAGTTTTTTTAATGTTGAGCTTTAAGCCAGCTTTTTCACTCTCCTTAACCTTCATCAAGAGGCTCTTCAGTTCATCTTCATTTTCTGGCATGAGATATGCAGAGTATCATATGCATATCTGAAACTGTTGCTATTTCTCCTGGCAATGTTGATTCCAGCTTGTAACTCATCCAGCCCAGCATTTTGCATGATGTACTCTGCATATAAGTTAAATAAACAGCGTAACAATGTACAGCCTTTTCATACTCCTTTCCCAATTTTGAACCAGTCAGTTGTTCTATATAAGGTTCTAACTGTTGCTTCTTGACCTACATACAGTGTTCTCAGGAGACAGGTAAGATGATCTGGTATTCCAATCTCTATAAGAATTTTTCAAAGTTTGTTGTGATCCACACAGTCAAAGGGTTTAGCAGCAAAGTATATTTTTTTCCTAGAATTTCCTTACTTTTTCTATTATCCAATAAATGCTGACAATTTGACCTCTGGTTCCTCTGCCTTTTCTAAATCCAACTTGTACATCTAAACATTCTCACTTCAAGTACTGCAGAAGCCTAGCTTGAAGGATTTTGAGCATAACCTTACTAGTACAGGAAATGAGCACAACTGTCCAGTAGTCTGAACTTTCTTTAGCACTGCCCTCTTTGGAACTGGGATGAAAACTGACCTTTTCCAGTACTGTAGCCACTGCTGAGTTTTCCAAATTTGCTGACATACTGAGTGCAGCACTGTAACAGTATCATCTTTTAGGATTTGAAATAGTTCAGCTGAAATTCCATCACCTCCACTAGCTTCACTTGTGGTAATGCTTCCTAAGGCCCACTTAACTTCACACTCCAGGATGTCTGGCTCCAAGCAAGCATCCAAACCACACCAGCCCTTAAGATCTTTTATGTACAGTTCTGTGTATTCCTGCCACCTCTTCTGACTCTGTTAGGTCCATCAAAAAAGAGGCAGACCTAAATCGATCCTTCTGCAAAGAAGACGTACAGATGGCCTACAGGCATATGAAAAAATGTTCAACATCACTCATTATTAGAGAAATGTGACTCAAACCTACAAGGTACCACCTCACACCAGTCAGAATGGCCATCGTTAAAAAGTGTACAAATAAAAATGCTGGAGAAAAGGGAACCCTCCTACATTGTTGGTGGGAATGTAAACTGGTACAACCAGTATGGAGAAGAGTATGGAGTTTCCTTAAAAAACTACAAACAGAACCATATGAACCAGCAATCCCACACCTGGAATATATCTGGAGGGAACTTTAATTTGAAAAAATACACGCTGTCCTATGTACATAGTAGCACCAGTCACAGTGGCCAAGAAATGGAAACAAACTAAAAAAATCAACAGGATAAAGACATGGGTACACATACACAAGGGAATACTATTCAGTCATAAAAAAGAATAAAATAATGCCATCTGCAGCAACATAGATGAACCTAGGGATTATTATACTAAGTGAAGTAAGTCAGAAAGAGAAAGACAAATATCATGTAACATCACTTACATGTGGAATCCAAAATATGACACAAATGAACTTACTTTTCAAACAGAAACAGAATCACAGACATAGAAAACAAATCTGTGTTTGCCAAAAGGGGTGGGGAGAGATGGACTGGGAGGCTTGGGATTAACAGATATTCAAACTATTATATATGTAGCATGGATTAACAACAAGATCCTGCTTATAGCACAGGGAACTATATTCAATGCCCTGGGATAAACCATAATGGGAAAGAATATTGCAAAGAATGTAGGGCACTTTCCAGGTGGTCCAGTGGCTAAGACTCCATACTTCCAGTGCAGGGGGCC
Organism: Antilocapra americana; assembly: GCA_007570785.1. NCBI lineage: Eukaryota > Metazoa > Chordata > Mammalia > Artiodactyla > Antilocapridae > Antilocapra > Antilocapra americana. The sequence continues at coordinate 5,630,654 of ML663016.1, forward strand.
AGGTTCAATCCCAAGTCAGGGAATTAGATCTCACATGTTACAACCAAGATCCCGCAAGCCACAACAAAGATCAAAGATCCTGTGTGCCTCAACTAAGATCTGGCACAGCCAAATAAATAAATAAACTTTTAAAAAAATTATGTATACTGGGATTCCCTCGTGGTCTAGTGGTTAGGAATCCCCCTCCCAATGCAGGGAACACAAGTTCGATCCTTACCAGGAAGATTCCACACGCTACAGAGCAACTAAGCCCATGCCACTACTGAGGCCATGTGACACAACTACTGAAGCCTGTGTGCCTAGAGCCCATGCTCTGCAACAAGAAAACCACCACAATGAGAAGCCTGAACAGCACAACAAAGAGTAGCCCCTGCTGGCTGCAAACAGAGAAAGCCTGCATGCACAGCAATGAAAACCCAGCACAGCCAAAAATAAATAAATAAAAGTTACGAACTTACAAGAACATGGGTCAATAATTTAAGAAAAAAGAATGTATATATATTGATCTGACTTATTCTGCTTTAGAGCAGAAATTAACACAACACTGTAAATCCACTATACTTGAATAAAATAAATGCATGTGTATATATGTATTTTGTGCTCATTATTGTTAGACAATTTCACTGGGTATAGAAATAAAGTTGTTGTTTTTTTTTTTTTTTAAAAAAAGACTTCTCTGGTGACCTAGTGTTTAAGACTCTGTGCTTCTAGTGCAGGGGCCATGGGTTCAATCCTTAGTCAGGGAAGTTCCTCATGCCGTGTGGTGTGGCAAAAAAAATAAAAGAAATATATGTTGACAGGAGATTTTTCCTTCCTCCAGAACTCTGAAGATACTATTCAACTGTCTTCTGGCTTCTACTGCTGTTATTTATAAGTCAGCCAACATTCCCATCCTCTGTACCTTTGTGAATGACTTTATCTTTTTGGCTGCTTTTAAAAAGCAACTTTACTGTGGATATAATTTATATTTAAAAAAATTGCACATATTTAAACTTTACAATTTGGTTCATTTTTGATATATGTATATAATAAAACCATCACCACAGTCAAGATAATAAACATATCAATGTCTCTCAAAAATTTCCTCATATCCCTTTAGAATTACTCCATCCCTTGTCTATACCCACATTCTGGGACCTACCAATCTGCTTCCTATGATTACAGCTTAGACTGCATTTTCTAGAATTTTATATATATGAAATTGCACAGTATATAGTCATATTTGTCTGACTTTTTACACTCATGATACTTAAGATCCATCTATGTTGTTGTATAATCAATAGTTCACTCCTTTTAACAACAAATAGCATAACAAGATATGGATATACCACATTTATTTGTTTACTTCTTTGGCTAATTATTAAATATAAAGCTGCTATGAATATTCATATTCAAGTAAGTGTAAAGACATATGCTTTCATTTATCTTGGATAAACCCACAGGAATAGAATGGCTGAATCATGTATTAGTTGTATGTTTAACTTTTAAAAAACTAATGATATGCTTTCAAAAATGGATGTATTACCACATGACCTAGTAATTCCACTTCTGGGTATTTATTCAAAAAAATTTAAAGCACTAACAGGAAAAGAAATCTGCACCGCCATGTTCACTGCAGCTATATTTATAATAATATCCAAAACATGGAAACAATCTACATCTCCACTGATGGATGAATGAATAAAGAAAATGTGGTACATATATTCAACTAAACATTATTCAGCCATTAAATAAAGAAAATCTTGTGCAACAACATGGATGGACCCTGAGGGCATACTGTTAAATGAAGTAAGTCTGACCAAGAAAGATAAATACTGTATGATCTCACTTGTATGTGGAATCTAAAAACAACAGCAACAAAAACTGAACTAATACAGAGAACACATTGGTCACTGTCAGAGGCAGGGATTAGTGGTTGGGGGTGAGCAAAATGGGTGAACATAGTCAAAAGGTAAACACTTTCAGTTATAAAATAAATCAGTCCTTAAGATTAAGTTATATGTGGCAGTTGGTATTAACTAAATTTATTGTGGTGATTATTTCACTATATATAATATGGGCAAAAGATTTGAGTCAACAGTTTCTTAAAGAAGACATACAGATGTCAAACACATGAAAAGATGCTCAGCATTATTCATCATTAGGGAAATCACTGCACTTATAAGAACAGCTAATAAAAGGTGGATTATTGGGTTGGCCAAAAAGCTCATTCAGGTTTTTCTATATCATCTTATACTATGGAAAATCCCAAACTTTTTAGCCAACCCAATACTGTTTTACATTTCCACCAGCACTGTTTTAGACTTGCCACTCATTCACATCCTTGACAACACTTGGCACAATCTTTCTAATTTTAGCTGTTCTTATAAGTGCAGTGATTTCCCTAATGATGAATAATGCTGAGCATCTTTTCATGTGTTTGACATCTGTATGTCTTCTTTAAGAAACTGTTGACTCAAATCTTTTGCCCATATTTTTATTTGGTTGTTTACAGTAGATACCCCCTCATCCTTGGAGGATATGCTCTAAGGCCTCCGGTGGAAGCTTAAGCCAGAGAGAGCACTAAATTCTGTAAATACTATTCTCTTCCTCTACACACATACCTGTGATACAGTTTTATTTATCAATTAGCCACATTAAGAGACTATTCAAATTGTCTGCATCACTACTCTTGCACGTTGGGGCTATTATTAAGTAAAACAAGGATTACTCAAACACAAGCACAGTGATACCACCAACAGCCAATCTGAAAACTAAGATGGCTACTAAGCAACTAACAGACAGGTAGTATACACTATGCAGATACCCACATCATGGGCAGGACAAAGCCAAACAAGAAATTTCATCACACTATTCAGTCAGAACCAGACATGAACAACGGACTGGTTTAAAATTATGAAAGGAATATATCAGGGCTATATATTGTCACCCTGCCTGTTTAACTTATATGCAGAGTACATCATACAAAATGCGGGGCTGGATGAAGCACAAGGTAGAATCAAGACTGCCGGGAAAAATATCAGTAACTTCAGGTATGTAAATAACACCATCCTAATGGCAGAAAGTGAAAAGGAACTAAAAGAGCCTCTTGATGAAGGTGAAAGAGGATAGTGAAAAAGCTGGCTTAAAACTCAACATTAAAAAAACTATGATCATGACAACCAGTCCATCACTTCATGGCAAATAGATGGGGAAACAATGGAAACAGTGACAGACTTTATTTTCTTGGGATCCAAAATCACTGTGAATGACTACAGCCATGAAATTAAAAGATGCTTGCTCCTTGGAAGAAAAGCTATTGATGAACCTAAGACAGAGTATTAAAAGGCAGAGATTACTTTTCCAACAAAGGTCCATATAGTCAAAGCTGTAGTTTTTCCAGTAGTCATGTACCAATGTTTGGACCATAAAGAAGGCTGAGTGCCAAAGAACTGATGCTTTTGAACTGTGGTGTTGGAGAAGACTCTTGGGCACCAAGGAGATCAAACAAGTCCATCTTAAAGGAAATCAACCCTGAATATTCACTGAAAACACTGATGCTGAAGCTCTAATACTTTAGCTACCTGATGGGAAGAGTCAACTAACTCAATGGAAAAGACCCTGATGGTGGGATAGACTGAAGGCAGGAGAAGGGGATGACAGAGGATGAGATGGTTGGATGGCACACTGACTGGATGGACATGAACTTGGGTGAACTCTGGGAGATGGTGATGGACAGGGAGGCCTGGCATGCTGTGGGTCATGGGTCTGAACTGAACTCAGCGTGGCATGCAGTTTAAAACTGTGCGCTCTTCATTTGTGGAATTCTCCATTTGATATTTTCAGAAATGGCTGACCAAGGGCAACTGAAACCATGGAAAGCAAAACCATGAATAAGGGGTGATTACTGTACTTATTACTGAGTTTTGGAAGTTTTTTTACTTCTTCTAAATACAACTCCTTTACCTGATATGACCTGTGAATATCTTTTCCCAATCTGCAGCTAGTATTATCTGTCATTCTTTAAATGCTGTCTTCCAAAGAGCAGAAGTCTTTAATTTTGAGTAAGTCCATTCATCATATTTTTCCTCTTTAGTATCATATCTAAGAAATTTTGCCTAATCCAAGGTCATAAAGATTTTCTACTATATCTTATCCTGGAAATTTTATACTTTCAGGTTTTACATTTAGGTCTATATGTAAGGTATGGATCAAAAGTCTTTCTTTATATATGGATATTTAACTATTCATATGTTTAAGAGAGTATAATTTCTCCACTGAATTGCCTTTGAATCTCTGTTAAAAAAAAATTAGTTGCTCATACAAGTGTGCCATTTCTATACTCACTATTCTGCTCCACTGATCTATATGTCTACTTGATGCCAATACCACACTGCCTTATTACTGTAGTTTAAGTCTGTAAAGCAGGTGTTGTTAGTCCTCCAACTTTGTTCTTTTCAAAGTTCTTTTGTATTTTCTAGGGCCTTTGCTCTCCCAGATGAATTTCAGCATTTCTCTTCCTTTTTTAGTTTTCTTTATGGAAGTATAGTTGATTTGCAGCAAGTGATTCAGTTATACATACATACATACGAAAGTACACACAGATATATTCTTTTTCAGATTCTTCTCCATTATAGGTTATTATAAGACATTGAATATAGTTCCCTGTGCTATAAAGTAGGTCCTTGTTACTTATCTATTTTAAATATAGTAGTGTATATTCCAGATGAATTTTAGAATCAGGCTTTCAATTGAGGATTTTGCTCAGGATTGGGCTGAGTCTATAGATCAGTTTAGAAAGAAATTTAATAGTAATAGTTCTTCCAACACATAAACAAGGTTTATTTCTGCATTTCTTTAGCTCTTCTGTAATTTCTCAGGAACGTTTTATAATTTTTGTGCATAATTTTGCATACTCTGATGCTACTGTAAATAGTTTCTTGAATTTTACTTTTGTACTGTTCATTATTAGTATATAAAAATACAACTGACTTTTGCATACTGAGTTTGTATTCTACAATCTTGCTAAACTCATTAACTCTAATAACTCTTTTCTGATGTCACTGAATATTCTATATAAATAATCACATTTACCTACAAATATAGTTGTACTTCTTCTTTTCCAACTTAGACAGCTTCTCTTTCTTTCTCTTGTCTGAATTCACTGGCTAGAACTTGGAACAAAACGCTGAATGAAAGTGTTAAGAGTGAACATACCTTTTTCCCCAATTTTTTTTTACTGTGATAAAATACACATAACATAAAATGTACTATCTTAAATATTTTTACAAGTACAATTCAATTGAATTAAGTATAGCCATTTGTTGTGCAACCATCACCATCACACATCAGCAGAATTCTTTTTATATTGTAAAACTGAAACCTTTCCATTCCTCCATCTCCCCAGACAACCACCCTTCTACTTCGTCTTTATGATTCTGACTACTCTTAAGTATCTCATATAAGTGGAATAACTACAGTATTTATCTTTTTATGATTGGTTTATTTCAGTTAGCATTAACTTACTCAAGGTTCTTCCATGTTGTGACGTATCAGAATTACCTTCCTTTTTAAGGCAGTATATTTCAATGTATGTATAACTAACATTTTGTTTATCCATTCATCTGCTGACGAACAGCTAAGCTGCCTCCATGTTTTAGCTATTGTGAATAATGCTATAATGAACATGGTGGTATAAATATCACTTAAAGACCCTGCTTTCAATTCCTTTGAGTTTATACTCAAAAGTGTAACTGCTGGATCATATAGTAATTCCATTTTTAACTTTTTGAGGAACTACAATACAGTTTCCCACAGCTATACCATTTTCATACCTGTCTTTTTCCTAATCTTAAGGAGAAAACATTCAGTTTTTTCGCCATTAAGTATAATGTTAGTTGTAACTTCTTCACAGATGTTCTTTACCATGTTGAGAAACTTCCCTTCTATTCCTAGTCTGCTGAGATTTTTTTAATCAGGACTTTTTAAATGCTTTTATAGCATCTACTAAGATGATCACATATTTTTCTTTTTCTGTTTGTTAATAATGAATTACAGTGAGTTATTTTCTAATGTTAAACCAACAATGCACTCCTGGTATAAATTCCTATTTGATCATTTTGTATTTTCTCCTTTAAACATATTGCTGGATTCAATTTTCTAAAATACTGTTTAGAATTTTTGCAGTTATGCTAATGAGGGATATTGATCTGAAGTTTTCTTTCCTTGTAATATCCTCTCCTGGTTCTTGTATTAGAGTAACATGGTCCTTACAGACTGGGTTGGGAAGCATTCCTCCTCACTATTCTGAAGAGTTTATAAGGAAATGGTACAAATATCAATTATCCCAGAGCTCAATGATGCTCTTTTCTTTTTTCCAAGTTCTTTTTCCTTTCTGTTTCATTACTTATTTCCATTCCTGTATCTTTAAGTTCACCAACCTCTTCTTTTGCAATGTCTCATCTGCCATCCTACATACTGTATTTTTCATCTTAGACATTATAGTTCTCATTTCTGAAAGTTCAATTTGAATCATTTTTATATCTCCCATGTCTCAATTTTTAGGAACATCAAGAATAGGTATATTAACTGTCTTAATGTCCTTCTCTACCAATTCTACTATGTCAGATCAAGGTTGCTTTTGATTGACTGATCTTTCTTCTCTTCACAATTTGTATCTTCCTGCTGCCTTGTACACCAGATAATTTTTGACTAAATAGTAAACAATGTGAACTTTTGGGGGATGATGGACATTTTGTATTCCTAAAAATATTCTCAAGCTTTTTTCTATAATGACATGAGATACTTGGAAACAGGTTATTTCCTGGGGTCTTACCTTCAAAATTTTTCAGTTGGCACCAGATTTAGCTGAGGGTGAAAGATTCCCCACTACTGAAATAAGATCTTTCTGATTACCCAACTTCCCACAAAGTATGACGTTTTTCTTTTTGCTTTTTCATTCAAAATATATATTTATTTATTTATTTATTTATTTATTTATCTATCCAGCTACACTAGGCCTTTTGAAAAATTTTATTTTCTTATTATTTATTTTTGGCTGTGCTGGGACTTCATTGCTGCATACAGGCTTCTTCTAGTTGCAGAGAGCAGTGGCTACTCTTACTCGTAGTGTGCAGGCTTCCCATTGTGATGGCTTCTCTTGTTGAAGCACACGAGCTCTAGGCATGTGAGCTTCAGTAATTGCAGCCTGCATGTTCAGTAGTTGTGGCTCATGGCCTTAGCTGATCCACAGCATGTGAAATCCTCCCAGACCAGGGATCAAACTCCTGTCTTCTGCAGCAGGTGGACTCTCATCTGCTATACCAGGGAAGTCCAAAAAGGCTTTATTTTAAAGTAAGATTCTGTTCATATTATCAAGAAAGTTTTACTTTGGAGAAGACCCTAGTAGCAGTCTGAATATCATTTTAGATTTCATGTGAAGCTGTTATATATATGGGCTAAAAATACAACTCCTCCTTTTGAGATTTTTCTTATTCACAGACTTGCTCTTTGAGTCTGGGGCTTAGCTCATTTTAATGCACTCACTGTGTGCGCTGCGTCTTAGCTTGGGCACACGGGAGCTTCCATTTTTGTTTCAGCATGTGGTATCTTTGTTGCAGCATGTAGGATCCTTAGTTGTGGCACACTGAACCTAGATCCCTGACCAGGGACTGAACTCACGTCCCCTGCATTAGAAGTGCTGAATCTTAACTACTGGACCACCAGGGAAATCTCATGAGGTTTTTCAGTCTGGATAGTTGGAAGACACTATTCACGGCTTTGAAGGCGCACCAAGCACTGTTCTAACCCTTCAGTGGTTCTCCCCTGACTTCAGGGAGCTTTCTCAGGTGTGTGCACCAGTCACTATTGCACTAAATATTCTGAGGGAACTGTTCATACATCTTGTAAGTTTCTGCCTGTATAGCTTTCTTTTTTATTTTTCTGTCCTACAAACTCTAGCCACACTGCACTCCCTGAAGTCATGTTCATATCCTCATCTCTGGGAGCCCATTGCATTCTGCTCCCTATAGAACAATCTGAAAACTCTCTCAAATTGGAATCATCATTTGTCAGGGAACATTTGGCAGGAGGCTTCCTGTGTGCTGTTTTCTGATGTCCCTTATCAATCCCTGAATATTCAGAGATGAGTGGAGGCACACCTTTCCTGGGGACAAAAGAAATGCATACATTCTTAAAGTAAAGTAACCATTTACAGCCTTCTTCCCTCTCTGATATGGAAAGTGAGTTTTTAAAACCTCCTCTCTTTGAGATGGATTCTAGCCCTATGTTTCCTGGATAAGTTGCAAGATTTTTATCTTTGCTGAAAAGGCTATCTTGTAAGACAGTATATATATATGCCCACATTATGCTGAATAAACGCCTTTGCTCCATCAGAGCTTTGGTCCCTGTGTCTCATTTCTTTTCTCCTTCTTCCTTTTCTCTATTTCTCTCCTTCAGGCCAATCTCAGAGAGCGCGAACATCCGTTGTGCTCACTAACCTGCCCGGGCTTTCAAGTCACCCATGCGAGGGCGCCCTGTGCCTAACGTGTAGCGACGCAAACCTTGTGTCAGAGGTTTTATTGATGTCTCGCGTAAACTAGGGGATATCGGCCTCTTTTTCTTTCCTTTATTTTCTTATTGTCGACTCTGCACCCCCAAGCCCCGGCCCATTAAAGGGCCATAACAATCATTGAGCTCATCTGTTTTCATTGTCAGTCCTTTATTGCCTAAAGAAAAAAAGTATTAGTAATATTTTTTGGTTTTGCTTTGTTGCTTATTTCAAGAAGGTAAATCCAGTCCCTATTATTCCAACAGTTAGAAATGGACATGAAACAACAGACTGGTTCCAAATAGGAAAAGGAGTACGTAAAGCCTGTATATTGTCACCCTGCTTATTTAACTTCTATGCAGAGTACATCATGAGAAACGCTGGGGTGGAAGAAGTACAAGCTGGAATCAAAGTTGCCGGGAGAAATATCAATAACCTCAGATATGCAGACAACACCACCCTTATGGCAGAAAGTGAAGAGGAACTAACAAGTCTCTTGCTGAAAGTGAAAGAGGAGAGTGAAAAAGTTGGCTTAAGGCTCAACATTAAGAAAACTAAGATCATGCCATCTGGTCCCATCACTTCATGGGAAATAGATAGGGAAACAGTGGAAACAGTGTCAGACTTTACTTTTGGGGGCTCCAAAATCACTGCAGATGGTGACTGCAGCCATGAAATCAAAAGACGCTTACTCCTTGGAAGGAAAGTTATGGCCAACCTGGATAGCATATTGAAAAGCAGAGACATTACTTTGCCAACAAAGGTCCGTCTAGTCAAGGCTATGGTTTTTCCAGTAGTCATGTATGGACGTGAGAGTTGGACAGTGAAAAAGGCTGAACGCCAAAGAATTGATGCTTTTGAACTATGGTGTTGGAGAAGACTCTTGAAAGTCCCCTGGACTGCAAGGAGATCCAACAAGTCCATCCTAAAGGAGATCAGTCCTGGGTGTTCATTGGAAGGAGTGATGTTGAAGCTGAAACTCCAATATTTTGGCCACCTCATGCAAAGAGTTGACTCATTGGAAAAGACCCTGATGCTGAGAAGGATTGGGGGCAGGAGGAGAAGGGGAAGACAGAGGATGAAATGGCTGGATGGCATCACCACCTCAGTGGACATGGGTTTGGGTGGACTCCAGGAGTTGGTGATGGACAGGGAGGCCTGGCGTGCTGCGGTTCATGGGGTCACAAAAAGTTGGAGACGACTGAGCGACTGAACTGATACTGATACTGATGATTATTCCAACTTCACTAAAAGTTCTGGACAGCTGATTTTAAGGTTGGTTTTTTTTTTTTAATATTCTAAAATTTCTCTATAATGTATATAATGTGTAATGACTTTAAATTTGTTGGGAATTCCCTGAGCTTCCTGCAACTAGTGCTCAGCATCTTCCAACATTTCTTGAAATTTCTCAGTTATTATCTCTTAAACTACCACTTTGTCTCTATTAAACTCTTCTGAGATGCTAACTGAATAAAAACAATAGCCTGATAAAATTTGAGTGACTTCTTTTCCTTCCTAGTTGTTGAATTTTTTTAATGCATTTTTCTTCCAACTGAAATGTACTGATCATCAGATACTGTACTTAGGAATGAAGAAAAATAAATAAATAAGAAACTAAATCTGTCCTTGAAAACATTTACATACTGAAGTCTGCAAGAGGAGAGAAGCACAGATATTTATAATACGTAAGTATAAGGTTTTCTGATCAAGTCACTATGGGAACACAAAGAAAGTATCTGTAACAGACTTGCTGGAAAGGTTAAGTAAAAGAGTATTTCTCAAAGAGGATATCTTAGAGATAAGTAAGAAGTTATACAGAATGAATATTACAATTTTGAAAAGAAAAAATTAAATAGCTAACATACTAATGAATTTAAAAAAGAAAACATTCTAATAACTGATCACATATGAATTCCCAAAGTCTAAACCTTATCAGGCCCTGCATGACCTAGACTTCTCCAGCTTCATCTCATACCATTTTTCCCCTAGCTCTCTTGCTCCAGTCATACTAGACTTTTTCAGTTCCTCATATGTCATGTCCTTTCATAATTTAGAGACATTTATTCATGCTGCTTTTTGTGTAAAATACTCTCATCTCACCCCTCCATGCCACTTAACTTTCTGCCTTTTAAACCTCTACTTCAAGTTTCAACAACTAAAATGCCACTTTCTTAAAGAAATCATCCCTCCTCTACATTAAGTAAAATATCCTTTGTACACTTCCTGAGTATACAATTGCCCCTTTAATGAAATTCATCATACTTAAATCCTTATTCATTGTATGCTTTCACCAATACTTTAGAAACTCTGAGGGCAAGAACCATGACTATCTTATTCACCACTCCATAGACCCAACACATAAGAACTCCAGAAAAATCAGTTGCACTGGCTGTACCTGACTTTTAAGCTTAGGAATCACAACATACTTTAGGATGAGCGAACTGGTCACTGAGAAGGTTCCCCTCCTGACCATCTAACAGAAGGAGGGCAATCACAGCCTTCAACACTATCACGTCAGTTACTACTATAAGAATGGACAAACACTTGGTTTTTAGTTTCATTAATAAAAAATATTTCACAGTTTCATCATTCAATATATAAATGAAATATTTTCTAAAAAGACTTACCAAAATGTTTTTCTTATGTCGTTTTTCTTTTATATGTTTATGAGCTCCCTGGATGTTTTCAATGTGAATTAAGCAAAGTTTGCATAGATATCGGCAATTGGTATATTCTGGCGAACGCTAAAAAAAAAGTTAAAAACACATTTTTTCAGAAAACAGAAACAGTAAAATTTTTTACTATATATGTTAATATAACAACTATATAAATATATGAGGCAAAAATAATAAGTGAAGTTAATACTTTTTAATAAACAATTCAATACTCATACACCCAAGAGGTAGGTGTCCTTTTTAAAGTAGTCATCATGAGATAATATACTAATTTCAAACAATATCATGATAGTCCCAAATATGTTTGATATTCATCTAATACAGTCTTTAGACTCCATTGTAAGATAAGAAAGGCAGTATTTAGTGTTATTCCAACACTGCCAAAAATTAGTTTCAAAATTTCAGTCTTTTTGATTCCTATAAAAAATGAAATCTACTCTCAAATTGGGGATTTTAAAAGAATCTACAAATATGGGGCTTCCCTGGAGGCTCAGTGGTAAAGAATCTGCCTGCCAATGCAGGAGAGGCAGGTTCGATACCTAAATCAGGAAGATCCCCTAGAGAAGGAAATAGCAACCCACTCCAGTATTCTTGCCTGGGAAATCCCATGGACAGAGGAACCTTGCAGGCTTCAGTCCATGGGGTCGCAAAAGAGTCAGACACAACTCTTTCTCAGCTGGAACCATGGAGGGTACAGAAGAGAAGAAAAAGAAGGTTCCTGCTGTGCCAGAAACCCTTAAGAAAAAGTGAAAGAATTTCGCAGAGCTTAAGATCAAGCACCTGAGAAATAAGTTTGCCCAAAAGATGCTTCGAAAGGCAAGGAGGAAGCTTATCTATGAAAAAGCTAAGCATTACCACAAGGAATATAGGCAGATGTACAGAACTGATATTCGAATGGCTAGGATGGCACAAAAAGCCGGCAACTTCTATGTACCGGCAGAACCCAAGTTGGCATTTGTCATCAGAATCAGAGGTATCAATGGTGTGAGCCCAAAGGTTCGAAAGGTGCTGCAGCTCCTTCACCTCCAGCAGATCTTCAATGGCACCTTTGTGAAGCTCAACAAGGCATCAATTAACATGCTGAGAATTGTGGAGCCATACATTGCATGGGGGTACCCAAATTGAAGTCTGTAAATGAATTGATTTACAAGTGTGGTATGGCAAAATCAACAGGAAGCAAATTGCCCTGACAGACAACGCATTGATTGCTCAATCTCTTGGGAAATATGGAATCATCTGAATGGAGGATCTGATTCATGAAACGTTACCATTGGAAAACGTTTCAAAGAAGCAAACAACTTCCTATGGCCCTTTAAACTGTCTTCTCCACCAGGTGGAATGAAGAAAAAGACCACCCATTTTGTAGACGGTGGAGATGCTGGCGACAGGGAAGACCAGATCAACAGGCCTATTAGAAGGATGAACTAAGGTATCTACCAGGATTATTTTTGTAATCTGGTCAGTTAATAAAAGAATTGAAACAAACAAACAAAAAAAGAGTCAGAGACAGCTTAGTGACTAAACAGACAACAAGTACTATAAATACAGAAGACAACTCCAAAAGATGAGTTGTGAAAACACTCTAATCAATTACAATCACATGGGAATAAATGGATAACCTCTTGAGGTAACTACTCTGAAAGGAAAAACAATTACAACACATGGAAAGTAGCAGTCACAATACTTAAATCATACTTTATACATGCATTCTTGAAATAATAAAAAGTTAAAAATTTCAAAGTGCCTGTTATATGCTAGGCACTATGCTAGATGTTCCACATAAAATTTATCATTTTAACTCCCCTAATAACTCTATTACATTAGTATTATCTTCATTTTATACAACTGGGGGAAAAAAGCTCATAGAGCTTATAACTCTCACAAGGATACAACAGCATTACAAGGTAGACACTGAATTTAATTTCATGTACATCTGAATCCAAAGCCAAAAGGAAATCCAAAGACCCTAAGATGATACAATAAAAAATTACCAAAACACAATGAATCTACATTGAATTTTAAAACATTGTTTCTGGTTCCTTATATGAAATTGCAGCAATGCTTTTTACCTCATACTGACCTTCAATGGGCTGCAACTCCTGACAAAAAGATTCTCTTACTTCAGAATATAACACAATTTCCTTTAAATAGGAAACTTGCCCCAAATTTAGCAACAGTCCTGCCACAGATCAAAAATAAACATAGCTTTCACTTATAGAGTATCCATTATTAACTTTACAATATCCCTATGAGGAATTCCTAATTTTACTGGCAAAGCAACAAAATCCCTAGAATTAAGAAATTTGCCCAAGGCAATAAGCAAGTAAGAAAAATCAGTTCAATCTAGTAATTTCTTTACTTTAAAATTATTTTAAATCTGTCCTCATTGGGGAATGAATTAGGCCCTCAAAGAGACTTCTCTTAGTTTCCAACCATAACTATTTCTTAATTCACCAAATATTTTCTGAGCTCATACTATATGTCAAATATTCTCCAGGAGCTGAAGATAATAAGGTAAACAAAATAAATGAAAATTCTTGTCCTCATGAATTTACATTGTAGGATAGAAAGACAAGTAATAAATGAACAAATGCACAAATAAAAAAACAGGAATTTAAGGGAGGTATCTTCTTTTTAAAAACTGAATCATGATTTAATCATAAAAATGACTTAAAGGAAGTGAAGGACTGAGTTCTATGGATTTATGAAGACATTTCAAGTGAAGAGAAATGTGAATGCTAAACCCTGAGGCAGGAATGTGCTTAATTTGTTTTGAGAAACTGCAAAAAAAAAAAAAAAAAAAGCTACTATGACTGAAGAGAGAGGTAACAGAAGTCAGATCACAAGGCCCCTTATAAGGATTCTAAGTTTTATTCTAAGTGTGAGGGGAAGGTACTGAAGACTTCTGAGCAGAGAATTACAAGATCTAATCTAATTTTACAGGGATCACTTGCCTTCTTTATCAAGAAAAGAAACAAAAAGAACGTATTGCCATTATAAGCACACTGCAATAATCCAGATGACAGTGACAGATGACACTGACTTGGTTCAAGGTGAATTGTGGAAGTGGCGAGAAGGGATGGACTGAGGAGTTGAAAGCATAAATATAAAATACCTAAAGCCATGAATATTGATGACGTCACTAAGGAAATAATATGCCCACCTATCAGACTTTTTCAAATGTAAAATGTGAACAGACAAGGACATGTCTAGAATCTTTCAGTAAGAAAAGCTTGGTATAACACTGAATGGAGACAAAAGGCCTGAAATGACATAACACTTAAACCTGCTTCTATGTCTATAAAAATGAAGTAATAAAAATTGCCCTACTTGATAAAATAACTCATTTCTACAAGTAGCTAATCTTTATTTAGTACTTAGCATACACCAAGCGCCATGCCAAGAACTTTACCTCTACTATCTAATTGTCATAGCCCAATAAGCAAATTTCTATCAACTTCATTTTAATGATAAACTGCAGTTTAAAGTTAAATAACTTACCAATGTTAACCGGTTTAAGGAAGTTAAATAACTCCCCAATTCTAACCAGTTAATCAGTAAGTGGCAGAACTAAGACCCAGTGATTCCAAAACCCATTTATTTAACCAGGAAGCAAATTATCTCTAATTACTAACCAATTATTATGTGCAAGGTTCTGTAGTAAGCATAACAGTAAATAAGACAAAAATGTCCTCATCACCATGAAGCTTCTAGTTTCACAGAAGGGACACATGAAAAATACTTACAATGTTTAAAAATGTCTTTATTACAGTTATAATATTTTACCATTAACAAATACACTGGTAAATTTACATAGATTAGCTAGAATAAAGATTTGTGTCCTGAACAACCAATGGATCAAACAAAATATTAAAGGGAAATAAAAAAGTTTCTTGAGAAAAAATTGGAAAAACAACATACCAGAACCTGTGGGATACAGCAAGAGCAGCTCTAAGAGGAAAGTTCATAGCAATAAATGCCTATACTAAGAAGCAAAGAAAATGAAAGTGAAAGTCGCTCAGCTGTGTCTGACTCTTTACGACCCCATGGACTATACAGTTCATGGAATTCTCCAAGCCGGAATAATGGAGTGGGTTGCCTTTCCTTTCTTCAGGGGATCTTCCCAACCCAGGGATGGAACTCAGGTCTCCCGCATTGCAAGTGGATTCTTTACCAGCTGAAACACAAGGGAAGCCCAAGAACACTGGAGTGAGTAGCCTGTCCCTTCTCCAGCAGATCTTCCCAGCCCAGGAATCAAATCAGCCATAAAAAAAAGAGAAAATCCTACCATTTGCAACAACGTGGATGGACCTTGAAGGCATTATGCTAAGTAAAATAAATGAGATAGATAGAAAAAGATTAATACTCTATGATCTCACTTTTATATGGAATCATTTTTTTAAAATCCCTCAAAGAAAAAGAGATCAGACTTCTGATTACCAGAGGCGGAGGGGAGAAGACAGGAATATTGGAGAAGTATGGATAAAAAGTACCAACTTCCAGTTATAAGATAAGTTAGCGCCAGGAATATAATAAACACTGCTGTTATGATATATAAGAAAGTTGCTGAGAGTAAATCCTAAAAATTATCATCAAAGAATATTTATTACTTTTTTCTTTTCTTTTTATTAAATCTATATGAAAAGATGTTAGCTAAACCAACTGTGGTAATTATTTCAATCCATGTAAATAGAATCATCATGTTATATATCCTAAATTTATACAGTCAATGTATGTCAATTACTTCTCAATAAAACTGGAAAAAATAAAAGCAGTAATTTTAAATTAAAAAAAAAAAAGATTCCTGGGCATGGAGAGTCTAAGTATTTCCTAGTCGATATTTAACACTTACTATCAGGTGACACAGTTATAAAGAATCCACCTGCCATTGCAGGAGACAACACAAGAGACTGGATTTGATCCCTAAGTGGGGAAGATTCCCCTGGAGTAAGAAATGGCAACCCACTCCAATATTCTTGCCTGGAAAATTCCATGGACAGAGGCGTCTGGTGAGCTACAGTCCATGGGATCACAAAGAGTAGGACATGACTGAGCGTGCATGCACACACAGGGAAATTTACTCTTTTGATCTACATTGATTCCCAACCTTACTGGCACCAGCGATGGGTTTCACAGAAGATAAGTTTTCCACAGATGGGACGAGATGGTTTGGGGATGATTCAAGCACATTACATACATTGTTCACTTTATTTCTATTACTATTGGATCAGCTTAACCTCAGATTATCAGGTATTAGATCTCAGAGGTTGGGGACCCCTATCTAACAGTTTGGGTTTATTCCTTCTTTGCTACAGGTTAAAAAGTCTACGACTTTACTCTTCGATTAGATAATCCATGAGTAAACTGTGAACCAAATACCTGATGCAATCCAAAGCAAGCTGGTAAGAATATTCTTAATGAGTATTTAAAATTGGTAAAGAAAAGTTTTATTTAAGAATATAATGGACTGAAAACAGGAGGTTTTGGAAGGCAAGAAAACCAAAAAGGTGTCAGAAAAAGAAGAGTTATAGACATCTATGCTGGTGCCGGCACACTGATTTTACATCATTACTATTTAAATTCAACAATATGTTTTACATGCTTTCAAGATTTCTTTCACCTCAGGCCTTCTTTCCTACTACTATCAAATATCCATTCTACCCCAACTTCTTCCTTTTCCCAACAAGTGACTTTTCCTGCTTCATATACTACACATTTTCACATCTAGTTCCCTGCTTTTATTTCTTGAAAACACATTTCATCTTTCCTTTATACATGTCATACAATTTACCTACACCACCATTCTCCAAACCATCTACTCAACTCCTCGCCATTTCTGCAAACTCAGTTCCAATGTCACTTTCTTATAAAGCATTCCCAAATTTAGGCCTCTATACACCAACTCAAGTTGGGATCCCATTTTCAAACAATATTGTTACTACTGTTATTATTTGCTTACATGTCTTTCTCTAAAAGAAACCCTAGAAAAGCAGTACAGTGAAGCCATGTATCCCCCAATTCTAACTTTTATCACCAGATCATGGTACACAAGTACTCAATATTTATCCTGATAATGCACAGATCCAGACTAATTCCAGACTTAGGAAAGAGAAAATGAGAGGAAAGACAGAACTATGTAAAAGAGCAAACTGAAAAAAAAAGACTTCCTTCTAACTAGGATTGTGTGAAAGCCAAACTCTTTCCTATTTTATATACTCTTTGATATTCCTTCCTACTTTCACAGGATAACTACTTTGTCATAGGCTCTACTAATGAATCAGGATTGCCTTCTTCAATTTAGATATGATCTTTTTTCTAAGTTATACAAAATCATACCATTTCTTTCTTTCCTTCCTTATTTATCAGGAATGATGACCTATTATATTAGGTTGGTGCAAAAGTAACTGCAAGTCTGCATTGCTGAAATTTGCCATTTGATATTGAAATACCTAATACTTAAATACTTAAATAAATATTATGTTATACATCATCTGAATGCCCATTTCTTGCTTTACATTTTTTACTAATGAATTATCACCTGCTGTTTATTTTATATGTATTTTAGACTCTGGAAATGATGTTAGACAAAAAGCAAATTCGAGTGATTTTCTTAAATTTGAGTTAAAAATGAGTTATAAAGCAGCAGAGACAACTCATAACATCAATAACGCATTTGGCCAGGAACTGCTAATGAAGGTTTAGTGCCGTGGTGGCTCAAGAAGTTCTGTAAAGGAAATAGGAGCCTTGAAGATAAGGAGCATAATGGCTGGCCATTGGAAGGTAACAATAACCAATTGAGAGGATCATCGAAGCTGATCCTCTTATAACGACAGGAGAAATGGATGAGTGATGAAAGAAAACATGATGAAAAGTGGATTTTACACAACTAGTAATGACCAGCTCAGTGGCTGGACCGAGAAGAAGCTCCAAAGCACTTCCCAAAGTCAAACTTGCACCAGAAAAGGTCATGGTCACTGGTGGTCTGCTGCCAGTCTGATCCACTACAGTGTTCTGAATCCTGGAGAAACCATTACAGAGAAAATGCTTCCACAGGATGCAGAAAATGCTTTCCAAGAGTTCGCTGAATCAAGCATGGATTTTTATGCTACAGGAGTAAACAAATTTATTTCTCATTGGCAAAAATGTATTGATTATAATGGTTCCTATTTTGATTAATAAAGATGTGTCTGAGCCTAGTTATAATGATTTAAAATTCAGAGTCTAAAACCATACTTACTTTTGCACCAACCTAATATTTCTTTATATGCATACTCACAAATATCTCAAGTATCTATTTAAGAATAAAATGATTTATGGTTCTTTCCTTCAAAATCTAGCAGTGTTTTTGTGGTTAAGGCTGGGAATGGGTATTTCTAGGTCAGGAAATTAATAAGTATTTAGGAACAAGATACCAATGGCTAGAACCATTCCTAATACATAGAAGATACTCAGTAAATATGGGAGAAAAGAGAAAGAGAAAACCTAGGGGGAAAGGAGAAAGTTTAGTATACCCTATAGTATTTGCTATTTTATTTGGCACTCCAAACAGACTGTTAACTTCCAATGGGCAGAAACTGCCATATTCACCAATATATCCCCAGTGTTTAGCACAGTATCTAGAACGTAACAAGGTCTCCATATCTATTTGATAAATGAGTACATCAGGGGTCAGCACACGTTATGTAAAGGGACAAAGTAATATTTCAGTAAATACTTTATGCTTTTGATAAAAGTAGATATTTTATCCTTAGTGATCCAAATACTCTGCAGCAAGTATTCAAAATTCAACTCTGCCATAGGAGCAAGAAAGCAGCCATAGATAATAAGGATGACATAGCTGTGTTCCAAAAAAACCGTTTATAAAAACATGAGGTATTTTACCACAATTTTAGAAAACAAAAACAAGGTGATAGGCCATAGTTCGTCAAGCCCTGGGATGAAACAATGAAGCAAAGACTCAGAGATGAAAGGATTTGCTGAACAATGGAGAGAAAGAGAGGGAGAAAAGAAGAAAAGAAAGAGAGAAGGAAGGGAAAATGAGTGATATCTCTGCCTAAGGAATACTGCAAGGAAAATAAAAAGAGCTGTACTTGGTTGAACATGCATTTTCCTCCAAATAACTAAAACAACATAGTATACTTTTTCAAGTCGAAAGATGTGATCTCTTTCTAAGCGTTCTTCTGCTTGTTTCAAGCCTAGCCTCTGCTCAGGTGTCAATGTAGATTCATCTATCACAGTGGCATTTTCTAAATAGTCCATCTCTGAAGAATTTTCTTTATTAGATTCATCACTCTTCATTTTACCTAGAAAAGGAAGCAATCACTTAGTTACCATCAACAGAATTGGAAAATTTTAATGAAAAATGACATTCAATGTATACACATACAGAAAAAATATTTTTCTATGGTAGTGTAAATTGGTATACCTATATAAAATGTGAAGTAAAAGATATACATGATATCAAAATTCCCACACAAAAAACTACTTCACGGGTCAAATGCCTATCTTCTTCTGACCTACCTATATCAAAAAAGACAACTATGACTAAGACTCACTATACAAGGCTAACATAACATACTATTTCGCAGACTCTCCAAAGTAAATATGATATACAGCTACTTTAAATCCCAAAGATGACTCATTGAACTAAAGTCACTTCAGTGACTTTATCACTATAAAGTAGGAGCTAAAAGAACATATATACCCGAGCCCACAAATCCACAAATCTATGAGGGTCCTTCTTCTTTGCTTTCACTGAACTCAATAGATATTTCAACCACATCAATATTTTTCTTTGTTTCTCCTAGCTAGATTGTAATCTCTCTAAGGCACGGACTATGTGCTTTCAATCCATGCATTTCCAGCACCTATCAACATGTACTTGGAATATAGTAGGTTCCAACATGCAATAATGCATGCTCCACCAGTGTAATTTTTTAAAATACAAACTGAATCATGTAACTTGCATGCTTAAAATACCTAATGGGCTCTCATAAAGTTCAGAATAAAGCTTTAAATTCTCTAACATACAACACAAGGTACTTGTCCTCTTGCAGGCAGTCAACAGTTTAAATACAATAATTCTAAGTTGTGCAAACGTTATAAAGGAAAAAAAAAAACAAGTAACTAAGAAGGAGATAAACTTTCAGAGAAGGCTTCTCTGAGATTTTAAGCCAAGACCTCAAAAACAGAGCTGGGGCTCCCCTGATGCAGGGGGTGTGGGTTCCATCCCTGGTTCGGGAACTAAGGCCCCACATGCCTCATGGCCAAGAAGCCAAAACATTAAACAGAAGCAATACTGTAACAAATTCAATAAAGACTTTAAAATGGAAAATAACAAATTTAAATTTTTTAAAAAGAAAGCTAAGTAGTGTGTCTCTCCAACCTCATATTCTGCCCTGACACTCTCACTTCACTCATAACAATGTGCTGCGACGGGTCGCCGCGGCCCCAAGGATCAACACCTTTACATGTTCTGTCTCCTTTACCATCAAGGCCTGTCCCACTTCAACTAGTACGGTTTACCGGTCCCGCAAAATTCACTTGAGCATCGCCTGTTTCAGAAGACAGTCTAATATTTATATCCTCAGAGCACTCTCTATTATCTCACATTTTCACAGTAATGTAATTTGTATTCTGTAAATTGTAAATTTACAACTTAAACTCTGTAAATTATAATCTACATGTTACATTAGACAATAAATTCCTTGATGCTAATGATCAGGTCTTATTCACTTTTGTACCTTCAGATTTTAATGCAAAGCCTAGTCCAGAGATGAAAATAATAGTGTGTTAAATAAAATGACTTGGACAAATCTGATATTACTTTTTAAAAGTAAATGCTCATAGATAATCAATAAACCTCTCCCTGTCGCCCTCAAAAGCCACTCTACATGCCATCTGCAAGAACCCTGAAAACTGATTCTTTCTTTTGATAGCACTAATTTTCTGAACAAAAACAGTGTGCCTCTGGAGGTGATGTGTCTCCTACCACAAGAAGGGCAAACTGGAGTATTACTTAGCAATGAAAAAGAATGACATATCAATACCTTCTACAACATGGATGAATCTTAAAATATACTAAGTGAAAGAAGTCAAACACAAACGGCCACATGCTTCATGATTTCGTTCATATAAAAGAGGCAATCTACAGAGACAGAAACTAAATTAGTGGTTGGCAGTTCCTAGGAGGACAGGATAATGAGTAGTCACTGCTAATGGGTACAGAGTTTCTTTTAGAGGTGGTGAAAATATTCAAGATTTAGACACTGGTAATGTCTACACAATTTTATAAATACACTAAAAAACACTAAATTGTATACTTTTAAATGGCAAATGTTATGGCATATGAATTGTATCTCAAAACATAAAAAGGTAAATGGGAGAAAATTTTTAAATGACAGATGATAATAAGAACTTTGGAGAAAACTTAAAATGGTACAAGGAATACAGAGTGCCAGAAGTAGAGGTAAGGGTTATAAATTTTAGATAAGCAACCCAGCAAAAGGCTCACTGAGAAGGTGAAGGAGGTAAGACAGATAGCCATGTGGTCATCTGGAAGAGGAGTGTTCCAGGCAAAGAAAAAAGCAAATACAAAAGACATTAGGTGACCACTTGCCTTCACATTTGAGGAACTGCAAGGAAATCATGCTGTTGGAACAGAGAAAAAGACTAAGAAGTAGATAAATGAGAGCAGAGAAGCAGGGGGGAGTGTCGAAAATCACAAGGTCACAGCAAGGACACTAGCTTTTAACTCTGATACACTGAAAACCACTGAAACATTCTGAATAGCCGTAACACAATCTGAATAATTTTAATAGGATCATTCTGGCTGTTATGTTAAAAACATAAGGAAGGGTGGTATAAAAAAGATGAGTTACTAATAGATTCTGCTGCCCAAAAGCATGATCCTGATCACCAGCAGCAGCAGTTTCATTAAGGAGCTTGTTAGAAATTCAGCATCTCAGACTCTTAACTTTCTAAATAAAAAATCCCAGAGAATGGAGCCCAAGAATCTGAATTTTAATACACTTCCCAGCTGATTCCTACACACATTAAAGTTTGAAAAGCCCAGATCTAGAATATTCTCTCTTCAAATATTTACCAAACATACTCTCTCACCTCTTTTCTTCAAATATTTGCTCTAATGTCACCTTCTCAGTGACAATTTATATATGAATCACCACCACCAGACACAGCAGCATCATTCTTTCATTCTTTATGACCTTTCCTGTTTTATTTATAATATTTATCACCATCTAACTTATTACATACTTCTGTTACTTACTATGTTTGTCATCTATTTCCTCCCACTAGAATATTAACTCCATAAGTGTAGTATTACCTATTTTGTTCATTGTTATATTCTCAGCGACTAGATCAGTAACTGGCACATAGCAGATATCACTCAAAATATTTTAATTTATGAATGGCAAAAGGAGAAATTGTGTAAGTGCTAGATAGGAGCCAAAGTTGGACTTAATGAAAATTAATTCACTAATCATGTGGGCCTGAGATTAATCAAAATTCTATAAACTATGTTACGTCCAAATAGACAATGACCTAGACAAAGAGATTTTATTCCATTTAATTTATAAAGGGGAAATCTACGTAAAAATTTAATTTACAAAATAGAAAAAAAGTGTTACATAATTATGTATCAACATGACTTCAAGGCCAATATTATACATATTGAAGAGAATTCTTTAAAATAAGCCCTTATTTATGAAATGATGACTATAACTCATTCTTATTACTTTGTTAAAACAAGTCTCCCAAAAGGACCTCTACTCAGTCTACTAGCTTCCTTTTAAGCTAGTTCAACCTGTTCTCCACGTAAACAAATAACAGAACTGCACTTAACTGGAGAAATAATAATAATAAAGGATGTTCCCTGCCACTGTGCCTACTGTGTCAGGGACTACATGAAACATTCTATGAATTATCTCACTTAACCTTTATAACAAAGGCAGCAGCGCCTCCACTTTTTTAAAAAGTGAGGAAACTAAAGATATGCTGTAAAGGATAGGCAGCTTATCCAAGATCACAAAGCTCTTAAGTGAGGAAGATAAGATTCAAAACCTATGAAATTTTACTCCAGAGCTCACTAGCTTAACTATCTCACTCTGTCACTTTATTTTGTCACCTTAAAAAAAAAAAAAATTTAAATCAGCTTTAACTAAAGTGATCAGACCCTTGTAAGTGATCTCATACACCAGTATTTCACAACTTTAGTCACATTACTGTCATGTTTAGATTTGCCATATCCAAAAACTTTCAGTACTATTATTTATTTGATATTGTCTTTAATTTGACTTACTTTTTTGGGTCTTGTCTTAAGCCATATCTATAAAAGTATTAACATTTTTTCTTACATACATACAGGTACCTTTACTAAATTAAAAAAAAAAAAGGCCTGTCAATAAACCATTATCTATGTACCACTAGAAACAAAAAGAAGCTATTTCTGAACTCTTTATTAGCATTTCTCAGAGTGGTAAATAATGACTTAAAAATAGCTTTTTCTATTTATACATCAAGAAAAGGTTTTATTCCTTTAGCCACATCAGGAAACATTAGGAAAAAAGACTGCCAGGGAAAATTCATTAATTTCAACAAAATGAAGTTCATTAATTAATTAATAATTAATTTCAACAAAATTACTCAGAGACATGAATATTTATAAGCAAGTAATTAAAGCTAATATCAAGATCCCATTAGAAAATTAATTTTACACTGACAGTTCTCAAGTAAATTGCAACAGTGTCCTAACAAATCTGTTTCCAGTTTTGTTCCTGTCAAAGAATTTGCTGCACTGTATCCCCAAAAATAGACACACACATATATATGTGATCACAGTGTTACCTCTTTAGTAGCTTCTCAAAACACTCATAAAGTCCTATCATATCCTAAAGGCCCCTTACTCTCCATTTCTTGTGTGCCTTTTTCAGCTCCATCTGTTGCCACACTGCTCCTCAAGTCCTTGTTTCAGTCATAATGAATCTCGGTCACACTTGCAGTCTCACATTTGCATCACGCCTTTTCTCAACCCAAAGTCTAAATGTTGTTGATGTTTAGTTACTAAATTGTATCTGACTCTTTTGCCACCCCATGAGCTATAACAGCCTGCCAGGCTCCTCTGTCCATGGGATTGCCCGGGCAAGAATACTGGAGTGGGTTATCATTTCCTTCTCCAGGCAATGAACCTGTGTCTCCTGCATTGGCAGGCAGATTCTTTACCGCTGAGCCACCAGGGAAGCCCCAGAAGTCTAAATACCTCAATTAAATCATGTACTTTCTCAACTCTGTTTTTGGCACTGAATTAAATTACCACTTTACTTATGTGTAATATGTTCACCTAACTAGAAGCTTCCTTGAGACCTAGGGCTGTGTTCTTTTGGTTTTCCATTGTAAATACATGAACGACATATAATAGGAACTCAATACATGCATACATGTTTGGTGAATGAATGGGCATTGTATTACCAGGACCATTTAAAAAGAGTATATGTGTTAGTGTGTGTACCAACTACAGAAGCCACTACGGTCGTATTTTCACAAGCTTTGTCCTATCATAATAAATGTTTTTCCAACTAAAGAATGTCTTTTTCATAGTTAAAATCAAGCTAGGAAAACAATTTAAAGAACACTAACATTAAAAAAATCTCTCCAAAATTGTGACTTGTGGGATAATCTAACTTTTACTTACTCAAATCATCTGATACGTCTTCAGTTCCTGAAGCACTATCATCAGAATCACCAGTATTATCTGTACATGTTTGCTGCTTCTGAGATCGTTGTGAGCTTTCCATAGCAGATTTTTCTTCTTCTGCAACACCAACATTCATTTTATCCAGAGAAGTAAAGGAACTTGGAATTTTTTTTCCAATGTGCTGTAATTCTGTCTGTCTCATGTTTTCTTTCAACAATAAATTGGGAACCTTCTCAGCTTCTGCTGGCAGGCTGGGTATCTTTTCTGATTTCATCTGAGAACCAGGTGCTTTTTCTGCTTTGCTCTGTGAATTAAGTGTCTTTTCTGCTACTATCGCCTGTGAACTGGGTATCTTTTCTGTTTTCACTGGTGAATTAGATGACTTTGATGATTTTTCTGTTTTTGCCTGTAAACTGGGTGCTCTTTCTACTTTTGCCTGAGAAACAGGTAACTTCTCTGCTTTCACTGGTGAATTAGGTGATTTTTTTGCTTTGCAGTGACTTTGATCTCGAAGGACTAATCCCAAATCTTTACCTGGAACACTGGCAGCATTTATTTTACATGATTTAACTTCTGTTTTTTCTATACAAATATCATTTTGCTTATTTTTTTTACTACTATTCCTATTTGGAGAGTTGGTCCCAATTTCTTTTATGGATTTATCATTTTTAGCTTTCAAAGTTTGATTAGTTATAACTTTAACTGCTTTGCTTTCTTCAGAAAGAGCCCAAGCATTCTTCTTTGGTTCATGATTTTCATTTTCAGAAGTCTTAGACTCTTCCATTATTTGAAAACCTGCTTCTTTCTATGATACTATAACGTGGCAGATCTCCAGTAGTTTGAATTACTTCAAATCCAGTTTAGCAAACTATTGGGTTAAGAAAAAAACAAACAAAAAAACCAAAATCTGTTATTTAAAATGCAAAAACCATTTTTAAAAAATTAGTTAGATATAAAGCTTTTATAACTTACTTTCAAAACTGAATAGTAAAAAATAAATTTTAAACTCTGAAAACAATATGAAAAAGGGTTAATGCCCACTTAGTAAATAACAGCAAAATGCCCATAAAGGAGGTTCTAATGTAATTCTGGCAAATGACATCAAAACATGGGAACTTTAGAAGTAAAATGCTGTTTTACATTAAACATTTCAACTAAAAGGGAAATAAAACTTGCAACTGATGTACCACAATTAACCTAAAAGAAAATGGAGCAAAAATAACAAAACAAATTGGAAAAGACTCTGATTCTGGGAAAGACTTAAAGCAAAAGAAGGGAGTGGCAGAGGATGAAATTGTTAAATAGCATCATTAACTCAACAGACATGAATCTGAACAAACTCTTGGAGATAATGAAGGACAGGGAAGCCTGGGATGCTGCAGTCTATGGGGCTGCAGAGAGTCAGACATGACTTAGCAACTAAACACACACACAGGTGGTAAGGTCTTTCTCATATGACTTTCCTACTAAACACTACCTGTTTATATCATTAATCTACTTCTAACTTAACCCTTTAAACGTGGGGAATCAACGTCAACAGACTTTTTCCATCTCCAAAGAACAAAGGAGTTTAATAAAATCTTCTGAGGTAAAAAAATTTTTTAAAAACCAATGGGAACTTAGAGTTTAAAAATGATAGTCATATTCTGTATGAAGATTTAATGGTGGATATATGTCATTATATTGTCAAAAGCCACAGAATGGATATCTTTAAGACTGAACTCTAAGGTAAACTATGACTTCGGATGATAATGATGTGTCAGTTTAGGTTCATCGATTATAACAAACGTACCATTCTGGTGCAGGGATGATGACAGTGTGAAGGAAGCTATTTCTATGTGGGGAAAGGGAGTTACGTGGGCACTATGATTGGATGGCATCACCAACCCAATGAACATGAGTTTGAGCAAGTTCCAGGAGATGGTGGAGGACAAGGAAGCCTCCACTGTGTGCTGCAGTCCACGAGGTCACAGTCAGACGTGACTGAGCAACTGAACAACAGCAATGTATTTTCTGCCCAACTCTATGTTGAAACTAAAACGGCTCTAAAAGAATAATAATGTTTACAAAAAGACAGTAATAATGAACAAAAAGTCAGAACCAATTTTTTTCTAAAATATTAAAAGAACTATTACACTTTTACCATAGAGTACAAACTATAAACAAATGAAAATACATTTTATAGCCCCTCTATACAAGAAATAGCTTGTATACTATGTATAATGGAAATCAGGATTTTTTTTTTACTTTTCAGTTTGTCCTACATGCCTTAAATCGATACTTAAATTTATGCCTTTAAACAAAGATTAAAAACATGAATAAAAATTAGTCACCAAAAGCAAACTGCATGAGGCACTTTTGATTTTAC
This sequence comes from Antilocapra americana, assembly GCA_007570785.1. Classification (NCBI taxonomy): domain Eukaryota; kingdom Metazoa; phylum Chordata; class Mammalia; order Artiodactyla; family Antilocapridae; genus Antilocapra; species Antilocapra americana. The sequence continues at coordinate 5,657,935 of ML663016.1, forward strand.
TTGGTTGATTTATTAAATAACAAATTTGGGCAGTCAAACACCTCTAGTCATATAACTATACATCATTTTAAAACAAAAATACTACCTAAATTCAAAAGATTAGAACACATTTCATTTATTCCAAACTATCTATGTTTATGTCAAATCATATTTCCAAAAAAAAGAAAGAAATTAAACTTACCCAGTTATGTCTTCACTGAAACATCTTACTCAACTTGGTGTGCGTGCATGCTCAGTCATGTCCAACTTGACCCCACAGACTGTAGCCCTCGGGGCTCCTCTGTCCATGGGATTTTCCTGGCAAGAATATTGGAGTGGGTTGCCATTTCCTCCTCCAGGCAATCTTCCCCACCCAGGGATCGAACCTGAGTCTCCAGTCTCCTGCACTGGCAGGCAGATTCTTCACCACTGAGCCACCTGGGATTACCAATTCTACAAACCCACTTGGACTTAGCTTTTATAATTTCTGTTGTAGTACAGTCCTCTACGTTCTCTGCCTCCATCTCTGTTCAGATTAATATTATCTTTTATTTTAGAAACCTACTAGGTAGATAAGCAACAAGGACATATTGTATAGCACAGGAAATTACAGCCATTATCTTGTGATAACTTGCAATGGAGTATAATCTCTAAAAACACTGAATGACTATGCTGCACACATGAAACTAATATTGTAAATAAAATATACTTCAATTTAAAAAATTTTACTAGGCTTTTCTTTTTAATTCTTTTTTTTTCTTTTCCCTCCTATGTCCTCACATGGTTGTCCCTCTGTCTCTAAATTATTCTATAACATAATATTTAAAGGAATTAATTAAAACTTAAGCCAAAGTCATATTAGCTTTTCACCATTAATTTCTTTTTTGATTAACATTATTTTCCAGTAAAAAGCTGGAAATATAGCACTTTTACGTATAAAAGAATGTTTTTGCTCCTGGATTTTTGATATTTAAATTTATTTTCTTTTATTATTCTTGACAAAGTTTTTTTTACATATCTGTCAAAACAGTTGTTAAATATATGTTATTTCTTATAGACACTGCTACAGGTTCCTAATTTTAAAAATAAAAATGGGCTCTATTCTAAATTACTAGCTTAACCTTATCCAGTAACCAAATTATTTTAAGTTTTCTTTTGCTATTCTATAGCAACTCTAATAATTTTGTACATGTCATCTTACTGACAAAAGCCTAATCAATAAAGACCTGATACAGCAAAGGTGATCCACAATTCTGTTTATAAAACTTTTTAGACACACTATTCCTCTACTCAAAAAGAAAAAAAGAACAGAAAAACCTCTATAAATCAAGTTTGTATGTATAAATAAAAGCTACAAAGATTTTTTAAAAAATCAATCTACTGAATATAGATAAATGCAACCGAGGAGTTAAAAGACTCAAAAATTGCCAGGTTTCACTTTAAGTGAGCAATCTGTTTCACATAACTGAAACATTTACATTTTTAATAGGAATAATGTGTTATTAAAAATATATCTTAGTTATTTTCTGATCTTCCCCACTTTTTCTTATATGAGTGGCAAATGTCCTCTTGCTTCTAAAAAAAGCTGAGGTAATTTGACAGCAAAATAGCTATTTTTAACTTTTTCTTTTAAGCTATCAACAATATGGGCTTCCCAGTTGGCACTAGTGGTAAAGAACCCACCTGCCAATTCAGGAGACTCAAGTTTGATCCCTGGGTCGGGAATATCCCCTAGAGAAGGAAACAGCAACCCACTCGAGTATTCTTGTCTGGAGAATTCCATGGACAGAGGAACCTGGAGGACTACAGTCCAAAGAATTGGACACAACTGAAGCAACTTAGCATGCATGCATCAAAAGTATAAAATTCCCCCCCAGAAGCTACAGTCCCTAGAAATGAAGTTCTCTCTAGAACATAGTGCTTTGAAAATAAGATTCACTGCGTCCCAGGGCACATTCAGCAAAATTTGTTGAAACAAACAAAAATGTCAGACTTTCCAGTTTCTGGTCATATTTTTATAACGCAGTAATGAGTATTAAATGAGATTTTAACCTTAAAAAAACAATTATTAACAAGAAAATATAGAGAATTTTCAACAAATTTAAGTGTCTGATACAGAAAATAATAGCATTCAGAATGTATTCCATACAATTTTTAGTAAATCATTAAACATTAGTCCATCTCCTACTTCTAGTTCTAATCATGTCTTCCACCTTCCTTACCATCAATGACTACCACAATGCTACATACTTAATAAACACTTAAAATCACTAACAATTAAAAGAATATCTACTCCAGACTGATGAAACTAAAGTCTTCAGCAGAAATTGGAACTCGTTCAAGAGAAGTTTCTGATGTCTTTCTGTAATTATCCATCATTCAATTGGCAGGCTGACCACAAGTTCTGGGGCCTGAAACTTAAAAAAGTGTTGTTTGGATACATTAACTAAGAAAGCTTACCTGAAATAACTGTTGCATAACTAATGGAAAAGTTTTATCACAGAAAGAGTTACATTACTGCTCAAGTAACCCTTCATGGGATAGACAAGGGAAACTATTTTAAGGCATAATTACAGAAAGTTATCCGAAGCTTCTACTACTTTGGAAAGAAAAATAATATGATAAGTCAATTTCAGCTAAGGCCTCCAACCCCTGGTTCAGACAATAAAGAATCTGCCTACAATGGAGGAGACTCAGGTTTGATTCCTGGGTGGGGAGAAGGGAATGGCAACCCACTCCAGTATCTTGCCTGGAGAATCCCATGGATAGAGTCTGGCAGGCTACAGTCCATGGAGTTGCAAAGAGTGGGACATGACTGAGTGTCTAACACTTCCACTTTTTTAACCCTTGAGGCCCATTAGTTACTTACTGAGTGACATTAAACAAGAGATACCAACCCTCTCTAAGTCATATTTTATTTTCTAAGTGAAGTTTATTTTCTGAACTATAAAATAAACCAGTCTATTCCAACTGTTATAATTCAATGTAAATCCTAAAACACAATAATGCTAATGTTACATTGGTACTGATAATTCTACAATTACAGAAAATCACCAAGGACCTCTCAGTTCCCATAAAGACAAAGCATTTGTACAGATGTTCCCATAAAGACACAGCATTTGTACAGAAAATCACCAAGGACCTCTCAGTTCCCATAAAGACACAGCATCTGTACAGATATTTCCCAATATACTTGAATACAGAATCACTACACTGTACGTTTGTGCTAAGTTGCTTCAGTTGCATCCAACTCTGTGACCTAGGGACTGTATGGAGTGTAGTCCTCCAGGCTTTCTGTCCATCACCATATCCTGGAGCTTGCTCAAACTCATATCTATCCAGTCAGTAATGCCATCCAACAACTCATCTGCTGTCCCCTTCTCCTCCTGCCTTCAGTCTTTCCCAACATCAGGGTCTTTTCCAGCGAGTCAGTTTTTCCCATTTGGTGGGCAAAGTATTGGCGCTTCAGCTTTGATATCAGTCCTTCCAATGAATATTCAGGACTGATTTCCTTTAGGATGGACTGGTGTGATCTCCTTGCAGTCCAAGGGACTCTCAAGTATTCTCCAACACCACAGTTCAAAAGCATCAATTCTTCGCCACTCAACTGTCTTTATGGTCCAACTCTCACACACATACCATGACTACTGGAAAAACCACAGCTTTGACTAGATGGACTGTTGTCAGCAAAGTAATGTCTTTGGTTTTTAATATGCTGTCTGTTTGTCATAGCTTTTCTTCCAAGGAAAAGAAAAGTGAAAGTCGCTCAGTCGTGTCTGACTCTTTGCAACCCCATGGATTGTACAGTCCATGGAATTCTCCCACCAGAATACTGGAGTGGTAGCCTTTCCCTTCTCCAGGGGATCTTCCCAATCCACGGATCAAACCCAGGTCTCCCACATCGCAGGTGGATTCTTTACCAGCTGAGCCACAAGGGAAGTCCAAGAACACTGGAGTGGGCAGCCTATCCCTTCTCCAGCAGATCTTCCCAACCCAGGAATCAAACCGGGTTCTTCTGCATTGCAGGCAGATTCTTTACCAACTGAGCTATCAGGAAAGCCCTCTTCCAAGGAGCAAGCATCTTTTAATTTCACGACTGCAGTCACCATGTGCAATGATTTTGGAGCCCAAAAAAGCAAAACTCAATGGTAAAGAATCCACCTGCCGGGCAGGAGATATGAGTTCAATCCCTGGTCTTGGGAGATCCCACATGCTGCAGAGCAACTAAGCCCATGCACAACAACTACTGATGCTGTGCTCTAGAGCCCAGGAGTCACAACTACTGAAGCCCATGCACCCTGGAGCCTGTGCTCTGCAACAAGAGAAGACACTGCAATGAGAAGCCCACACACCACAACTAGAAAGTAGCCTCTGCCTGCCTCAACTAGAGAAAAAGTCCAAGCAATGAAGACCCAACAAAGCCAAAAATAAATAAGTAAATAATTACTTTAAATGTAAATGAGTCAGCCTCTTCAATTAAAGACAAAGACTGGAAAACTAAATTAAAAAACATATGATGCATCTATCATCTATCTATAAGAGATTCACTTTAGAGACAGAAGTAGAGGTTGAAAGTAGAGTCTGGAAAAAGATATTCCATGAAAACAGTAATCAATATAGAGCTGAACTGGCTATATAGTTGTCAGGAAGAAATATACATTAAGTCAAAACAGGTAACAACAGACAAAGGAGGGCATTATATACTGATAAAAAGTTTAATCCAGCAAAAGCATGAAATAATTATAAATATATATGCACCTAATAACAGAGTCCCCAAAATAGGAAGCAAAAATTAACAAAATTGAAAACAAAAATAGGCAGCTCTATGACAATGGCTGGATCACTATCAAACTACCCATGACATTTTTCACATAACTGAACAAATAATCCTACAATTTATATGGAACCAAAAAAGACCCAAAATTGCCAAAGCAATCCTGAAGAGAAAGAACAAAGCAGGAAGCATAACCACCCTAGACTTCAGATAATACTACAAAGCAAAAGTAATCAAAACAGCATGGTATTGGCACCAAAAAAAAGACATATGGATCAATGGAATAGAACAGAGAGCCCAAAAATAAAGCCACACATCTACTGTCAATTAATTGTCAACAAAGGAAGCAAGAACATACAATGGGATAAAAGACAGTGGTTTTAGAGGATTTCCTTGGTGGTCTAGCAACTAAGACTCTGTGCTCCCAATGCAGCGGGCCCAGGTTCAGTCCCTAGTAGGGGAACTGGATCCCACATGCCATAACTAAGACTTTGCACACTGCAACTAAAGATCCCACGTGCCACAAGAAAGACCTACCACAGCCCAAGAAATAAATAAAAATGAATAAAAATTTTTTAAAAGTGGTGTTGGGAAAGTTGCACAGCCACATATAAATCAACAAAGTTAGAACACAACCTCTCACCATACACAGAAATAAACTCAAAATAACTTAAAGACAAACATTTTAGACATTAACACCATAAAACTCGCAGAAGAAAACAAGGGTAAAATATTCTCTGACATAAATCATATCAGTATTTCTTTAGATCAGTCTCCTAATACAACAGAAATAAAAATGAAAATAAACAAATGGGACCTAATCAAACTTACAAGCCTTGGAATATCAAAGGAAACCGTAAATGAAACAAAAAGACAACCTACAGAATGGGAAAAAATATTTGCAAATGATGAGACCAATGAGGGCTGAATTTCCAAATTATACAAACAGTTCATACAACAACAAAACAACCCAATCGAAAAATGAACAGAAGATCTAAAATAGACATTTCTCTAAACAAGACATACAGATGGCCACAAAGCACATGAAAAGATGCTCAACATCACTAATTATCAGAGAAATGTAAATCAAAATTATAATGAGGTACCACCTCACACCAGTCAGAATGGCCATCATCAAAAAGTCTACAAATAACAAATGCTGGAGAGGGTGAAGACAATAGGAAACCCTCCTACACTGTGGATGGGAATACAAGCTGCTGCAGCCACTATGGAAAACAGAATGGAAGTTCCTCAGAAAATCAAAAATAGAGCTACCATTTGCTGTTGTTGTTGTTCAGTCACTAAGTTATGTCCAACCAAATGGACTGCAGCATACCAGGCTCCTCTGTCCTCCACCATCTCCCAAAGTTTGTTCAAACTCATGTCCATTGAATCAGTGATGCTATCTAGCCATCTCATCCTCTGCTGCCCCATTCTCCTTTTGTCTTCAATCTTTCCCAGCATCAGTCTTTTCCAATGAGCCAGGTCTTCCCATCAGATGGCCAAAGTGCTGGTACTTCAGCATCAGTCTGGCCAGTGAATATTCAGGGTTGATTTCCTTTAGGATTGACTGGTTTGATTTCCTTGCTGCCCAAGGGACTCTTAAGAATCTTCTCCAGCACTATAATTCAAAAGCATCAATTCTTTGGCATTCAGCCTTCTTTATAGTCCAACTCTCACATCCATACATGACTAATAGAAAACCATAGCTTTAACTATAAGGACCTTTATCAGAAAAGCAGTGTCTCTGCTTTTCAGTTTACTGTCTAGGTTTGTCATAGCTTTCCTTCCAAGGAGCAAACGTCTTACTTTCATGGCTGCTGCAGTGATTTTGGCATCCAAGACAATAAAATCTGTCTCTGCTTCAACTTTTTTTGATGGGACCGGATGCCATGATCTTGGCTTTTTTATGCTGAATTTCAACCTAGCTTTTTCACTCTTTCACCCTCATCAAGAGGCTCTTTAGTTCTTCTTCACTTTCTGCCATTAATGTGGCAGCATCTGCATATTTGAGGTTATTGACATTTCTCCCAGCAATCGTGATTCCAGCTTGTGATTCATCCAGCATGGTATTTCACATAATATACTCTGCATACAAGTTAAATAAGCAGGGTGACAATATATAGCCCTGTCATAATCCTTTCCCAATTTTGAACCAGTCTGTTGTTGCATGTCCAGTTCTAACTGTTGCTTCTTGACCTGCACATAGATTTCTCAGGATACAAGTAAGGCGGTCTGGTACTCTTATCTCTTTAATAATTTTCCACAGTTTGTTGTGATTCACACAATGAAGCAGATGTTTTTCTGGAATTCCCTTGCTTGCTCTAAGATCCAATGAATGTTGGCAATTTGATCTCTAGTTTCTCTGTCTTCTCTAAATAAATCCAGCTTGAACATCTGCAAGTTCTCAGTTCCTGTACTGCTGAAGCCTAGCTTGAAGGATTTTGAGCACAGCCTTGCTAGAATGTGAAATGAGTTGAACTGTATGGCAGTTTGAACATACCCAACTGAACGTAGAGCTCCAGAGAATAGCAAGGAGAGATAAGAAGGCCTTCTTAAGAGAACAATGCAAAATCACAGAGGAAAACAACAGAATGGGAAAGACTAGCGATCTCTTCAAGAAAACTGGAAATATCAAGAGAACATTTCATGCAAGGATGGGCACCATAAAAGGACAGAAACAGGAAGGACCTAACAGAAGCAGAAGAGGTTAAGAAGAAGTGGCAAGAATACACAGAACAACTATACAAAAAAGGTCTTAATGACCCAGGTAACCATGATGTTGTGGTCACTCACCTAGAGATGGACATCCTGGAGTGTGAAGTCAAATGGGCCTTAGGAAGCATTACTATGAACAAAGCTAGTGGAGGTGACAGAATTCCAGTTGTGCTATTTAAAATTGTAAAAGAACTACCATAAGATCCAGCAATCCCACTCCAGGGCATATATCTAGACAAAGCTATAATTCAAAAGACACATGCATTCATATCTTCACAGCAGCACTATTCACCATAGTCAAGGCATGGAAACAACCTAAATGACCATCGACAGATGAATGGATGAAGAGTGGTACACATATGCAAGGGAATATTAATCTGCCATTAAAAAGAGCAGCATTATTCCATTTGCAACTGTTAGAACTAGACATGAACAACAGACTGGTTCCAAATTGGGAAAGGAGTACGTCAAGGCTATATATTGTCACCCTGCTAATTTAACTTCTATGCAGAGTACAGCATGAGAAATGCTGGGCTGGGTGAATCACAAGCTGGAATCAAGATTGCCAGGAGAAATATCAATAACCTCAGATATGCAGATGACACCACCCTTATGGCAGAAAGTGAAGAAGAACTAAAGAGCCTCTTGATAAAAGTGAAACAGGAGAGTGAAAAAGTTGGCTTAAAGCTCAACATTCAGAAAACTAAGATCATGGCATCTGGTCCCATCACTTCATGGCAAATAGATGGGGAAACAATGGAAACAGTGAGACTTTATTTTCTTTGGCTCCAAAACTCACTGCAGATGGTGACTGCAGCCATGAAATTAAAAGATGCCTGCTCCTTGGAAGAAAAGTTATGACCAACCTAGACAGCATGTTAAAAAGCAGAGACATTACTTTGCCAACAAAAGTCCATCTAGTCAAAGCTATGGTTTTTCCAGGAGTCATGAATGGATGTGAGAGTTGGACTATAAAGAAAGCTGAGCATTGAAGAATTGATGCTTTTGAACTGTGGTGTTGCAGAAGACTCTTGAAAGTCCCTTGGACTGCAAGGAGATCCAACCAGTCCATCCTAAAGGAAATCAGTCCTGAAAATTCATGTTGAGGCTGAAACTCCCAATACTCTGGCCACTCGATGCGAAGAACTGACTCATTTGAAAAGACCCTGATGCTGGGAAAGATTGAAGGCTGGAGGAGAAGTGGAGGACAGAGGATGATGTCATCAGTGACTCAGTGGACATGAGTTTGAGCAAGCTCGGGGAGATGGTGATGGACAGGGAGGAATGGTATGCTGCAGTCCATGGGGTCGCAAAGAGTCAGATACGACTGAGCAACTGAACTGAACTGATGCCATTTGTAGCCCAGAGATTGTCATACTGTGTGAACTAAGTCAGACACAGAAAAACAAACATTATATGATATCACTTATATCTGAAATCTAAACAAAAAGGGAATGTACAAATGAACTTATTTAAAAAAGCAGAAGCAGAATTATAAATATAGAAAACAAACTTGTATGATTACCTGGGGATGGGGGGAAGGAGAGGAGGGATAAACTGGGAGATTGGGACTGACATATACATATATAATATAAAATAGAGAGCTAATAAGAACCTGCTGTATAGCACAAGGAACTCTACTCAATATGCTATAACAACTTATGTGGGGAAAGAATCTTAAAAAAAGAGTGGATATACGTATATGTAAAACTGATTCACTTCGCTGTACACCTGACATTGATACATTATAAATCAACTGTACTCTAATAAAAAAAATTTTTAAAGATGTAGTACATATATATAATGGAATACTATTCAGTCATAAGAAAGAACAAAATAAATAATGCCATTTACAGCAGCATGGAAGCAACTAGAGATTATCATACCACATGAAGGAAGTCAGAAAAAGACAATCATTGTATGATATCACTTATATATATATGTGTGTGTGTGCGTGTATAATCTAAAATATAACACAAATGAACCTAACTATGAAGCAGAAGCAGACACAAAGACATAGAGAACAGACTCATGGTTGCCAAAGGAGAACAGAGTGTGTGTGGGGTGGGTGGACTGGAAGTTTGGGGTTAACAGATGCAAACTATTACATATGGGGTAGACAGAAAACAAGGTTTTACTGTATAGTACAGGGAACTATATTCAATATCCTGGGATAAAACACAATGGAAAAGAATATTAAAAAGAACTGAGTCACTTTGTTGTACAGCAAAAATTAACAACATTGTAAATCAACTACACTTCAATTAAATAAGTAAATACATTAATTGGAGACTTTAATATCTATTTTTCAATAATGGTTAGAGAAGCAGTAGTAGTAGTAGCAGTAGTAGTATTAGTCGCTCAGTTGTGTCTGACTCTTTGTGACCCCATGGACTGTAGTCAGCCAGGCTCCTCTGTCCATAGGATTCTCCAGGCAAGAATACTGGAGTGGATTGCCATCCCTGTCTCCAGAGGATCTTCCCGACCCAGGGATCGAACTCAGGTCTCCTGCATTGCAGACAGATTCTTTACTGTCTGAGCTACAGGGAAGATACCTATGGTTAGAGCAACCAGATAGAAAACCAATAAGGAAACAAAGGACTTAAATAACACTGTACAATGAGACCTAACAGACAGACGCAGATAACACAACACAACATCAGCAGAATACACAGTCCTCTCAAGTACACAAGGAACATACTCAAGGACAGACTATTATGTTAGGCCACAAACAAGTCTCAATAAATTTACAAATTATCTTTTCTTATCATAACAGACTGAAATTAGAAATCAAATCAGTAACAGGAAAAAAAACGGAAAATTCACAGATATGGGAAATTAAACAATGGGCTCAACCAACAAATGAGTAAAAGAAGAAATCACAAGGGCAATCAGAAAACACTTCAAGATAAATGATAACAATGTATTTTTTAAAAACAATGTACTATTTTACCACAATTTTTCAAATGAAAACAAAATGATATTTAATCTAATTTCAAAAAATAAGGACTATAAAATAATTCTATGAACAACTGTATATCAACAAACTGGATAAGGTAGATGGGATGACAAATTCGTACAAACACTCAAATTACCAAAACTGGGTCAAGAACAAATATAAAACCAGAATATACCTATAACAAGTAGATTGAATAAATAATCAAAAATCCCTCAACAAAAAAACTCAGAATCAGAAGGCTATACCACTGAAGTCTATTCAATATGTAAAGAATTAACATCAATCCTTCTCATACTTCCGAAAAACTGTAAAAGAGGGAACACTTCCTAACTCATTCTATGAGGCCAGTGTAACTCTGAATCTATGAATACACATGCAAAAAATCATCAATGAAATACTAGCAAATCAAATTCAGCAGCATATTAAAAAAGCATATACCATGACCAAGTAAGACCAAGTAAGATTTATCTTTGGAATGTAAGGGTGATTGAACATTTGAAATATGATAATGTGATAAGCCACATTAATAGACAGAAGGAAAAGAAAAATTACATGATCATCTCAACTGATGCAGAAGGAAGCATTTGACAAAATCCAGCACCTTTTCATGATGAACTACTAATAGAAAGGAACTTCTTCAACATGGTAAAGGCCAGCTAGCAATAACAACAAAAAAAACTAAAGCAAAACAAAAAAAAACACACAGTTAACATCATACCCATGAAAGAGTTTTAAAATTTCCCTCTATGATCCAGAAAAAAACATCTGCTTTGTCACTTCTATTTAACAAGGTACTAGAAGTTCCAGCCAGAGAACTTAGGCAAGTAAAAGAAATCCAAACTGGGAAAGAAGTAACATCATCTCTGTTTGCAGATGATATGATCTTAAATCATAAAATAATCCTAAAAATACACACAAAATCAGGGCTAATAAACAAATTCAGTAAGTTGCAGGATATAGAATAAACACACAAAGAATGCTACACAAGAGCAATGTTGTGTAAATTTATAAAATTTAAAAAACAATTTCACTTACAATAACATCAAAAAGAACAAATACCTAAGAATAAATTTAACCAAGGAGGCAAAAAAATTAGTATACTGAAAACTACAAAGCATCACTGAAAGAAATTAAACACTTAAACACAGCAACATCCCAGGTTCACAGATTCCTTCTAGTCTACCTTCCCCGCCTACCTCTTTCTTGCTCTTCTCTTTTCAAACTCTGATCACTACCTATGGTAACTAAGGAGTCAGAAAGAAAAAAGAAAAGTCTAAGTTCACGTGTCCTACGGCCCAAGGGAGCAGAAGACTGGAAAACACATTTTACAATGTTTACCATTCATTTTAGAAGAATTACATACTCCACCCTTTGGTGGCTTAGACAGTAAAGTGTCTGCCTGCAATTTAGGAGACCCAGGTTTGATGCCTGGTTTGGGAAGACCCCTGGAGAAGGAAATGGCAACCCATTCCAGTACTCTTGCCTGGAAAATTCCATGGACTGAGGAGCCTGGTAGGCTACAGTTCATGGGGTCACAAAGAGTCGGACATGACTGAGCGACTTCACTTTTTTCTTTCCCTTTGTTATAGGGCTCCCCTGGTAGCTCAGACAGTAAAGAATCAACCTGCAATGCAAGAGGTCTTGGTTTGATCCCTGCGTTGGGAAGATCCCCTGGCAAAGGGAATGGCTACTTATTCCAGTATTCTTGCCTGGAAAATTCCATGAACAGAGAAGCCTGGCGGGCTACAGTCCATGGGGGTCACAAAATTAAGATCAAGAGTCTCCAGAGCCACCAAAAACTGGAGACTGACAAATTTTATAAACTGCAGCCCACTGTGCACTCACCAATTTGTTTTCTTCACTTAAGTAAATGCCAGTGACTTCCGTTGTTAACCATACTGTTAAGATGCCAATACTACCCGAAGTGATCTACAGATACAATGTAGTCATTATCAAAGCCACAATGGCATTTTTTGCAGAAATAGAAAAAACAATCCTAAAAGTCATATGAAATTTCAAAGGACTCTAAATAGGCAAAACAATCTAAAAAAAGAAAAATAAGTTGGAAGAGTAACACTTTATTACTTCAAAACTTACTACACAAAGCTATAATACCCAAAACAGTCCACTAATTGCATAAGAAAGACACACAATGGAACAGAGCCAAGAAATAAATCATCACACATATGGTCATTCAACTTGACAGCGCTAATAGTTCTGAATAGGGGTAAGGACAGATGGTGCTGGAAAACTGAATACACATGTTCAAAGGAATGAAGCTGGATCCTGACCTTCTGCCAGTTACAAAAATTATCTCAAAATGGATCAAATAAGACAAGACACTAAATGTAAAAAGAGCAGACAGGGAAAAAACACAAATGACCATTTGAGTCACTTGAAAAATTACAGAAAAACTATCATAAAACAAAATATATAACCATACAGATGTAGAAAAAAATGAGGAAATCTCTATTCTGCTATGGAGCGATACTGAAAATACACTGTTAAGTGAAAAAAAGTAATACACACAGGCATGCATAGTAAACTAATTTTTTGTAAGAAAGAGAATATATATACTTGTATCTTCAGAAGTAAACAAAGGAAGGATAAAAACAAAAACAAAAAAACAAAGATCTACATATAACCCCTATACTAAAACTATACCTTATACACTAAGTTACACAAACATACACATACCTTATACACTAAGTTACACAAACATACACATACATATAACCACATAAAAACTATAAATCTTCATAGTTTGGCAACATTTTCTAAATATGACATCAAAAACACAAAACAAAAAAATAGATAACTGGACTTTATCAAAATCTAAACTTTCATCCTTGACATTCATCCTGGCAGCGATTTTTTGGATTTGATACCAAAAGCAAAGGCAACAAGAGCAAAAACAAAACAAGTGGGAATTCTCGTGCAACTGCTGGTGGAACTAAAATGATGAAGCCGATGCAGAAAACAGTCGGAAGTTCCTCAAAAACTTAAACTGGAGAAGGCAGTAGCACTCCACTCCAGTACTCTTGCCTGGAAAATCCCATGGGTGGAGAAGCCTGGCAGGCTGCAGTCCATGGGGTCACTAGGAGTCGGATACAACTGAGCAACTTTACTTTCACTTTTCACTTCCACGCACTGGAGAAGGAAATGGCAACCCACTCCAGTGTTCTTGCCTGCAGAATCCCAGGAACAGCAGAGCCTGGTGGGCTGCCGTCTATGGAGTCCCACAGAGTCAGACACAACTGAAGCGACTTAGCAGCAGAAGCAGCAAAACTTAAACATGGAATTGCCATATGATCCAGCAATTCTATTCATAGGCATATATTCAAAAGAACTGAAAGTAGGGACTCAGATATTTGAACATCATGTTCACTGCAATATTATCCACAACAGCCAAAAGGTAGAAGCAACCAAGCATCTATTAACAGAAGAATGGATAAACAAAATGTGAGATATACATACAACGGAATATTTCTCAGCCATTTAAAAGAAGAAATTCGGACACATGCTACAACATGGATGAACCTTGAGGACATCATGCTAAATAAGTCACTTACAAAAGGACAGATATTGCATGATTCCAATTGTGTAAGATTGAGAATTAGTACATTCATAGGAACAGAAAGGAGAACAGAAGTTATCAGGGGCTTGCGATGTGGGGAACTGGGAGTCACTGTTTAACCGGTAGTCTCTGTTTGGGATGATTAAAAAAAAACCTCTGGAAATAAATAGTGGTGATGGTTACACAACATCATGAATGTACTGTCATCATTGAGTTGTACACACAAAAGGTTAAACAGTAAACTTAATGTTATGTATCCTTTACCACTTTATGGCTTCCCTGGTCGCTCAGTTGGTAAAGAATCCATCTGCAATACAGGAGACCCCGATTCCTGGGCAGGGAAGATCCCCTGGAGAAGGGAAAGGCTACCCACTCCAGTATTCTTGGGCTTTCCTTGTGGCTCAGTTGGTAAAGAATCCACCTGCAATGCAGGAGACCTGGGTTTGATCCCTGGGTTGGGAAGATTCCCTGGAGAAGGGAAAGGCTGCCCACTCCAGTATTCTGGCCTGGAGAATTCCAGGGACTGTATAGTCCATGGGGTCACAAAGAGTCGGACACGACTGAGCCACTTTCACTTTGATCCTTTATCCCATTAAAAAAAAAATTTAACTCAGAAAGTCAAAACAACGTGTATTAAGCTTATATAAAGTATCGTAAAGCTCAATTTTTAAACATTAATCAACTCTAAAATAGCTAAAAGTTAAAAAAAGCATAACTTTTTATACGGGCAAATCAACTGACAGAGATTTTATGATCAAAGGCATGTAGAACCACACCCCCTTCTCGAAAATTCAGTTTTGTAAATAAATGAGATTTCTAAACTAAATTGCCTAAATCTTCATCTAAAGCCCCATTAGCTAGGTTTTCTAGATTTCTTTTCATTCTAGGTAAGCTTTTTGGCCACTGGTCAAAAAAGCTGAGGTCACTAGCAATTTGTTGATTAAAATAGCCTGAGGTCGCCAGTTGTTTTTTGAGTTTTTTTCCCTGAGATATGGAGATCGTCTGGATTCCCTAATTATCCAAGCCAGCCTTTCCTCTTTTTCCTTATAAACAATTAATCAAGAATGAGCTCTATCTATATAGGAAGAGTTCTGTGATGCTAGATACACCAAAAAGTTCCTCATTCCTCCAGTATCAAGCAGCTCCTGGGTATTCGTGTATAATAATGTAGCTAACACATTGTAAGTATTGTTTGCTGAGGAGACTTAGCTTGTCCCATAGGTCCAAAAACTGTGATATATAACTGTGCTGGCCCTCCAATGCTTGTGCTTCTAACACCACACTCATTTTGAAATTTCACATCCATACCGTTTGGAATGGGCCAGGTTATGCTGCAATAACAACTCCTACAACTAATGCTTATCATAACATAAACTTACTTAACAACTCATGCAAAATCCTTTTGGAATTAAGGTAACTCTCTAAGGCAGCAGTCCTTCATGCATTAGTTCAGCATGACAAGCTGCTTTAATCTTATCTTACCTCCCATATTAGCAAAACAGAGGGAGAAGGAATAGCACTAGGTCGCCTTTGTTCACATTTCATTTGCCAAAAAAAATAAAATGCCACATGGCTACACCTAATTTGAAGGCAAAAAGGAACACAACCCTCAGAATACCTCAAAAAAAGTAGCAGCAACAGGGCTTATCAACATTAGTACAAGATGAAATAAGGCAATCTCTTTGTCTCCATGCATTTTACTATTTTCCTCCAGTCCTTTTGTTCCGGGCTAATTTCATGGTCATGTGACCTGTGCAGTTATACAGGGCTCCATACTCAGAAAGACACTATGCTTGATTTAAAGCTCTCCTGTCATCAACTTGATATTCCCAATAACTTTATCTTTGAATTTGTGTTTCATAGTGAAGTCTAATGCGACAAAGGAACAGGGAAAGGAGCAGAAGAGATACATGCAAAATCTCTATCTGCCATTCCATTCTACTTTGTTCTTACAGCTTTGGTGATGCCCTGTGAACACAGAATATCAGTGAATCCATGATGTGTGGGGAGTTTAGCAAAACTCAAAGGGATATAAAGCAAACATGTTGTCTACAACTAAGTAAGCAAGGGTAGTAACAGCCCAAGAAGTCACATTTTCTATTTAAAATATAACTGTCTTCACAGAGCAAAGGCAATCGATTCTAAGAAACATGAATTACCAAAACAAATATCATGTCTTTTCTTACTCATGTTACTTCCCTATACTAACTAACCACTTATGATAAAAGTGACAACAGAAGGAAAGGGAAAGACAGAGGAAGAAGCCACAAGTCCTTTACCTTTCAGTTCTGCCAAATCAAAGATAGAGACTGTTGGTAGAAGGTGCAAGTATAAGAAACTAAATAAAAACAGTTGGGTAAGTTTTACACAGTGTTTTCCCTGTTCTGGTAAGAATAAAATATACATAAGCTATGAAATACCATCAATTTCACATAAGAGTTAAATAATCATATATTTGGATTTCAAACTGGCATTGCACAATATAAAGATGAACAGTAAAATTCATGCTTAATATTAGTAACTCAACAATTTCAATTGTTCTTTATTTAGAATGACATTAAATAAACATGACAAGCTAAAAGATCAAAGAAGAAAGAAAAAAACTTTATGTTTTAGCAACTTTAACATTACTTTTTCCTGCCTTCTGAACTAGGGACTTTGCATTTTTATTTCTCAATATGTCCTGCAAATTATGTAGCTGGGTCTGTACTTGTTCAGATAAACAAATATAAACATGGAATGTGTTTTAACAAAGATTGTCAACATTAACACAGCAGGTGTTCAATTAAAAGCTGGGAATGCAAAGATAAATAATAGAATAGTCTCATGTATAAAAGAGGAGACAGTCATATAAACAAATAATAACAATATTACATGACATATGTTAAGGAAACTCTGAGGAAAGAGCCTAAGAAAAAGTATTCATCATAGAGGTAACTGGGCTGTGAAAGAATTTTTCACTTGAGAAAGGGAGTAAGAAGGAATAACATCTATATATACTAGATAAAATACATTTATAAAATTTTAACAAGTTTTTTAGGATGCAAAATAGCATGCATAATGATGAATACAGGAGAAGAACTGGGAATGTAAATTAGTACACACATTTACATATCGAGTCAAGTTTAGACTTTAGCAAAGAGAAGCCATAGATTATAAGCAGAAGAGTGACACTATTTCTGCTTCAGATTAACTTCTGCAGAACAGGAAGACAGAGATAAGAGGAAAAAGAGATGCTACTAAAGTAAGTAAAAGTAATTACCAATTATTACTTAAAAATTAGAATAATAATAACATTATTATTAGGAGGTTATTTAGGATCTTATTACAAGCAATTTTGGTGGGATTGTGGAGAGGGAAAAGCTGTGTTGAAGGTAAATGGATTTCTTCCCAGAAGATGCTTTGGTATAGTAATAAGCGCTGTAAATCTCTAAAAGAAAGATCTAATTTGCAACATTTGCCAGATTTATTTGACTAAAAAACATTTTTTGCCAGGACAACCTATTAGCATCTGAAAGAACTGTGGGGAAAGTAAATTTTATAACACTGTTCTATGAAACAGAAGGCCAGCACTAACTGAGAAAGGCAGAGGGCAGTAGAGGACTTACAATCAGAGAAAAACAATACCAAAAGTGAGAAACAGGAAAGAAACTTGACTGAAACACTGCCAGGCTGGGTTAAAGGCCTAACTACATATATAAAACACCAGTCTACTAGTTTATACAATTTGCAGCTTTTAAATTCATTCTGGGGGGGGATTAACAGAATGAATATTTCAATAGGGTATTGGATGGCATCACCGACTCAATGGACATGAATTTGAGTTAAGCTCCGGGAGTTGGTGATGGACAGGGAAGCCTGGCATGCTGCAGTCCATGTGGTCACAAAGACTGCATGGACCAAAGACCACTGGCCACAAAGACCATTGCACAAAGACTGTCATCAGACACGACTGAGCGACTGAACTGAAGAGAACACAACAGTGATGATACTGGTGAGCGGGAGGCATAAAACTCAAAAGAGGTTATACAAAAAGATTAGGGACAGATGAGAAAACTAAAGTGAGAAAGATGTATACAGATACTAAGGAGATATTGGTCAGAAGTAGAACAATTTCTGAACCCTATGAGTAGCCATGTCAAAGAAATTTGAATACCACTGGAATACAGAAATTAAGGAAAAATAAAGTTAGATGTTAGGTAACCTTCAATGTTACACTTCCAACTGCCTGATATGATACGAAGCATTATACCAAAGTATCAGTGAATACAGGGGAGTGACACAGAAGTTCCTAGATTGAAATGACAAAGTCAGGTAAGAAACAGCCAGTAGGGTACCAGTCTTAAAAGAAAAGAAGTTGTAGAGGAGGATAGAAGAATAAACAGACACTAATTAGAAAAACACGGGTCTGGTTTTCTGGCTTTAAGGAAGCAGGTTTTAGGAAAACAAGCTATACACCTCCTTAGAGGATTTGGTTCCCAGTTTTTTTCCTAACACATCCAAGAAACAGAATACATGTCCAATAGAAGTAAAGAGGAACACAAGAATGGGGATGGGAAAGGCTAGCTGTGAGTGGTTTAAAAGACCTTCCAAAGCATTTATGAAATACCTTCCTAAGGAAGTGTACCTCTCATATAATGAGAATCATTGGTTTAAAACTGGTACTATCACAGAAAGCATAAATACAATTTACAAACACAAACTAGCCATTTTTTACCTGCATGACAGAATACAAGATACTCATAACAATACCATAAGTGGCTATAAAAGTCCTACAGCTCTTACAAATTTTTCAGTTTAAAAAAAAGTTTTGAAGATACAGCATTAGCTAACATATATATGTCTAATATGCCCATTCATTTATCTTTCACATCTGTAAAGTTAACACAGTCTGGAAGTGTTTTCACTTTATTTATTGAGACACCTTGAGTGTATGACTTGAGTAAAATTACACAAATGGGATAAGTTTATGACAAGAAAGAAGAGATATATTTTTTGGTTCATTGCTTGGGCGCTAGGGTGTCTTTAGTGTAAACCAACAGTTCTCAAACTTTTTGATCTCAGGATGCATTTATACTTCAAAAAATTACCAAGAATCCAAAGGACTTTTGTTTTTGTGGATTATAGCTATTTATATTTACATCATTAGATATTAAAACTGAGAAATTTTTCAAATACAAGAATACACTATTAACTTATTCTATAAGGCCAGTATTACCCTAGTACCAAATCCAGAAATTACAAGAAAACTATACACCAATGTCTCTTATGAAAATAGATGCAAAATCCTCAACAAATTCTAGCAAACCAAATCCAGCAACGAAAGGTTATATACCAGGGTAAAGTGTATTCTAATCTAGGAATGCAAGTTTGGTTCAATATGAAAATCAATAAATGTAATACACCATATTAATAAAGCACAAAAACCACAAAGTTGTTTCAACTGACACAAAAAAGCATTTCATAAAATCTAATGTCCTTTCACAATAAAAAAAAAAAACAACGCATTAGGAATGGAAAGAAACTCTCATCAATCTGACAGAAAAACCACATGTGCCATCACACTTAACAGTGAAGGACTAAATGTTTTCTCCTCTAAGAACAGAAACAAGACAAGGATGTCTGTTGTCTTCACTTTGTTTTAATTTTATTTATTTATTTAGGCTGTGTAGCTTATGGGATCTTAATTCCCCAATCAGGGGTTAAACCTGGACTGTGGAAGTGAAAGCACCAAGTCCTATCTACTGGATCACCAGGAAATTCCCTACTGTCTTCACTTCTGTTCAATACTGTACTGGCCAGAGCAATTAGGCAAGAAAAAGAAATAAAAGGCATCCAGAATGGAAAGGAAGAAGTAAAGCGATCTATATTTGCAGATGATATGATCTCATATATAAAGTCCTAAGGAATCTACAAAAAAGTAATTAGAGCTAATAAATTAGTCTAGCAAGGGTGCTATCCAAGATCAACATACAAAAGTCAATTGTATTTCTATACACTAGCAATGAAGAGTCCAAAATTCCATTTACAATTGCTTCAAAAAGAATAAAATACTCAGGAATAAATTTAACAAAAGAAATGCAAGGTTTTCTTCAAAAACTGACAAACAGATCCTAAAATTCACATGGAAATACAATGAACTAACAACAGCCAAAATAATATTGAAAAAGAAAAGTTGGAGAACTCACAACTTCAACTTCGATTTTCCAACTTCAAACTTTCTACAAAGCTACAGTAATCAAGACTGGGTGGGTGGTACTGGCATAAGCACAGACATATAAATCAAAGGAGACTCCAGAATCAATTGAGAATCCAGAAATAAACAGAGACATTTATGGTCAATTGATTTCAACAATGATGCCAAGACCATTCAACAAGGGAAATAACAGTCTTGCCAATAAATGATGCTGGGACAACTGGACAGCTGCATGAAAAAGAATGCAGTTGGACCTCTACCTCAAAGCACGTATAAAAATTAACTAAAAATGGGTCAAAGAACTAAATGTAAAAGCTAAAACTACAAAACTGTCAGAAGAAAACAGGTGTAAATTTTTATAATCTTGGCTTATCTTAGATATGACTCCAGAAGCACAGGAAAAAATAATTTTACCAAAACCTAAAACTTGGGTGCTTGAAAAAACACACTCCAGAAAATGAACAAAATGGCAATTCCTCAAAAAATTAAACAAAGATTTACCACATGATCCAGCAATTCCACTTCTAGGTATATTTCCAAAGAAATGAATGAAAGAAAGTAAAGTCGCTCAGTCATGTCCGACTCTTTGTGACCCCATGGACTGTAGCCCACCAGGTTCCTCAGTTCTTGGAATTTTCCAGGCAAGTGTATTGGAGTGGATTGTCATTTCCTTCTCCAGGGGATCTTCCCGACCCAGGGATCGAACTCGGGTCTCCTGCATTGCAGGCAGATGCTTTACCATTTGAACCACCAGGAAAGCACCCAAAGAACAGAAAGCAGGGACCCAAACAGATATTTGTATGCCCATATTCACAGCAGCATTATTCACAAAAGCCAAAAGGCAGAAGTAACCAAAACGTCTATCAACAGATGACTGGAAAAACAAAATACGGTATTATACATAAATACAACAGAACATTATTCAGCCTTAAAAAGGAAGGAAATTCCGACACATACTAGAGCATAGAAGAACCTTGAAGACACTGTACTAAATGAAGTAAACAAGTCACAAAAGGACAGATATTATATGATTCTAATTACATACAGTAGTCAAAGTCATAGAAACAGAAAATAGAATGATGGCTGCTAGGGGTTGAGGGGAGGAGGGAATGAGGAATTATTGCTTGGTGGGCACAGAATAGGAAAAAGGAAAAAGTTCTGAACATGGATAGTGGTGATGATTGCGCAACACTGTGAATGTACCTAATATCACTGAATATACACTTAATAATGATTAAAATAGTGACTTTTATGCATATTTTACCACAATTCTTACATTTGAAAAAGAAAATGAATAGACAATTCACAAAAGGGGAGAACATTTTTGCATATCATTTATCTAACAAAGTTCTAGTATCCAGAATATATAAAGAACTCTTGTAACATTAAGAGAAATAATCCAATTTTTTAAATGAGCAAAGAATTTAAACAGACATTTCTCCCAATAAAATATACACAAAGCCAATAGACATATGAAGAGATGCTCAACATCATTAACCATTAAGGAACTGCAAATCAAAACCACAGTGAGATATCACTTCCCCAGTTAGATGGCTACAATTTAAAAGATGGACAATAACAACTGTTGGTGAGGATGGGTAAAAATTAGAACCCTCATATACTGGTGAAAATATAAAATAGTGAAGCCTCTCAGGAATATAGTTCGGCAGGTCCTCCATAAAGTTAAACATAAATGTAGCAAAACCCTCAGCAATTCCACTCCTGGGTATATATTCAAGAGAAATGAAAACATATATCCACACAAAAACTTACACATGAATGTTCAAAGCAACAGTATTTGTAATAGCCAAAAAGTGGGAAAAACCCAAATGTCTATCAAATGATGAGTGGATAAACAAAATGTGGTATCTCCATAAAATACATTCCATACAATGCAGCATTATTCAACCATAAAAAGGAATGAAGTGCTAATACATGATATATTATTGATGAACCCTGAAAACATTATGCTTCAAGGAAAGAAACCAGGCACAAAAAGCCACATGTTATATGATTCTACTTATATGAAACGTCCAAAATAGGCAATTCCAAAGACAGAAAAGCAGTTCAGTGGTTGCCAAAAGCTTGAGGTGGGGGGATGCAGGGTGATTGCTAAAGGGCACAGCGTTTCTTGGAGGAGGATGAAAATGTTCTAGAATTAAATAATGGTGATGGTTACATAAGCTTATGAACATACACTGAAAATTGTATGCTTTTTTTTTTTTTGGCCACACCTCGTGGAATGCCAGATCTTAGTTCTGCAATCAGGAATCAAACCCATGTTCCCTGCATTGGAAGCATGAAATCTTAACTGCTGGACCACTAGCGAAGTCCCTGAACTACATGCTTTAAAAGGGTGAGTTTTATGGTACTGAAAATCGTATCTCAAAGCAAAAGAAAAAAAAAATACACGATTATACATTCCAATAGCCATCAAAGTTATCATGTTTTCACATGGATCTATCGTTCTACATTCCAAGTGAGAAAATGAAAAGGGAAAAGGGAAATATCTTCTTAACATTACTATGAAAACAATTATGACTCAGAAACCCTGAAAAGGTTCCCCACACATAGTTTGAATATCACTGACCTAAACTAACACTCAGCACAAGATTGAGCTTAAATAGTTAATGACCAATCAATTTTAATGATAATTAAATTATTTAAACTACAATGTACAGCTAAGACTAACAAAATGCAATTAAATTTCATTGTCATGTATAATTCATACTCTATGTTCTTACAAGATAGCTTTTGACAACCTATGTGACTATTTTGAATTTAACACCCTCTGCATACTAAATTTTGGCAACCTAAGCCTGAGGTGCAACATAGCATAGTAGTTAAGACATCTAACTCTAGACCTAAACACCCAGAGATCAATTCCTGGCTCAGCAGCAAACTAGCTCTGAGATCTTATCCAAGCTATTTAGTCTTTCTGCAGCTACTTTCCTCAACTATAAATGCTGATGATATATAAGCTGTTGTGAGGACTAAGTTAACAGTTTAAGACCTCTGGAAAGAAATTAACAAATATTAACTATGTAGTAAGTTACTTATTATCATTGTAAATCAAATAAATACCCATTTAAAACTACCAGACTGTTGTGGGTCTGCCTCTTGAGAAATTTGTATGCAGGTCAAGAAGCAACAGTTAGAATCGGACATGGAAAACTATAGACTGGTTCAAAATTAGGAAAGGAGTAAGTCAAGGCTGTATATTATCACCCTGCTTATTTACTTTACATGGAGAGTACATCAAGTAAAATGCCGGGCTGTTTGAAGCACAAGCTGGAGTCAAGATTGCCGGGAGAAATACCAATAAATTCAGACATGCAGATGATACCACCCTTATGGCAGAAAGCTAAGAGGAATTAAAGAGCCTCTGGATGAAAGTGAAAGAAGAGAGTGAAAAAGCTGGCTTAAAACTCAATCTCCAAAAAACAAAGATCATGGCATCTGGTCCCATCACTTCATGGCAAATAGGTGGGGAAGGAGTGGAAACAGTGAGAGACTTTATTCTGGGGGGCTCCAAAATCACTGCAGATGGTGACTGCAGCCATAAAATTAAAAGAAAAGCTATGACCAACCTAGACAGCATATTAAAAAGCAGAGACATTACTCTGCCAACAAAGATTCATAGAGTTAATGCTGTTTTTCCAGTAGTCATGTATGGATGTGAGAGTAGGACCATAAAGAAAGCTGAGTGCCGAAAAATTGATGCTTTTGAACTGTGGTGTTGGAGCAGACTCTTGAGAATCCCTTGGACAGCAAGGAGATCAGTCCTGAATGTTCATTGAAAGGACTGATGCTGAAATTCCAATACTTTGGCCACCTGATGGAAAGAACTGACTCGTGAGAAAGGACCCTGATGCTAGGAAAGACTTAAGGCAGGAAAAGGGGACAACAGAGGATGAGGTGGTTGGATGGCATCACCGACTGATGGACATGAGTTTGAGCAAGCTCCAGGAGCTGTGATAGACAGGGAAGCCTGGCATGCTGCAGTCCATGGGGTCGCAAAAAGTCGTACACGACTGAGTAAATGAACTGATTATATGATTGAACTTCCTGAAGCAAGAGACTATCTTCAATAAGTTTATACCTCTAAAATGTAGCAATGTATAGCATAAAGGACAAACGCAAATGTTTGATGATTAAATAATGAATGAATGAGCAACCTCAGGCAGTTCCTCGTATAAAACTGGGAGAACACTTGATACATCTGAGAAGCAACATGAGGTATATAATAAGACGAGTATGGAGAGCTGCTTTCAA
This sequence comes from Antilocapra americana, assembly GCA_007570785.1. NCBI lineage: Eukaryota > Metazoa > Chordata > Mammalia > Artiodactyla > Antilocapridae > Antilocapra > Antilocapra americana. The sequence continues at coordinate 5,682,413 of ML663016.1, forward strand.
TCTTTCTAACTCTATGATCTTAAGCGAATTAACCAACATTTGAGTCAGAGATTCCTCATTTATAAAACAGGTTTCATAGGGGTGTTACATAGAACAAGTGAAAAAAATACAGACATGTCTAGTGCGATGCCTTAAACAAAACAGGTATAAACTTAGTTTCGTGTAAAAAAAATTCTAATTTACTTAGTTCAGGAAAAGCAATCTTAATTCCTTGAAAATTAAGAAGAGAAAAAGTCTACATATCCTGCTTTACTACAGTATCCCTTCCCCTTGCCTGTTAGTCTTTCTACAATTGTTCTTTTTTAGAACATATTTCTATCTGCAGTAATAACTTAATTCAACTATTTGCAGTTTACATTAGGAAGTAATACATCTCACTGAATTTGTTTTACCAAAATGGTCTTTTTTTTAAAAAAAAGGATAAAATTTACTGACATCGGCATTCATAGGTAAGTCTTATTTATAGCTTTTCTGACACCAGAAACTTTCTACAGAAATAAAATTCATATTCTATCCCTACCCAAAGATCCTGACTTGACATTATATAAAGAATACAACATAATTAATACTGCTTATTATGCATGTCAAGGTTAACTTTGAGGTCAAAAAGTTCTCCAATTACTTTTACTAAAATGATTCTACTAAAAACTAAAAAAAATTATCTTTAAACAGCTTTTTATTAATCAGAGACATTTATAATTACAAATATAAATTTTATTTAAAAAGGTCTAAAATTATTATGTAGATGCTGTACTGTTCCAGTTACATTAATTAAAATTAAAAGTAATGTTAGAAGTGATTTACAATACTGAACTAAACTTATGTGCATGATAATATCTTGTTAGTTTATCTGTTACTAACAACCTAGGAAAATGAACAGACTTTAATTTCTTTTTTGTATTTAGATTTTGCTAGACTTAAAACATTAAATGTTAGTAACTTTTCACTTCTTTTTCTGTATTATTTCAAGGACGCTTTATTTCATTAAATATCATCTTTTTAAAGCCTAAAACAACTTAAAATTCTTATCTGCCCAAAAGTATATGGTTTTTAAGATGAACTCTAAAATTTGTTTATAAAAGGATCATAGTACACTAGATACTAGTAAATTCATGGTCTTAAGCAGTTTTCTAAATGAATCAGTATTTCATAATTTTACAAGTTGTGATTAATCAATACTAGGATGCAGTGTAGTGCAACAATTTCTAAGGAGACATATATACAAGGGTTCTGAGCCTAAAGAAAATTTCAGCGTACATTTTACTCACATACAGAACATGCTGACTGATAGTAACAATAACAACAAAAAAAACTATCCCACAATTCATCAACCTGATATAGCATTCTCTCTAAATTATCATATCCAGGCGGGATTACCCAATTTTAATAACTAATAGTTCTCATCACTTTAAAACAGAAACAGCGTATGTTCTGTTTCACCCAGTGTTACACATTTCGGGACTACAAGACCTGTAGGGGCGGGGAGGTGGGGGCGCCGATCTTTGGAAACAAAAGGTAACCTGATCCATTCCAGCTAATTACTAAATGCATACCAACAATACAAAATTCGAATTGCATTTCTGGACACTAAGATCACAAAGGGAACAGAACGTCAAATGTGTAAGCAACTACGTTTGTTATTAAAAATATATCAAAATGAAGAAACATGGTACACCGAAACTAAGATCTCGCACAAGGTTCAAAATTCATCTGATTAAAAATTTGATCATCTAAAAAGAATTTAATCAGTGTTGTTAAAATAACAGTAATTCATCGCATCCACATACGACTTGAAATCCCGATGAGGTCTTTTTTTCAGGTCTAAATATCTCATTCTTTTGCAATCCGGATACCCAAAGGACCTGAGACCTCTCGCGGAGGCGTACAAGACACTCGGCGAGTGCTGTCTGTTTACAAATACGAATCTCACAGTTTCCCACGTCAAAAGCGTTCATTACCACCATTCGACTGGGGGGCGGGGGAGAGAGAAGGCGGGCGAGCAAGAAACAAAATCCTCACAGGCACCTCTGCCTTCTCTCCTCCCGACAAGGGCGATCCCGGAATAAATATTTATTATATATTATACGTGTGTGTGTCTGTGTGTGTCTGTAAGTTATATACGTAGTCTGTATCAAAGCCAGGGTGAAAGAAAAGGCACACAGGACAGGGAATCCTACTGGACCCCAGAGAATATTCACTCCTATCCCGTTAGGGTCTACAGGTTTCGGCTCGGGGCCGAGAGCCCCAACCTCACCGAGGAGTTCGCTCCCAAAGCGCCCCGGTGCCCTGCTCAGGAAGCCCAGGCCGCCGCCCCTACCTCCCTCATCTCCGCCTTCCCCTGGGACACCCGATGCCCAATCCAGCAAAGAAAGAAGTGTCAGGCCCCAAGAGGGCGGCTGGTACGCGCTCGGGCCGGGGCCGCGACACCTGCGAGGCGCGGCACCTGAGGGCGAAGAGGGGGCCGCCCGGCCTGCCTCGAGCACACCCCCTCGGGCGCCGGGCGCTACGCCGCGGCCGGAACCTCCGTACCTGCGAGGCCCGCGAGCTACAGGCGCGCGCGGCGCCTCCTCATCTCAGTGGCTCCCGCTCCCCCTCCGCCTCCCGCTGCCGCCGTCACCGCCGCCGCCGCTGGAGGCCAGGACACGACGAGCTCAGGGCTCCACCGCCATGTCCGCCGCGCCGCGAACTGCATTGTGGGGGGGAAGGGATGGGGAGGGGGAGGAGAGAGGGGGAGAGAAAGAGGAGGACCCGCTGAGGGGAGGGGGCCGAGGGAGAAAGGGAGCCGGGGGAGGGGGGAGGGGAGAGAGGGACCGAGCCCCGAATGGCGTCCTGGCCGGGCGGGGGCGGGGGACAGGCGCCCCGAGGACCCGGGGGAGGAGGCGCGGAGGGAAGGCTTTGGGGGTGCCCCTTCTTTTCGTTCTGGGGGCCCCAGGGCCCTGGTTAGCCCGGGGCGGGAGGCAGTAAACACCAATGGGAGAAGGGCTACATCCAGGGGCGTGTGGTGGAGACGGGAAACAATGGTGAGGGGCCGAGGTGGGAGGACGGCTCCCTCACTCTCGCGCTGGGGCAAGGGGCGAGCGCGCACGGACACGCGTTAGCCCGCGCGGAGGGGGCGGAACCCTTAGCGCCGGGGGCCTGAGGTCGCCGCGGGCCGGCGGGGCGGGGCGGGCCCCCGAGCGAGGGTCGCTGAGGCTCGCCCCGTGCCTGGCCCCGCGGGGCAGCGGCGGGAGGCCCGCTACCTGCCCGCGGAGGCCGGAGGCGCGGCCACTGCCGCCCTGCTTACGTCTGGTTCCTGGGCTGTGGACCTCCCCGCGGAGGCCCCCAAGCGTCGAGAGGGCCCGAAAGCCAACCCCCAGGGGTCGGAAACCCGGCCCTGGACGGGCTCCCTCCGGCCTGTGTACTGACCTGGCCCGGCGCCGGCCTCCGCGGACCCTTGGCGGTTAGCCCGGGCTCCTGACCACCAGCGAATTAGGCAGACAGAGGAATCGAATCCTCTGGGTCTCCCCCACCATCCTCCGTCGATTTCACCTTTGCCACCAGCCCACCAAAGCTGGAATCCTTTTCTTTTAAAATGCAGCCAATTTCTGGAGTTAGGAGCCCAAGAGAAATCTAAAGCTTATCCCCCGGCTCCGCGTGCAGTCCGCAAAAAGATTTTAGAAATCACTTATTTAGTTGTACGTGGGTTTGGAGTCAATTACCATCCATGAGCCTCCTCCCCCTTTTGCTTTTAATATAGGTTCCTCCATGTAGTTATTTAAAGCCCCAATAGGAAAGGATTTATGGTTTGGTTAAATTTTTTAGTCGTGTCCGACTCTTTGCAACACTTTGGATTGTAGCCCACCAGGCTCCTCTGTCCATGGGATTTTTCAGGCAAGAATCCTAAAATGGGTTGCCATTTCCTCCAGAGGATCTTCCCCACGGAGGGACTGAACCGGTGTCTCCTGTGTCTCCTACATGGCAGGTGGATTCTTTACCCGCTGAACCATCTGGGAAGCCCAGGTCCTAATTTTTTTTGAGGTCCCAGCCTTGGAGATTATTCAACCAACCTCTAACCTCAAAGCTGGACAAATCACACAACTATAGTCCTTGCAGGTGACACATACTAAGGCAGGAAAAGGATATGATAGGGTGGACGTGAGGGAAGATGCAAAATCTTAAGTCTTTACAAGATGTCATTTACTTGCTAAGTCGTGTAGGACTATCTTGTAACCTCATCAACAGTAGCCCACCAGGCTCTCTGTCCCTGAGATTTCCCAGGCAAGGATACTGGAGTGGGTGGCCACTTCCTTCTCCAGGGAATTTCTCGGCCACCCAGAGATGGACTGGCATCTCCTGCATTAGCAGGCACATTCTTTATCACTGAGCCACCTGGGATACTGCCTAATAAAATTTCTCATGATGTGACTCAGAGGCTGGAACCTAGAAAAGTTTACAGAGGGGGCCTTTCTCTCTCCTGGATCCATCTTCTTTGCACTCCAAAACTGGTTACTTCTTATTTAGCTGTTTATATGTATATGAATCTGGAATTTGATGAGAAGCGACCACTAAGTGCTAGTCATTGAGCTAGAGATTTCATTTATTTTCCCATTTGATTCTCATAACAGAGAATTCTCTCTGCTGATGAATGGTTAGAACTCTGAGCTTCGGATACAGCAGATTCATGTGTGATCCCTGGTCAGGGAACTAGGATCCCACAAGTAGCACAGCCCCCCAGCAAAAAAGGTATAACAGTCCCACGAGGTCCATGGTATATTACTCCCATTTATAAATGAGAAAACTAGAGCTCTGAGAATTAAGTATTAATACATTTTACCACCACCACCACCCCCATTTCATGCCAGGGTGCACAGGTATAGTGCACAGAGTAAGTGTGTTACTCGCTGAGTCCTCTTCCACAATCTCATGGACTGCAACCCGCCAGACTCTTCTGTCCATGAAATTCTCCAAGCAAGAATACTGGAGTGGGTTGCCATTTCAAGTTAAAAGAGCCCTACCAAAAAAAAAACAAAACAAAAAAAACCCTACCTAGTTTCAACACTTAACCAGTTGTTTGATTTTAGCCAAATACATTCTGAGTTTCTTTATATGTAAGTTTTCAACGACAAAATAGCTTCTTCACAGAGATGATGTAAGGAAATTAGCAGATCCCAAATTTAAAACCTGTAGAAACATTAAGATGATACTAACATGTCCTTCTCTTTGGTGAGTGATATCAAGGTCCCTGGAGCAAGTTCAATTGAATAAAATTTCCCAATTACTTAATAAGAGCAAAACACTGAGAGTTACATAGCCAAACCAGATTCCTGTCTCCAAAAAAGTTCACCTTTGGGCAAGGAAGTTCACTATTGTGCTACAATAAAGGCAACGGGTCTTACCAAGAGCTGGACTAATACAGAAGAGTGCATGATAAATCCCACTTGGGTGAAGTTTTAACGGAAGAGGTAGAAGATGAACCCTGGAAGTTTGCTTATTATGTGCTGGACACATGTCTGTGACCCTGAGAACATTGTTTCGTCTGGAGTGGGCAGAAAATAATGATTCTGAAAACAAAGGTCAGGGCCAGACTGAGGATCCCAGTGCCTCTCTGTTCTTATCCCTTCCAGATAACGCTATTGTACCACTTTTCCTATTACTCAAGATCCAGTTCAACTCATACCTCCTTTATTAAATCATCTTCATCACCACCACCCGCACAGGCCACTGAATGAGATTTCTCCATTCTCTGAATCGCTGCACATTACTTTTATGAGTCTGAATCCAATAAGTTATAAACTTGAGTGCAAATACTTAACATATGTATTCCTTATACTGCCTACATACTTGTTGAAGGAAAACTCTGGCAACTATACTCCTGTTTATCATCACAATAAAACACATATAACACAGGTATTTCTATGTGAAAAATGAGGAAAGTTAAAGTATAAGAGACTTCATTAGTGGCCGGGGTGACACAAGAAGTCACAGGCAGTCCCTACATATCAGTTCTGTGTTCTTTCCATTGAATCACCCATTTAATGAGAAATTAAATGGTAAATATCTGACTGCTCTTTATAAATACTCTAAGGACTTACATCTGATACTTGCAAGAAAGACCTCATGCTTGTGGTTAAGTCTCCAGTTTGGAAGTTCTGGGAGCTCAGTTTCACCCAAACTCAGATGAAAATTACTTACAGCAAAAGTCTTATTTCATCATAAATAATTAGAAATATAATTGCCCAGTGGATCAATATTCATACTCTGTTATCTTCCTAGGTGATCAGTTCAGTTCAGTTCAGTCACTCAGCCATGTCCGACTCTTCCAGACTCTATAGACTGCAGCACGCCAGGCTTCCCTGTCCATTACCAACTCCCGGAGCTTACTCAGACTCAGGTCTATCGAGTTGGTGATGCCATCCAGCCATCTCATCCTCTGTCATCACTTTCTCCTCCTGCCTTCAATCTTTCCCAGCATCAGGATCTTTTCTAATAAGTCAGCTTATCACATCAGGTGGCCAAAGTTTGAGTTTCAGCTTCAGCATCAGTCCTTCCAATGAATATTCAGGGCTGATTTCCTTTAAGATTGACCGGTTTGATCTCTTTGCAGTACAAGGGACTCTCAAGAATCTTCTCCAACACCATAGTCAAAAACATCAATTCTTCAGCGTTCAGCTTTCTTTATGGTCCAACTCTCACATCCATACATGACTACTGGAAAAACCATAGCTTTGACTAGATGGACCTTTGTTGGCAAAGTAATGTCTCTGCTTTTTAATATGCTATCTAGGTTTGTCATAGCTTTTCTTCCAAGGAGCAAGCGTCTTTTCATTTCATGGCTGCAGTCACCATCTGCAGTGATTTTGGAGCCCCCCAAATAAAGTCTCTCACTATTTCCATTATTTCCCCATCTATTTGCCATGAAGTGATGGGATCTGAATGTCGAATTTTAAGCCAGCTTTTTCACTATCCTCTTTCACTTTTATCAAGAGGCTCTTTAGTTCTTATTTGCTTTCTGCCATAAGGGTGGTGTCATCTGCATATCTGAGGTTCCTGATATTTCTGCTGGCAATCTTGATTCCAGCTTCATCCAGCCCAGCATTTCACATGATGCATAGAAGTTAAATAAGCAGAGTGACAATATACAGCTTTGACATACTCCTTTCCCTATTTGGAACCAATCTGTTGTTCCATGTCCAGTTCTAACTGTTACTTCTTGACCTGCATACAGATCTCTCAGGAGGCAGGTCAGGTGGTCTGCTATTCCCATCTCATTAAGAATTTTCCATTTTGTTGTGATCCACATAGTCAAAGGCTTTGGCATAGTCAATAAAACAGAAGTATATGTTTTTATGGAACTCTCTTGCTTTTTCCATGATCCAAGAGATGTTGCCAATGTGATATCTGGTTCCTCTGCCTTTTCTAAATCCAGCTTGAACGTCTGGAAGTTCTTGGTTCATGTACTGTTGAAGCCTGGCTTGGAGAATTTTAAGCATTACTTTGCTAGTGTGTGAGATGAGCACAATCTTGTGGTAGTTTGAACATTCTTTAGCATTGCCTTTATTTGGGATTGAAATGAAAACTGACCTTTTCCTTTGGCCACTGCTGAGTTTTCCAAATGTGCTAGCATACTGAGTGCAGCACTTTCACAGCATCATCTTTTAGGATTTGAAATAGCTCAACTGGGAATTCCATCACCTCACTAGCTTTGTTTGTAGTGATGCTTCCTGAGGCCCACTTGACTTCTCATTCCAGAATGTCTGGCTCTAGGTGAGTGATCATACCGTCATGGTTATCTGGGTCATGAAGATCTTTTTTGTATCATTCTTCTGTGTATTCTTGTATCCTAGGTGACAGGAAAACCCAATCCAAAAATCATCATATTGAGTGAAAAGGTGATTTGATGAGTAAATTATATCAGAACAAGAAAGGTTCCTTAGAGATAAGTCTGCTAGAACGAAAATCTACTGGTAAATCATAAAGAGAACAAATCATAATGGGCCATGCATGTGTGTTATTTAAAAAAAAAAAAAACAGGTTTTATCCTGTAGTTAATGGAAACTTACTGAACATTCGTACGTAAGAGAAAGATACAAACAGAACTGCTAAAGTTTTTTTCTAAGACTCTTTTTTTTCTCCCAAATAACCAGATTTCTTCAAGGAGAGAGACTACAGTGCTTGGTAACCTTTTATAGCCTCTGGCTGATGATACTCTCCAGTCAAAAGGAGTTGCATGATATGGTCCTAATGTGTCTTCTTCACCTGTGTAATTCCAGCACCCAAAACAATTCTGATTCTCAGAAAGTACCTAGAAATTGCTTGTTGACCCTCTAAGTTGTCTGTAAAGCAGAAGGTAGGTTCAAAAGTTTAAATTTTGCGATTCTTAAAATAGCATGCAATACCAGAGCCTCTCATGCTCACCTCAAAGATAGTGTAAAGAATTGATTTCTTTTTATCTTTTTGCATTCTTGGAATTAAAAAGCTTAAATATGTTAAAATGCCTATCTTAGTAAACATTCAACAAAAATTAATTCCCTTTATCCTTAAAATCAAGTTTCTTCTTATCTGCCCCAGGCTCACACAAGTACGCATGAATACTTGCTCTCCATTGATTCCATTTAATTTGTTCTGAAGATTCAATGTGTGGAATTTTTAACTACAGCCACACCCTTTAGTGTACTTGCTTGAAGTGTGTTAAAATGGTCTGTTTCTTTTTTTTTCAGGGTGGCTTTTCTCTTTAATGTAAATAAGAAATGAGAATTAGAAAAGACATTGGAGTGCTCGCTTTGGCAGCACATATACTAAAATTGGAACGATACAGAGAAGATTAGCATGGCCCCTGCGCAAGGATGACACGCAAATTCGTGAAGCGTTCCATAGTTTTAAATGAAAAATAAAATAGTGAAACACCTCTAAAAAAAAAAAAAAAGAAAAGACATTGGAGTTCATATAGTTGTATATATCAAATACTTAGATACAGGCCAAGAGATGATGCTGTAATTGTAACCTAGGACCATATCATAAGGGCCATGTGTGCCATTTTAAAGGGTAGCCTTTTTACAATGAAAGTTAAAATGAAGTTAATATCACAGAACATTTGCAAGCAAGGCAGAGAGATGATCAGATCTACCTCCTACAGCAAAACTTACTTACATGCTACACAGCTCAGGTCCTAGGCATAGAGACTGTTGGTTGATATTTTTTTTTTACTATATAGTTATTGTATTTTGTATTTTTTTTTTTACTATATAGGTATTGTAAGTTGTATTTTATCAACAGGATGCCACAAAGGACCATGATAAAACCAGACTGAAACAGTTAGATCCAAGATGGTGGATAAAGTAAGCTAAAGGTCACTGCTTTCCTTGTCTTGATTTATCTCTTTGTTTCCATACCAACCCCTGAAAGCTGAAATACACTTGCCCTGATTTATCTCTGTGTTTGTTTCAAGTTACCTCCTAGTATTGGCAGAGATGTCTTGCAGCTGTACTGTAAGAGATAAGTGCTTTGAGAAATATACAATGGTCAGCCACCCCCAACCAGCTCTGACTTGATCACAGGAATGTTCCTGCTCAGGTGAAACCCAGAAGTATCTGGAAGTTACCTTTACTTCACTACCTTGCTAAGATCTCCACGTTAAGTGGGGGTTTGTACTCTGCTAGGCACCACTGGTGCCACACGCAAAGGAACACGATAGATTGTGCATGCCCTGGCTGCCCATGAAAATCTCTGCTCTTTTCCCAGAGCCCTGTTGACCTGCTCACTTAAAAAATGCTTGTAGAACTCCCTTTCTCCACTCTCTAGCTATTGAATAAAAGCCTGCCCTGCTTGTACCAAACTCAGTTTCATTATTGGCAGTGCAAAGCTGATTGAGATGGAACTCCCTGACTGAGCCAGGGGATCTTCTGTTCAGCTAGGGCCCCAAGAGGGGGCCTTGCTTCTAATTCAGTAACACAACTTCTGTTTGAATATTTGTACTTAATACAGAGCTCATTTCTTCCCATGTTTATCTATGCTATATGTTAGAAATTCTTCCTTTACTGAGCTGAAATCTTCCTACTATAATGTCTGTTTTTTTGTTAAGTTCTTACCTCAAGAGTAACACCAGGCCTCTTTTTCTTCATATATAAAAACAAGGATGTGAACTAGATGAACTAAAGCCAAATAGAAGTCTAAAGGTCTATAATTCTGATATAAACTCCCTTTAAGTCAGCTATTTTACTTCCTCTAAATCATATCTTTTCCCCTTTTCCTTCAAAACAAAAATGAGATTCAACTCCCATTCTAACAATCTCCCTATGACCAATTCTAGTGTGTTAGGACAACCTATACTCTGATTCATCTTTGAATCCTCTAAAATGTCATGCATTCTGTCCAGAAATAAACTCCAGATAATATATGATCAAATGATTTTCAATGAAAGTGCTAAGACTATTCAAATCAAAGCCAAAAGGTCTTTTTGCCTGGGAAAATAGTGCATGGATAGTCATATTGCAAAAGAATGAAGTGAGACCTTTACCTAATACTATATAAAAAAATTAACTCAAAATGGATCTGAGATCTAAGTGTAAGACCTAAAATAATAAAACTCTTAGACAGAAATGTAAGGCAAAAATTTCACAACATTGCATTTGGCAATGACTTCTTAGATATGACACCAAAGGCACAGGCAACAAAAGAAAATATGGACAGTTAGATTTCAAGAAAATTAAATACTTGTGCATCAGAAGACAGTATCAATGGAGTAAAAAGACAACCCACAGAATGGGCAAAAATATTTCAAATCATATGTCTGATATCTACAGTATAGAGTGAAGTAAAACTCAACAACAAAAAAACAAACAACCTGATTCAAAATGGGCAAAGAATCTGATACACATTTCTCTGTAGAAGATATACAAATGACCGATATGCACATGAAAAGATACTTAGCATTGGCAATCATTAAAGAACTGCAAATCAAACCTATGAGGTATCATTGTATCTCACTCTCATTAGTATGGCTACCGCCATCAAACAAACAAATAAACAAAAAAAAAAAAACTAGAAAATAGTGTTTGTGAGGATGTAGAGAAATTAGAACTCTTGTGCAATGCTGGTTGGAATACAAAATGATACAGCTGCCATGGAAAACGGTAAGTGGTTCCTCAAAAAAATTAAACATAGAATTATAATACCATATAACCCAGCAATTACATTTCTGGGCATATACTCAAAAGACTCGAAAACTAAGTCTCAAAGGGATATTTGTACACCCATATTCCTAGCAACATTATTCACACAATAGCTAAAAAGTGAAAGCAATGCAAATATTTATTGATGAATAAATGGATAAGCAAAATGTGGTATATACATACAATGGCAGACTATTCAGCCTTAAAAAGAAAGGAAATTCTGCAAATGCTACAACATGGGTGAACTTCGATGACACTGTGCTAACTGAAATAAACCAGTTACAGAAAAAAACAAATACTGTGTGATTCTATATACTTAGAGTAGTCAAAATCATAGACAGAAGGTAGAAAGATGGTTACCAGGAGCTGGGGGAAGGGAGAATGAAGACTTATTGTTTAACAAGTGTAGAGTTTCAATTTTACAAGATTAGAAAAGTGGCAGAGATGAATGATGGTGATGGTTGCACATTTATGAACTGATCAAACGGCTAACATCTGCTGGATCATTGAAAAAGCAAGAGAGTTCCAGAAAAACATCTATTTCTGTTTTATTGACTATGCCAAAGCCTTTGACTGTGCGGATTACAATAAACTGTGGACAATTCTTAATGAGATGGGAATACCAGACCACCTGACCTGCCTCTTGAGAAACCTGTATGCAGTTCAGGAAGCAACAGTTAGAACTGGATATGGGACAACAGACTGGTTCCAAACAGGAAAAGGAGTATGTCAAGGCTGTATATTATCACCCTGCTTAGTTAACTTCTATGCAGAGTACATCATGAGAAACGCTGGGCTGGAGGAAGCACAAGCTAGAATCAAGATGGTCGGGAGAAATATCAATAGCCTCAGATATGCAGATGACACCACCCTTATGGCAGAAAGTGAAGAAGAACTGAAAAGCCTCTTGATGGAAGTGAAAGAGGAGAGTGAAAAAGTTGGCTTAAAGTTCAACATTCAGAACACTAAGATCATGGCATCTGGTCCCATCACTTCATGGCAAAGAGATGGGGAAACAGTGGAAACAGTGGCTGACTTTATTTTTCAGGGCTCCAAAATCACTGCAGATGGTGATTGCAGCCATGAAATTAAAAGATGCTTACTCCTTGGAAGGTAAGTTATGACCAACCTAGACAGAATATTAAAAAGCAGAGACATTACTATGCCAACAAACGTCTGTCTAGTCAAGGCTATGGTTTGTCCAGGGGTCACGTATGGATGTGAGAGTTGGACTATAAAGAAAGCTGAGTGCAGAACAATTGATGCTTTTGAACTGTGGTGTTGGAGAAGACTCTTGAGAGTCCCTCGGCTGCAAGGAGATCCATCCAGTCCATCCTAGGGGAGATCAGTCCTGAGTGCTCATTGGAAGGACTGATGTTGAAGCTGAAACTCCAATACTTTGGCCACCTGATGCGAAGAGCTGACTCATTGGAAAAGACTCTGATGGTGGGAAAGATTGAGGGCAGGAGGAGAAGGGGACGACAGAGGATGAGATGGCTGGATGGCATCATCAACTCAATGGCCATGGGTTTGGGTGGACTCCAGGAGTTGGTGATGGATAGGGAGGCCTGGTGTGCTGCAGTTAATGGGGTTGCAAAGAGTTGGACACAATTGAGTGACAAAACTGAACTGAACTGAATTGTACAATTTTAAATGGTAAAGATAATAAATTTAATGTTATGTATACTTTACCAGAACTTTAAAAAGTTGTAAAAAAAAAAAAAAAAGACATGCTCTGATGAGTTCTGGAGCTGCAAATCTCTCTTCCCTCAAGGAGCTCTCAGAAACATAAACAAATACTAATAAATGTGATAATTGCCATAATAAGGGTATGTATAAACATTATGCAAACACAAATAAGGGATAACTAATTTTGTCTGGGAGAGAATAATTTGTTAGGAAAGAATGATCAACAAAACTTTGGAAAATAAATATTCTTGAAGTATCTTTGAAGGGTGAGTGAAATAGCCTTCCAAAGGAGAGGAAGAACATTCAAGACATAGAGAAGAAAAAGGGCAGGGCATGTTACAGGAATCTGCAACTAGTTGGCACACTGGAGGGCAGGGTACAGGAGGTGATACTGGAGGACCAGATCTTGAGGCCTGCAGTACCAGGCTGAGCACTTGGCTATACCTGAAAGGTAGTCCTTAAAGAGTTTCAACCAGGACAATGATGTAGTCATACTTGGATATTAGAAAAGATTAATTAGCACTGCATAGATAAGAACAGAGGAGCCAAAACTGAAGGCAGGGAACATAGTTAGGGATTGTTGTAGAAAATCAGGTGAGAGATTATGAAAGCTTGAAATAAGCAGAAGTAGGACAGAAAAAAAGAGATAGATCAGAAAGATGTAACCTGTGTACAGTGTTAGAATCACAAGACCTAAATGGTTTATTAAATGTGTGGTTGCTCTCTTGGGCTCGGATCCAGGTTGCATTAACATGGTGAAATGCACCAAGAAGGTCAGAATCGTGGGCAAATATGGGACCCATTATGGTGCCTCCCCAGGAAAATGGTGAAGAAAACTTAAATCAGCCAGCACGCCAAGTATACCTGCTCCTTCTGTGGCAAAACCAAGATGAAGAGAAGAGCTGTGGGCATTGGATACTGTGATTCCTGCATGAAAACAGTAGCTGGGGGGTGCCTGGACCTACAGCACCACTTCTGCTCTCACAGTAAAGTCTGCCATCAGAAGACTGAAGGAACTGAAGGACCAGTAGAAGCGCCGCCATCTGATAATGCTGCTAGCCTATAATAAATGGGTTAATTTATGTAACAAAATTTAAAAAAATACATGTGCTGTTCATGGTACGGATAAAAGGTCTCATGTAGAAGAGAGTGTTCTTGTTCAGGGAGGTTTCACCATCACCAGCTCTGAACAACCAGTAGCAACTGCTGATACGCAGCTTAGAAAGTGAGCCTAAAAAACTCAGTCTAGGTACAATAAGAAAGAGTGATGGGGACTTCCCTGGTGGTCCAGTGGGCTGAGACTCTGCTCTCCCAATCCTGGGTGTCTGGGTTTGATCCCTGATCAGGGACCTAGGTCCCACATGCCACAACTGAGAGTTCACCACACTAAAGATCCTGTGCCCAGCACAGCCAAATAAATAGAATGATTTTTTTAAAATGATGAATTGAGAATGTCTGCTGAATGGGGAAGGACTAGCACATGACAGATATTGAACATTCCACTGTCAGGCAGAGGAAATATCAAGATACATTGAGTGTTTTAAAGAGTACATATGGTGTTTCCATTTTTTAAAATTTAAGAACAGACAAAATTAATTTTTGTTGATAGAAGTCAAAATAGTTGTTATCTCTGCATGAGGATGTAGATATGGACCAGAAAGGAGTACAGGGGAGCCTATTAGAGCGCTAGAAATCTTCTAGATCTGGATCTGGGTGGTGGTCACACATGTGTAAACATCTATGAACAACAATAAGTGGTACACTTAAGTGTTGTGCTTCTTACTATATGAATTGTATGTATCAAGTTTAAAAAAATGAAAAAAGTGGATATGTGTTTAAGGAAAGGCAAATAGTTGGATGTTGTATAGGGTAAGGAAGAAAGACAAAGGTTAGCAGATTACTGGGAGATAAAGTTGGAGAAATAATAGAATGGCAATAGATAGTGAAGGGTTTGCGGAACCATTTTAGAGTGTGGGCTTCCCCGGTGGCTCAGCAGTAAAAGAATCTTCCTGCAACACAGGAGACATGGGCTTCATCCCTGGGTCAAGAAGATCCCCTGGAGGAGGGCATGGCACCCCACTCCAGTATTCTTGCCTGGAGAATCCCATGGACAGAGAAGTCTGACGGGCTACAGTCCATGGAACTGACACGACTTAATCAACTGAGCACACACACACACGCATTAAAGAGCTCGGACTTGTTCCTCCAGCCTTCAGAGAGTATATAAAACTTTGGATATTCCCATATCTCTGTTTTGGCTGTGCAGAGTCTCTTCGGAGAGAAAAAGGTGAAGAACAGTTTCTCTAACCCAGCTTGTATCTCAGACCTAGTGTCCTCTTGGCTAATGCTTTATCAATTTGAGATCCATCCTTGGAAATTATAAAAGGGAGGGGAATCCAATTACTTCTGAAAGTACCTGGCAAGTGACTTTAATTCAAACTTTGAATTATTATAGACCTCACATAACCACATGGCAAAGTCTCAAACCTAAAGAAAGGGGGCATGAACTGTGGATAATTCTACTACAGTACCTCTAGCATTTTCATATACTGGATTTCATAACAGTCTTTCTTCTTAAAAAAAAAAAAAACAGTTCTTCAAAATAAGACAGCTGGCCTGTGCTGATAGCCCAGTACCAGGGACTAGGTCAGATATGAAAAAGCATAACCAAAAGTTGTCTCTGAATGTATTTTGGCAGGAACAAGGCAGAATCTAGAAGTAAACCATGTCAGAAATACATGTCTAAAATGAAAAAACAAAGGGCTAGAGTGCAAAGGTGGAAAGGTTCAAGTGTTAGCCACTATATGTGTACAGAAGTTCCTTTGACTGGGTGCCTACTGTATTTTGTGAGCTGTATGTAGTTGCTTACAGTGTTGGACCAGATGGTTGTAATCTTAATAATTTTGTCTTATTTTCATTTAACCTTAAATCATATGCATTTTTCATGTTGCTATATAGTCTTCATAACTACTTGCATTTTTAGAGGGTAAGTTTTATTTTTTGTAGAATAAAAATTAAAAATAAATTTTAAAGTAAAAGTTTTATTTTATTCCTTTTAACAATTCTGCTTTATTTCCTTTAATGTGTATTTTACAACTCCTGAAACTTTTCTAAAATTATTTTCTAATAAATGACTTTAATGTTTGTAAATATTGGGTTGGGTGAAAAGTTAAAATTTCATCCCAATGAACTTTTTGGCCAATATTTAGTTCCCTGTTTTATTAAACTGTTAAAATGAAATTATTTTTTTTATTATAATAGAATTACATGCTCTTTTCAGAAAATCTGGAAATTTTAGGAAAACATAAAGAAGAAAATGGAGAAGGAAATGGCAACCCACTCCAGTACTCTGGCCTGGGAGAATTCCAGGGACAGAGGAGGATGGAGGTCTACAGTCCATGAGGTCACAAAGAGTCAGATAGGACTGAGTGACTGAGCATACAAAGAAGAAAATAACAATAGCAATAGGACATACCCCACATCTTAAGATAATCTAAACAACTTTGGGGCATATTTCCTTTCAGCCTTTTTTTAAAAAATGCATTTTAACAGTTGAGATCACACTTTGCACATAATATATTTTTTGTTTAATATTTTATCATTGTTGTTCAGTTGCTTAGTTGTACCTGACTCTTTGTGACCCCATGGACTGCAGCGTGCTAGGCTTCCCTGTCCTTCACTATCTCCTGGAGCTTGTTGAAACTCATGTCCACTGAGTCAGTGATGCCCTCCAGCTATCTCATCCTCTGTCATCCATTTCTCCTCCTGCCCTCAGACTTTCCCAGCATCAGGCTGTTTTCCAATGAGTCAGTTCTTTGCATCAGGTGGCCAAAGTATTGGAGCTTCAGCTTCAGCATCAGTCCTTCCAAAGATTCAATAGGAATAGTCCTTCCTATTCCTAAATAGGATTGATTTCCTTTAGGATTGACTGCTTTTATCATAAGTATTTCTCCACATCATTAAGAATTCTTTGTAAATACAGTTTTAGCAGCTGCAAAATATTATATAAAAGAAGGTGTCATAGTTTGCTTAACCAGTCCCTTATTGTTAGGCATTTAAGTTACTTGTAATTTTTTCCTATTCTAAATAATGCTTTTTGCATTAGTGTATAAAGCACTATAATGTTGCTTCCTCAGGGCTTCCCTAGTGGCTCAGTGGTAAAGAATCGGCCAGCCAATAAAGGAAACACAAGTTCAGTCCCTGGGCCAGGAAGATCCCACATGCAACAGAGCAACTACTGAAGCTCCATAGCCACAATTACTGAAGCCCAAGCACCCTAGAGCCAGTTCTCCCCAACAAGAGAAGCCACAACAATGAGAAGCCCATGCACTTCAGCTAGAGAGGAGCCCCTGCTTGCTGCAACTAGAGAAAAGCCCACACAGCAACAAAGATCCAGTGCAAGCAAAAATAAATAAAATTAAAAATAAAAAAGATATTTCCTCAGAGAAAATTCTAAGATGAGGATTTCTATATCAAGTAGTGTGAAATTTTTAAAGCTTCCTGATGTGTATCACCAAATTAATGTAAAAGATTTGTCCTAAATTCTACTTCCCTACTACATGGGAGAGAAAACAAACTAAATATTTTCAAGCTTTAAAAATGACAGGTTTCTCAGAATCTCCGAATAAAGGCTATAGGATCTACAAACATAGTTTCCTTAAAAAAAAAAAAAAACGGACTAAAAAAACAGGGGGGCAAAATTTGGGGGGGGGGGAAGGACTAGTCACACTTTACTTACTTTGATGTCCCCTTGGAGTCTGAAAACACAGCTTCTAAATAGTCAATTATGCCTACCTTGCAAGCCAACAATATTTTAGACAGACATTACCTAAAGGTTAGGCAACATCAACGAAACATCTTGCTGCATCTCCAAAGTTCCCCAGAGAATATGACCCAAGACCACTTACAGTTTTGGAGGGGAGACTGTCAAAAAGATCCCTGGAGGGATTAGCAGTTCAAGTAGATCTTATATGCAGCTCTAAATTTTTGTTGTTTAGACAACCCTTGGTCCAGTTCCAGAATCCTTGCCTAGCTTTAGGTCTCTCCCTACACTCCTCCGAGGGCCCTCCAGACGTCTATAACCTTGAGAGAAATCTTGAGATTCCCCTTTGTTTCTCTGGCCCATGTACACTTGCTTGCTCTAGTTCCCTTCTACCCATTCTCACTCCATTTTTCTGCTCTTGATCTTCTTAATCTTTTCCTTCTCTCTCCTCACTCTAACTCTCCTGAGTCTTAAGTTCCTCTCTAAACGTCTCTGTTAATGCTCTCCCTCTCCCTCTCTGTCCTTATTTTCTCAAACCTTCAGCCCTTTCCTCCTCTTCAACAGGAACACAGCTGACCTTAACTAGGAGCCTCCTGTCTCTATTTTGTCCCCAGACTTCTCTCCCTCGGACTTTTCTGTTCTCTCCAAATGGCACACACAGTTTTGCAGGAGTTTCTCCCAGCCTCTTTCACACCTAAGACAGATTTCTTTCACCTGGTTACCAAGGAATACTCTTTGAAGAGCACTGTTATCCCTCTAACCCAAAGGTGACCTCCTTCTGCTACTGACACTTATCACTGTTGTTGTTGAGTCATTCAGTCATGTCCGACTCTTTGCGACCCCATGGGCTGCAGCACACCAGGCTTCCCTGTCCTTCACTATCTCATGGAGTTTGCTCAAACTCATGTCCATTGAGTCAATGATGCCATCCAGCCATCTCATTCTCTGTCGTCCCCTTCTCCTCTTGCCCTCAATCCTTCCCAGCATCAGGATCTTTTCCAATGAGTGGGTTCTTTGCATCAGGTGGCCAAAGTACTGGAATTTCAGGTACATCGTCAGTCCTTCCAATGAATATTCAGGGATGATTTCCTTTCAGTTCAGTTCAGTCGCTCAGTCATGTCCGACTCTTTGTTACCCCATGGACAGCAGCATGCCAGGCTTCCCTGTCCATCACCAACTCCCAGAGTTTACCCAAATTCATGCCCATGGAGTCGGTGATGCCATCCAACCATCTCATCCTCTATCGTCCCCTTCTCCTCCCACCTTCCATCTTTCCCAGTATTAGAGTCTTTTCGAATGAGTCAGCTCTTCAAATCAGGTAGCCGAAGTATTGGAGTTTCAGCTTCAGTTCAGCATCAGTCCTTCCAATGAACAGTCAGGGCTGATCTCCTTTGGGATGGACTGGTTGGATCTCCTTGCAGTCCAAGGGATTCTCAAGAGTCTTCTCCAACACCACAGTTCAAAAGTGTAATTCTTCGGAGCTCAGCTTTCTTTATAGTCCAACTCTCACATCCATACATGACTACTGGAAAAACCATAGCTTTGACTATAAAGTCCAAGAAGGAATCAGTTACATTATGCCCATATTTTCCTCTATTCAAATTAGGATACATGAGCGTGCAAGTTTATAAGCATACTTATAGTTGCAACAAGATAGGATATTTGAAATCTGAGCTGGCCTCAAAAATCTGGGACATAATGTTGCTATAAATTCCACCTCTCCAGAACCCAGCTCTCCAGCAGTTTCACACACACGGAGTAGTCTGAACATCCTCGGAGTTGTCAGGAAGTTCATGTTCTATATATTACACTCAGACTAAAAAGAAGTGTTCTCTTTTTTTGTCCACTCTGGAAGACAGAGTTTTGACTACACATCAACTTAGGTCTAACCTTCCAGATTGCTATTTATAGGACATACACAGAGGGATTCTTTAACTGGAGATTTTAGGAAGGTCACAAAAGGGTTCACTAAGAAAGATCAAGTCTATGCTCTGAAATGGAAATGTACGGTTTACAGCCCATTGACTTACAGATAAATCTATTTAATAATCTTCAAAGGTGGTTTGGTAGGTTCTGGTTTAAACTTTAGTTCCTCCTTTCTAAGAAAGTTAGGGGAAACTATTAACCAAAGTGAATTCCTCAGGTCCAGTTTAGACTTTCCTTTCAGCACTATCCAAATTTTATAAATTCTCTTCTGCCTAGAGCCCTTAATCTAAATCTCCATAACTGTATTGGCTCAAGGTTCACTTTAAGTACAATCTTAATGGATCATATTCCTGAGGAAGTTTGCTTCCTCCAATAAGCCTGCAAAATTCTCTCTTATTATTCTTGATTGTCCCCTGAAATGTTACTCTTTGTGAATTAATATGGCTCTGCCTAGCTCTAGATAAAATCCTGACTTTCTGTCATGTCTCTTGTCTGAGTTGCATTTCCTGTGCACTTTTGTCCTCCCCTACAATGAAGAGGGTATTTTAAACATTTTTGTTTCCAGAGAGAGCAACTTGCTGGTTGGAGGATCCAAGTTTAAAACGTACCCCCAGAGAAACATGTATGGCTTAAGGCATCCTGTGTCATTCACTAAATATCCACCCTACCCCCAACCCGTATTTGCTGGCTAAGGCAAATGTGAGCGTCAGAGAGGGAAGGAGTTATGTTCAAGCAATTTTATGTACAGTCTTGTGCAAACTGCACATGCTGGAGAGTTCACACACTTTTCTCCCAGAAGCGACCTTCAACTCTTACTTTACAAGCACTTCCAACTAGTTTGGATAACTAGTTTCCATAACTATAGCAGATCAAAATCATCAACTAGTGGGTGGGAGTTGAGGGTGCAGAATAGGTTAGTGTTGAAGAGTACAGATTCTGGTGTCAAACTACAGGCTTGAATTTTGGCTCTGCCACTTCCTAGCTGTATGACTTTGATTGAGGGACTTCACCTTTTTCTGCCTCAGTTTCCTCATCTGTGAAACAGGAATAATACTAATACCTATTTCACACAATTTTCATAAGGTTTGTATACAGAAAGTGACTGCAGCAGTAGGTACTGTATGAGTATCAAGTAGAGTGGGTACACTGGTAATAGTTCTTATGAAAAGTAAAAGAAGTAACTTTAAGAAAGTGTCAGGCATAGATCTTGGAACATAAAAGATTTCTAGTGCCCCTCTTCTTTTGTTAAACATACCTTAGGCTTGCGTCCTACCAAGCCTTTGCAGCATGGTACTTCCTTGGAATGATAAACTCTATTGCCTTTCTTTGCTGGCGAACTGCTCATTCTTCTTCACCCAGCTTAAATGCATCCTCTCCTCTGTAGTTTCCCTTGTCTTTTTTTGGCTTCTTTGGAGAGAATGAGTCACTCCCTCTTCTTTAGCACTTACTGCTATCACCCTGCTTGATCATATTGTATTGTAATTACTTATTTTTGAATCTTCTTCCTCACCAGACTTTATGGTCCTCCTCCATGGCTGGAACCACATCTTATTTTCATAACCTCTATTGCAGTTCTGTCCCTCAATAAATGCCTTGATGAATGGAGGAATAATAACAGCCAGCACACAGTGCTTAGTTCTAGGCTCTGTTCCAATGCTTTACAAATATTAACTTTAATCTTGACAACAATCATATGAAGTATTATTATCATCTCTAACTTACAGATAAGAATAAATGACTGAAAAGATTTTATGTAATTTGTCTAGGTCACCTCTGCTACTAATTGTCAAAGCTAGGATACTAATCTAAGTAGCTGGTATCAGAAACCAGGCTTTTAACTCACCCAGTACAATGTCTCCTAGAGAACAAGAGAGCAAATAATTGCTTGCAAACTTGGCTTTCCCAAAGGTCTCACTTTCTCAGGCAAATGAGACATTCATCTAGCAAATATTTACATAGTGCTTTCGATGTGTACACCATCATGTTGAGCACCGATCGCTAATTGCTCCCTCCTTTCTCCTATCACCCCTCCACCTAATCACTACTACCTGTCCCAGAACTCCACTGTTCTATGAACTTCTTTCAGTTTCTTGACTTTGTTGTACTCTCTAGCTTTGGAGCCACGACTTCAGTTTGCCCTGCTAATTCATGCTGACCCTCCAGTTCTCAGTTTGCATGCATGCCTGTGTGCATACTTAGTTGTGTCCCACTATTTGGGACCCCGTGGATTGTAGCCCACCAGGCTCCTCTGTTCATGGGATTTACCAGGCAAGAACACTGGAGTGGGGTGCCATTTCCTCCTCCGGGGGATCTTCCCAACCCAGGGACTGAACTTGCATCTTCTGCCTTAGCAGGTGGATTCTTTACCACTACCTGGGAAGTCCTTCTTTCTGCAAACCTTATGTTATCCCTGCCTCCCCACTTCCCCATCTCAAGTAAGTTACATGCCCTTGCTCTGAGCTCCCCACAGCACTTTACATTTTATTTACCATAGCGTTTGTATACTTACTGTTATTGCCCCTTTACTCATCTGCCTTCTGCACTAGACTTGAAGCTTTGTGAGACCAAGGACTGTGACCAAGAGTCTTATCTGGGTTATCACTGAATATGCAGCACTCAACCTGATGACCAGCACATAGTAGGTGTTTGATAAATATTTGTCAAATGACCAATTTAAGGATGAGCATGACAAAATTTCTATACTTAAGAAGTTTACTTGGAAAAAGAAAGGTCTAGTGGGGATAGAGAAAACGAAAAGAATACATTATAATAGACTATATACCAGGATCCTTCAGGGACACAAAGGAAGAGATTTCTGACTCAATCTGGAGTAAAGTAGAAAGGGGACAGTTCAGCAAAGTCTTAAAGGAATAGTGACAGTTTATGGAAAGGAAAGAAATAGATCATAAGCAAGAACTACACTATAAATTGTTAGGTTGCCAAAGTAGCTAAACCATTTTTTCTGTGTGTCTGAAAAGGATACTAAACTAAACTTAGTTCTACAACTGATTGTTCTAATGAGTTTGGAGATAATATGCCATAACATAAAAGGCAATATGACTAGATACTTTTATTCTTTAAGTAGCTGTTCTGTGAATCCCCATGAAAATCTCTTCTAACCTCTATCATCATATTTATCATGCTGCACTGTCATTAGCAGAGTGGTTCTACCCACGTGATGAGCTATTTCAGGCCTGGGGTTAAAGTCCTTTAAAAGTCTGATTCAGTTCTGTATATCCCTAGTACCAGAACAAAGCCATTCCAGCAAGAAGGTCTGTGACTACTCCGACATGACTATGAAGTCTTAGATGAGCTGACCTCCAGCTTTGTCTCATGTCCCATACTACTTGCTCCAGTCAATATATACCTTTCAGTTTCCTGAATAACATTGGGCTCTTAAGGCCTGTGGGCCTTCCCACATGCCAATGCCACTCCCACTGTCTCTTCACATTCATTTTTCCAGTTCCTCATCCAGCTAACTCCTACTCATCCTTGAGGCTTCAACTTAAACATCACTCCTGAAGAAAGCCTTCCCTGGCCCAGAGACAAGTTTAGACCTTCCTGTTATATGATCCTATAATATGGGAAATTTCTCACTAGTGTCATTTATCACACTTGTAAATACTTAATCATGGTCTCTTCAGTGGAGAACAAGTTTCATAATTCAGCACTAGGAAAAGAATATACAAGATAACAGGTGCTCAAAAAAACTCTTTTGAATAAGTTACTGAATAAATGAATAAAGTGCTATAATTCATTTTTAATATGATTTTTTAGTGGCCTGAGCTTCCCTGGTGGTTAACCTGGTAAAGAATCCGCTTGCATTTTGGGAGACCTGGATTCCACCCCTGGGTTGGAAAGATCCCCTGGAGAAGGGAGCGGCTACCCACTCCAGTATTCTGGCTGGAGAATTCCATGGACTATATAGTTCATGGGGTCGCAAAGAGTCAGACATGACTGAGTGACTTTTGCTTCACTTTAGTGGCTTAGCTTTCAGGACGCTCTGTGATAGATTAGAACTGATCAAATTGGCAAATAACTCTTTAGTATTATAAGCATTTCCAATGCACCATTAAGAATCAGGGTTGTTGCTCAGCTGAGCAAACAGTTGAAGAACAATGTCCTAACCAAGACAATTTACAGGGACCTCTATGTACACCACCTTCTCTCCCTCTGCTCTTGAATCATTTATAGTAATCTCTTCCTTGCTATCAAAATCTCCTGAGCTTGTTTTCCTATACCAGATTTCAACTCATCTCTTGCTCCAAGTTCTCCTTCCTGGTTCTTCAAAGGCTCATCTGATTCCAGACAGCCAGAGGATTCCTGTTTCCTCAACAGCCTTGCCCAGAGCATCAGAATATTATTGCTTCTGGCCCCAAGCCATCCTACTCAGCACCTCTCCAGCTCCTACCAAGCCTTTCTCAAAAGCTCTGGCACAGGTAAGGGACTGAGTGGTGTGGAAGAGTCCAAGGAAAAGAGTTTCTGTCCTCAATGACCTCCCAGTCTTTCGAGGAAACAAAGTGTTAGTTGCTCAATTGTGTCCAACTCTTTTTGATCCCTTGGACTGTAGCCCACGAGGTTCCTCTGTCCATGGGATTTTCCAGGCAAGCATACTGGAGTAGGTTGCCTTTCCCTTTGCCAGGGTATCTTCCAGACCCAGGGACTGAACCCAGGTCTCCTGCATTGCAGGCAGATTCCTTACCATCTGAGCCACAGAAGAGATAGTCAAGGAGAAAAAATATAAACACAAAAAGCAGAACAACCGTAGTATACTGTATTTGCTTAAATGTCAAATAATGTGAATGTACAGAGAGCATTTGTGAGATAGTTCAGAGGAGTCATCATCCTTGAATCTTCCTTCTTACTTACCACACATCTGATCATATTCCAAATGTTGTTTCTTTTATTTCCTTCTTCTAGGATAGCTTCTTCTAAGAATGGTCCTCTGTGATTCCCTTTCTCACTTTTCCCACCACCATCGCCTTAGTTTAGCCCCCATATACTTTCCTCTAGATTATGGTAACAGCCTCCCAGTTTATCTCTTTGCTTCTATTCTCAACCCCCATTCAATTCATTCTCTATTGTAGCCAGAGTCATATTCTTTTTTTCCCTTGTCCATGATTAGTTTTTTTTGTTGAAGTGTAGCTGATATACAATACAATATTATATAAGTTATAAGTGTACAATATAGTGATTCACAGAGTTTGTACCCCATTTATAGTTATTATAAAATATTGGCTATATTCCCTGTGTTGTACATATATCTATATAACTTATTTTATGTGTAGTACTTTGTACCTTTTAATCCCCTACCCGTATATCATCCTACCCCCTTCCTTCTCCCCAGCGATAATCACTAGTTTGTCTTCTATATCTGTGAGTTTGTTTCTTTTTGTTATATTCACTAGTTTCTTGTATTTTTAGATTCCACCTAGAAGTGATATCACACAGTCTTTTCATTTTTCTATCTGACTTATTTTACTACCATAATGCTCTCCAAGTTCATTCATGTTGTTGCAAATAGCAAAATTTTCATTATTTTTTATGGCTAAATAGTATTCTGTTTTGGGCTTCCCAGTGGCTCAGTGCTAAAGAATCCGCCTGCAGTGCAGGAGCTGCAGGAGACACAGAAAGATACCCTGGAGAAGGAACTAGCAACCCACTCCAGTATTCTTGCCTGGAAAATTCCTTGCACAAAGGAGCCTGTTAGGCTACAGTGCATGGGATTGCAAAGAGTCAGGCATATGACTGAATGACTGAAAAACAACAGAAGAACAAACATTCTGCTGTATATACACGCACCACATCTTGTTTATCCACTCATCTGTTGATGGGCATTTAGTTTACTGTCATGTCTTAGCAACTGTAAATAACGCTCCCATGAACATTGATGTGCATGTATCCTTTCAAATTAGTATCTTTGCTTTTTGAATTTATATCCAGGAGTGGAATTGCTGAATCATATGGTAGTTCTCAGTTCAGTTCAGTCACTCAGTCATGTCCGACTCTTTGCGACCCCATGAATCACAACACACCAGGCCTCCCTATCCATCACCAACTCCCAGAGTCCACCCAAACCCATGTCCATTGAGTCGGTGATGCCATCCAACCATCTCACCCTCTGTCGTCCCCTTCTTCTCCTGCCTTGAATCTTTCCCAGCATCAGGGTCTTTTCCAATGAGTCAGCTCTTTGCATCAGGTGGCCAAAGTATTGCAGTTTCAGCTTCAACATCAGTCCTTCCAATGAACACCCAGGACTGATCTCCTTTAGGATGGACTGGTTGGATCTCCTTGCAGTCCAAGGGACTCTCAAGAGTCTTCTCCAACACCACAGTTCAAAAGCATCAATTCTTCGACACTCAGCTTTCTTTATAGTCCAACTCTCACATCCATACATGACTACTGGAAAAACCATAGCCTTAACTAGATGGACCTTTGTTGGCAAAATAATGTCTCTGCTTTCTAATATGCTGTCTAGGTTGGTCACAACTTTCCTTCCAAGGAGAAAGTGTCTTTTAATTTCATGGCTGCAGTCACCATCTGCAGTGATTTTGGAGCCCCCCAAAATAAAGTCAGCCACTGTTTCCCCATCTATTTGCCATGAATTGATGGGACCAGATGCCATGATCTTAGTTTTCTGAATGTTGAGCTTTAAGCCAACTTTTTCACTCTCTTCTTTCACTTTCATCAAGAGGCTCTTTAGTTCCTCTTCACTTTATGCCATAAGGGTGGTGTCATCTGCATATCTGAGGTTATTGATATTTCTCCCGGCAACTTTGATTCCAGCTAGTGCTTCATCCAGTCCAGCATTAGTTACAATTATCAAAGCTAAGGGGTTCCCTTGTGGTTCAGCTGGTAAAGAATCCGCCTGCAATGTAGGAGACCTGGGTTCAATCCCTGGGCTGGGAAGATCCCCTGAAGAAGGGAAAGGCTACCCATTTCAGCATTCTGGCCTGGAGAATTCCATGGACTGTATAATCCATGGGGTCAAAAGAGTCAGACACAACTGAATGGCTTTCACTTCATTTCACTCCAAGAGATTAACATGAATGCAATACTATTAATTAAGCTAAACTCTTTATTCAGACTTTGTCAGGTTTTCCATTATGTCCTCTTTCTATTCTAGAATCCAGTCTAGGACCCCATGGCATTGAGTTACTGCGTCTCCTTAGTATCCTTCCATCTGTATCAATTCCTTAGCCTTCCCTCTTCCATCATGATCTTGACACTTAGAAAGAATACTTGACAGGTATTTGGTAGAATGTTCCTCAATTTGTTTGTTTAAGGTTTTCTTATGATTTGATTAAGTCTATGGATTTGGGGGAAAAGTATCACAGAAGCTGTGTGTCCTTTTCAATGCATCTGCTCTGTCATATGTAATACCGATACATCTTATTACTTATAGTATTTATCTTGATCACTTGATTAAGGTGGGGCTGCCAGGTTTCTCCATTGTGAAATTACTGTTTTTTCTTTTGTAAAAATAATATTTGGGGAGATATAATTTGAAACTATGCAAAGATCCTGTTTTATCTTAAATCTTTATTTACTAATTATAGTATTTATTGGTAGATTTTGCTTGATACAATTAATATTATGATGTTCTAATGCTGATTTTCTAATTCCTTATATTTAAAAAATTTTTTTTAATTTTATTTTTGGCTGTGCTGGGTCTTTGTTGCTGCACAGGCTTTTCTCTAGTTGTGGTGAGCAGGGGCTACACTCTAGATGCAGTGAGAGGGTTACTCATTGCGGTGGCTTCTCTTGTGGTGGAGCATGGGCTCTAGAGTGAGGGCGCCAATAGTTGTAGCATTTGGACTCAGTAGTTGCTGCTCCTAGACTCCAGAGTATAGGCTCAATAACTGTTGTGCATAGGCTTAGTTGCGCCCCAGTATGTGAGATATTCCTAGATCAGGGATGGAACCTGTGTCTTCTGCACTGGCAAGCAGATTCTTTACCCTTGAGCCACGAGGGAAGCCTAATTCCTTCTATTTTTATTCATTGAAGTTCTTCTGTAAGGAAGACTTTTTACTCATTTTTTAATTTATTCATTTATTTATATCAAGCAAGGACTTAGCAATATTTATTTCATTATTTGGATTATAATCCAAACTGTGAATATTTATTTTTGTTGCTCAAATTGTTTAAGCTTTGGCCATTGGGAGCTCTTTTGGTTGGCTTCAGTGTCTTTTTGACATGTTTCTATCTTAGTACCACAAGATGCTCCAGGCTCATCTTATATTTTCCCAGCCCTGGAATCAGTCACTTCTCGAAGGAGCACCAATTCTTTTTATTAAACACTGGCAATTATTAGAATCCAAGATCTGGGTACTGGGTGTGATCATTGCTACTGGGGTATCACTGCTTATAGGCCCTCTAAGCAGACAGAGCTAGGAAATATTTGTATGTATACTAACTCATGTGTATATACACATTTATACTTATATAGCTATTTGATCTATACTTTAAAAAACAAGAGTTGATACTGATAACTTGCATATTTTTTAACTTTATATCAATAATGTCATATAAAATATATTTCTACAACTTGAGTTTTCTTGTTTGACATTTTTAGGGGGCCGTGGCATCAACATGCAGTGTCTTATTTCCCTGGCCAGGGAACAAGCCCGTGCCCAGCGCAGTGGGAGCACAAAGTTTTCACCACTGGACCACAAGGAAAGTCGCAATTTGATTATTTTTGAGATGTAATCATAGTGATACATATAGTTCTGGTTTGTTCATTCTAATATTTATCTTAATAGTAGCCTTTTGTGTGATAAATCATGTGCATTTTTTCCTAAGAGTCATAGACTATGCCAACTGTAAGATTATTGTCAGTCATTTGTGGTTATTTATGGGCTTTCCTGGTGGCTCAGCGGTAAAGAATCTGCATGTGAATGCAGGAGACGTGGGTTTGATCCTTGGTTCCAGAAGATCCCTTGGAGGAGGAAATGGCAACCCACTCCAGTATTCTTGCCTGGGAAATACCATGGACAGAACAGCCCGGTGAGTTACACAGCCCATGTGGTCACAAAGAGTCTGACAGGACTAAGAAAGCATGCATGCAGGCATAGCTATTTAAAGATGGTGGGCAGTTTATTTATGAAAAAGCAAAGCTAATTGCCTAGCTCACATTTTAGGCACTTTATAACTATTTTATTCTTGTGGTGACTCCTTTTTGAAGGGCACAATAGAAGAGTATTATTGAACAGCCAACCACTCTATTCTTCTATTAACAGTTCTTTATGGATTATATCTGCACATTTTGTAGCTACATCAGCATGGTGAGTAGTCATCTTTTAGTTTATTTCTTTATTCCAGTTTTATGTTTCTTAGTTTCTAACCTACTTAAAAATAATTGTCCTTTGTAGCTACTTCCTTCTGAGGTCATTTGGTAATCCTTTAACATCCCTAAAGTTTTGTTTGCCATTTGCTATTTTTCAAATTCACTCTGAATTTTCTAAATTTAGACCTTATTCAGAAAATAATTAAGGTAAAACAGTAAATCTAGTACATATTATAGAAATTTAAGTATAGTAAATAGAGGAAAGCAATAGAATGGAAAAGACTAGCAATCTCTTCAATAAAATTGGAGATATGAAGGGAACAGTTCATGCAAGGATGGGCACCATAAAAGACAGAAACAATAAGGACCTAACAGCAGCAGAAGAGATTAAGAAGAGGTGGCAAGAATATACAGGAGAACTATACAAAAAATGTCTTAATGACCTAGATAACCATGATGGTATGGTCTTCACCTAGATATTCTGGAGTGTGAAGTCAAGTGGTCCTTAGGAAACATTACTACAAACAAAACTAGTGAAGGTGATGGAATTTCAGCTGAGCTATTTCAAATCCTAAAAGATAATGCTGTTAAAGTGTTGCACTCAATATGACAACAAATTTAGAAAACTCAACAGTGGCCATAGGAGTGGAAAATGTCAGTTTTCATTCCAACCCTAAAGAAAGGCAATGCTAAAGAATGTTCAAACTACTGTACAATTGTGCTCATTTCACACGCTAGCAAGGTTATGCTCAAAATCCTTCAAGCTAGATTTCAGCAGTATGTGAACAGAGAACTTCCAGATGTACAAGTTGGGTTTTGAAAAGGCAGAGGAACCAGAGATCAAATTGCCAACACTGATTGGATCCCGGAGAAAGCAAGGGAATTCCAGAAAAACATCTACTTCTGCTTCATTTATTACATGAAAGCCTTTGACTGTGTGAATCACAACAAATTTCAGAAAATTCTTAAAGCAATGGACCACCTTACCTGTCTCCTGAGAAACATGTATGCAGGTCAAGAAGCAACAGTTAGAATAGGACACGGACTAACGGACTGGTTCAAAATTGGAAAAGGAGTAGGTCAAGGCTGTATATTGTCACCCTGTTTAACTTATATGCAGAATACATCACGTGAAATGCTGGCTGGATGAGTCACAAGGGGGAATCAAGATTGCCAGGAGAAATATTAACAGTCTCAGGTATGCAGATGATACCACCCTTATGGCAGAAAGCGAAGAGGAACTGAAGAGCCTCTTGATGAAAAGAGCCTCTTGATGATGAAAGTGAAAGAGGAGGGTGAAAAAGCTGGCTTAAAATTCAACATTCAAAAAACTGAGATCATAGTATATGGTTCATCACTTCATGGCAAATAGAAGGGGAGGAATTGGAAGTAGTGACCGACTTATTTTCTTGGGCTCCAAAATCACCACAAACAGTGACTGCAGCCATGAAATTAAAAGACACTTGCTCCCTGGAAGGAAAGCTGTGACCAACCTAGACAATGTGTTAAAAAGCAGAGACATCATTTTGCTGACAAAGATCCAGTCAAAGCTATAGTTTTCCAGTAATCATGCATGGATGTGAGAGTTGGACCATACAGAAGGCTGAGCACTGAAGAATTGATGCTTTCAAACCATGGTGCTGGAAAATACTCTCGAGAGTCCATTGGACTGCAAGAAGATCAAACCAGTCTATCCTAAAGGAAATCAACCTTGAATATTCATTGGAAGGATTGGTGCTGAAGCTGAAGCTTCAATACTTTGGCCACCTGATGCAAAGAGCCAATTCATTGGAAAAGACTCTGATGCTGGTGAAGACTGAAAGCAAAAGGAGAAAGGGGTGGCAAGGATGAGCTGGTTAGATAGCATCACTAACTCAATGGACATGAATCTGAGCAAACTGCAGGAGTAGTGAAGGATGGGGGAGCCTGGCATGCTGCTGTCCATGGGGTTGCAAAGAGTTGGACATGCTTAGTGACTGAGCAACAAAAACAGTAGTTCAACATTTTCCTATTCATAATATAATAGTTTTATCATTTGTCACTTTATTGTTTATTCAAGCATTTGCCACCTGATTCTGTACTAGAATGCAGCAAGGGCAGTCCTCGGCATGCAGCCATTGCTATGCATCATCACTCCCATCGGTTGAGCTAATGGTCAGTGAGGCAGTGGTCCTCAGGTGGAGAGTGAGGTAAGAGGTGGAGCCTGGCCTTCTCCCTGAGGCCTTCCACCCTGTTTCCTGGACTCGGGCTAGGGGTGAGCTGGGAGGCTCAGGGAACAGGCTGGGAGCTGTGTCCTATAGTGCTCTAGAGCCCTCGGCAAAGCTACTCACGAGCTTCGGTCCAGGCCTTGAGGCAGCAGTGAGCTTTTCCCCCATCTCTGTCTCTGCAACATAATTGCAGTGGCAGTTGGCCTGGGTGGCCGTCTGTGGGACCTGGTTCCCCACCCCTGCCAGTCTGGGCAGCCTGAGTCTAGAGGGCCAGCTGGGTTGGGCACCTGGCTCCCTCAGAGACGGCAGCTGGGCAGGGTCTGGGAACCTGGCCCTGAGGAAGCTGGCAACTGAGATATGCCTCCTCTCAACCAGGATCAGGAACTCGGAGGGTGACTACTGTGCCTTGGACTTTGCCCTTTCTTGTAATTTAGTGTTAGTCGCTCAGTTATATCTGACTCTTTGTGACCACATGGCCTATAGCCCACCAGGCTCCTCTGTCCTGGAATCCTCCAGGTAAGAATACTGGAGTGGATTTCCATTTCCTTCTCCAGAGGCTCTTCCCAACCTAGGAACTGAACCTAGGTCTCCTGCATTGCAGGCGGATTCTTTACCATCTGGACCATCAGAGAAGTCCTTTCTTGTCATAACAGAGAATAACATTCATTTGGTAGAGATTTATAGGAACATCATTACCAGATCATGACCTGACTTCAAGGACAAAGGATCTGACACCAAGAAGTTTGCAACAACTAACCACATTCCTCCCTCGCCTTTCCTATAAAGGGGCTTGCTGGAAGCTTTCGGGAGCTTAGGGTTTGTAAAACATGAGCCACTCATCTTACAGGGCCTTGCAACAAGCCTTTCTCAGCTCCAGACTCTAATGTTTTAGTCTTTTTAAAAAATTTACTTATTATTTAATTGAAAGATTTTACAGAATTTTGTTTTCTGTCAAACCTCAACATGAATCAGCCATAGGTATACCTATGTTTTAGTATTGTTTGGCCTCACTGTGCTTTGAGCATACAGACTTGGATTTTCAGTAACAATTCTATTAATAAAATCTGTCACTCTCAGCGTGGATGAGAGTAGCTATGAGAAGTTTCAAAATGAAAAACTGGTTTCTTTGTGGGTGTGGGGTTTTGTTTATCACACTGCATCATAATTACCTTTATTCTTGCCCTGGTAGCTCCAAGAAAATGTAGACATGACTGATTCATTGATGAGTCCCCAGCTAACAGCCTTACACAAAGAAGATGTTCAATGTTAAGTAGATGGATGACTAGTTGGATGGATAGATGAATGGATGGATGGAGATGTAGGTAAGATCTCCTCAAACTCTGGCATCAGAAGGCTTCGTAGAGGGCCTGGAAGCTGTAGTTTTAATGATGGGTAGGAGTTGAAAGGAATTGTTGAAAAAGAAGGACATCTTTAACTTTCATCTTTCTCTTCACCCTCACTTTAAGTATCCAGAAGTGAAGTGAAGTGAGTGAAAGTCACTTTTCTTCCAAGGAAAAGGAAAGTGAAAGTTGTTCAGTTGTGTCTTGACTCTTTGCAATCCTATGGACTGTACAGTCCATGGAATTCTCCAGGCCAGAATACTGGAGTGGGTAGCCTTTCCCTTCTTGAGGGGATCTTCCCAACCCAGGGATCGAACCCTAGTCTCCCTCATTGCAGGCGGATTCTTTACCAACTGAGCTATCAGGGAAGCCCCTAAGTGACCAGATGTTCCCACTAAAAAGAGGACCACCAATGGCATGGCAGAGTCAAGATAATGGGTTCATCTTGGGTCTAAATCTGTTCTAAATTTCATCACCATACTGCACTGCAGAGAAGAAAGTAAAGGTTGAGAATTATAAAGTCTAAATTCTCGTCCCTGCTGTGCCACTCACTCACTGTGTGACCCGGTACAAGCCATACCACTTCTCTGAGCATCTGATTGCTAATATGTAAGATGAAAGCATTGGGTTAGAAGGGCTTAAAGATACATTCCTACTCTAAACTTCTACGAAACATCAGACTCTAGCCAACTGGGCCCCTAGCCACAGAAGCATATCAAAGCATTGTTATTCACTCTAGGGATGGAAAAGGACCATCTAGTGCTCTAGTCCACTTTTCCACAAGACCTTGAAGTCCTGCAATAACCTCCAGAAGCAGCTCTTTCAACTCAGTTCTTACATATCTTTTTTCTAACAGCCTCCAAAAGAAGAACTACCTGCTTGCTCATTCACAAATTCAATCAGAGAGGAGCATAAACTGCCAAAACTGAAAGGACTCATTATCTCCCTCATTTGGGAAAAATGAGGCCCAGAGAGTGACAAGGTCGTAACCTAAGTTCACTCAGCCAATCACAGGAAAATAATAAATTCTCTAGTGATACTATCAAAAGAGAGATTAATCCTGGTCAAATTGTTGAATTTCACAGATGAAGAAACAATTCTTTCTTCAAGAAGTAAAAGCAAGTTACCTATAAGGAGGAGTAAAATCAGACTTGTCCACAGCAAAAGTTTATGTCATTCTGAGGGACAGTGTAACTCCATGAATATTTTATCCAACTATGTTGTCAGAGAAATAAAAAAGTAACAGGTGCTTTAACAATTTGAAGTTGTTAAAACTATTATTAAAATTGAAAGAATTTAAAGAATATAGCATCCTTCTTGAAAAAAAATTTGATGCTGAAATCCAACAAATCAAAACATGAATGTAAATAAAAGAAGTTATTATCAGACATTGGTGATGAAGATTGCATCTGTTTAAATCTAGAACTTGGCCTAAACAGTTAGAGGAATTATAGTTGCAAATTAAAATGTAAATATTATGAATATTGGCAAAGCAAAAATTATTGCTGTTTAGTTGCCAAGTTGTGTCCAACTCTTTTGAAACCATGTAGACTGTAGCCTGCCAGGCTCCTCTGTCCATGGATTCTCTAGGCAAGAATACTGGAGTGGGTTGCCATTTCTTCCTCCAGAGGATTTTCCTGACCTAGGAACTGAACCTGCGTCTCCCCCATCGGCAGGGAGATTCTTTACCATTGAGCCATCAGCGTAGCCCAGAGTAAAAATAATGAATAACAAAAATTAGGTGTAGGAGAGGAGATGGGAGAAGTATAGATTATTGATCATCTTTATGATAAACAATAGTCAATAGTTTAACATTAAAATGTGTAGTTTTAAAAATTACTCCAATTATTTTCATAATCTTTTATAACTTATTAATAAATCCATTAGTCATTTTACTTGTTAAATTAACTTCCATAAGGTTTTTTAATTAAATATTTTATTTAAAACATCTTGCTCAGTGTGAGCCCTTTAAAATGGTTTCTCTATGCCAATTATCCTGTATAAGTACGTATAGAGATGTTCAGAATGATTTTTACCATAAGTTAAAAATGTTATTTTGAGTGTTAGAATCAAGAGTGATCTGTTACTTTCTTCCTGGTGTTTTTTCTGTGCTGCTTGAATTTTTTATAAGCCTGTATTACTATTTTTAAACCATGTCAAAATTACTGTTCTAAAAAACTGGAGAGGGAGTTTGGTTCTGAGGAAGTACTCCCTAACTTTTGAAAAACAGATTCTGTCTATAAAATCAATATTAAAAGTTATTTTCATTGAGTGCCTGCATCATGCCAAGGATTTTTCATACAGTATCTTTATTGCTCACCACCACTCTAAAGGCTAGGTTACAGATGAAGCTCAGGATGATAAAGCCTTTTTCCCAAAGTCACGTACCCCCAAAAGATCAAAACCTCTCTCGTTCTTTCCAGTGAGCCACCACTGTGCATAAAAATCAGAGTTAATTCATTGTACTTCAACTTTCTCTTTGAATTTCCACAGCCTTAGATTATTCTCTGGATACTTGATGACAAACCATGAGGCATCCTCAAAAAGACAGAGAATAAAGTTGCCCCGAAATAAAATCCGCTCTCTATAAATGAAATCAAACATCGGTAGGAAACTAAGAGCCTGTATATCAAACTGTCAGAGAAGTTTGGAAACACTCAAAACTCTCAGACCAAGATGCCGAGGTGATTTGGAAGTGTTCCCTGAAAACTGACTGCGATTTGATGAGTGTAAATCATCTCAGCTGTAATATACCCAGTTTGGAGAACATCCGTGTGGATAGAAAAACAAGAATGGTCAACCATGGAGACCTGAAAAGGTAAAGTCACGGGTGTCTCTCCAGGTATGAGCCGGGGATAAGAAATTTCAGCTAAGCAATGTTAACAATATGATTTTCTTGACCAGACCTAGAAAACAGCCCTTTGCTGCATGTTAGACTTGCCTCAGCTACTTTTAAAGTAAGATTCCTATCTGGGCTTTGCCATAACCAACTGAAAGAGCTTCCCTGGTGGCTCAGCAGAAAAGAATCCACCTGCAATGCAGGAGAAATAGGAGACACAGGTTCGATTTCTGGGTTAGGAAGATCCCATGGAAGAGGTAATTACAAGCCACTCCAGTGTACTTGCCTGGGAAATCCCATGGACAGAGGAGTTACAGTCGGGTTACAGTCCAGGGGGTTGCAAAGAGTTGAACACAACTGAGCGCAGCACAGCACGGTGCATAACCAGCTGAATCAGAATCTCGAAGAGAGGGCCCAAGCACGAGTGCTTAAGAAATCTCCCCAGATGCTTCTAAAGTGCAATCAGGGTTGAGAAACAGCTGAATTGAGTAGAGTGTCTAAGCCTACTGATGGAGAGGTCTATCTTGAGATTGACTCACATCCTTTCCTCCGATTCCAGACCTGCTACCAGGCGACCCTCTGATACTTGGCTTCCCATTAGAAAATGCATGGATCTTCTGATGTGAGTATTCTGGTCTGTTTTGTGAAAATAGCCCTTTCTTTTTGTGAATTAATAAATGGACTCCTGGCTTATGCATCGGTTATGGTGATCTTTGTCAATGTGGGTCTGAGATATGTCTCTAATCAGAGAGATGTAGCCGCTGTCAAGTGCCATAAACATCAAGGTTCTGAGCCTGTCAGGATGCTGGGCCTGCGTAATGTCCCAGTCTGTGAAAATGAACCCAGGTGACCAGCAGACCTTTCCTGGGACCACATCCTTAGATCCACTGCAGGCCTTTTTTTCTCCAAAGCCAGATTATAAACTTCTTAAGAACACAGACCGACTGCTTAGGATTCTGGTCTTTCACTGCTGTGGCCTGGGTTGGATCCCTGTTGGGGGAACTGAGATCCTGCAAGCAGCAAGCATGGCAAAAAAAAAAAAAAGAGCAGAGACATGGCTTCTTCTTTTTCATCTCCCATCTCTGCCTAGCACAGGGCTGGGCAGTTTAAGAAACTTCCAAAAGAGATTGAGAATCTCAACGAAGAAACGAATGAATTCAGTGCATGCAGGGATGTGTCTCTGTATTGTGGAACCTTGTGTCCAGTCTCTGCCCTTAGATCAGGAGGCCATTTCTCACCTCTGATTCTCCTCTTTATATTGGGAGACTCCTTGGTGGAAGGCAGAGCCTTATAAGGAGTTGGAAAACTCAAGATGATTGTTTCCCCAGCCTCATCTGCAGCCAAGTAAGGGCTTGTGGCCTCCAATCAGACATAGTCACCCCAAACTGTGAATCTGGGGCTGGTGACCCAGAGGAGGAGGGGCCACAGAAAATCCACTCTGGTGGCAAACTGGGAGCAGCAGTGGGCATGCTGAGTTTCTGGGTGGTGGGGATCGTGGCAGCATACGGGATCCAGAGATGGCAGTTCCACTGGTCACAGCAGCAATGCTCTGACCAGACTGGCGTGGTGACGGGGTTTGAGTTGTGGGCCACTCACTAACTCACCTTTTTTGCCGCTGTGTATTTTCCGTGCCTTTGCTGTGATTCTGTGAAATCCTCAATGCCCCTCCCACCTCCACCTTTTTAATGTGTTTTTAATAATTTTTTTTCCTGCTGAAATCAATAAGTCAGTTTCTGTTGCTTAGAACCCTGTTATGGGCTGTCTTCTGTCAAACTTCCTATGTTTGAAGTACCTCAGAATGTGACTGTATGAGGATACAGAGCCTTTAAGGAGGTGATTAAGTTAAAATGAATCTGTTAAGATGGGTCTAATTCAATCTAACTAGTGTCCTTCTGAGAGGAGGAAATTTGGACACATGGTCACCGCGGGTGTATGTGGACAGAGGGATGAGCATATGAGGATACGATGAGAAGGTGGCCACTTGTAAGCCAAGGAGAGAGGCCTCAGGAGAAACCAGACCCTTGATCTTGGACTTCTAGCTTCCAGATTTGTGAGAAAATAAATTTCTATTCTTCTTACTTTTTTAAAAATTTTTTTAATGTGGACCATTTTTTAAAAGTCTTTATTGAATTTGTTACAGTACTGCTTCTAGTTTGTTTGTTTTTTTTAATGTTTTGGTTTTTTGACCACAAGGCATGTGAGATCTTAGCTCCCCAACTAGGGATCAAACCTGTACCCTCCTGCATTGGAAAGTGAAGTCTTAACCACTATACCAACAGCTAAGTCCCTAAATTTCTATTCTTGAAGCCATCTAGTCTGTGGTGTTTTGTTAAGCAGCCCTAGCAAACTAATACAAACCCTAAATACATTTAATGATTGACCAAATATCGTCTGGTCAGTTACAAACCAGGCATTGGAACAAGATTACTACATGTGAACAGAGCAAGACGAGAAGGAAGAGTCAAGATGGGAAGCCAAGCAGGACCCCAGGAAAGAATAGACTAGATGGTACAAAGCAGCAGGTAGGAAGGGAAGCCTAGAGGAGTACTCTAACTCCAGCTGATGTGTTTACATGGAACCCAACTGAGCCTGTGGTGTCAAGGTATAACACTAATAATAGTTATAATTTATCAGTGATTGATTACTATGTGCCAGGATTTTTCACATGCCTATTTCTCCACCTCATAACGACTTTGTTATTTCAAAAGCGACTTTTATTTCTGAAAAAGAAATTGAGTTTCGGAGATGCTTGGGCAACTTGTCCCAAACCATGTAGTCAATAAATGGTGGGGTCAGAAGGATGACAAATTTCAAAGTATGCCTGCTGAAGAAAAGTGGTTTGATTGTTGGCAATGTGAAGAAATTTCTAAGAAGGAATTTTCTACTATTACAACAGATCTTTTAGAAGCACAATATACCTCCTAGGATCTCGATATATAGCCCAGCCTCAAACCTTTGATACTTCTACCAGAAACTCACATAACAGAGGGCAGCCCTCTGGAATATTTTCCACAGGAAACATCTGCCCAAATATTTCGAAGGCTGTGAAGTGTCCCAAGAGGGAAGAGGGAAAGCTGAGGCCAATCGTAAGTGTGGTGATAAGTCCAGGTACCAGGTGGACTGAAGCAGAGAGAAAATGCAGGCTTCCTGCTTTCCACTCCCTCTGGAAGCATGCTCTAGTAAAGTAAACTCTTTCCAAGACTTAGGTTCCCAGGTTAGTGATCTGGTTTTCTTCTAATAGGAAGTGAGCTGTCTCTCAATCAGGGAGTGGAGGAGGGGGAAATTATTGCCAATTACACTCAATATGTAGGAGGAAAGGTCCAGACATTTCATGTCTTTACAATTAAGAGACCTCCACTTTATTCTTAGAGTCAATCACAGCCCAGCCACAGAACACACATTCTTTCTTTGAGTGTTTACAAGAGAATCAATTAAAAAAGATTTTTAAAATCCCTTTTTGTTTAAAGCAACTGACATAATAGAAGGAAAGGATTGAGTCCCTGCCAAGAAAAGGCTTTCTGAACCTTCTTTGGCTCAAGTTGACAGCACTTTAAGGTCTTTCAATAAACCAAGTCACTGGCCCCAAATAGAAAATTGCTACCAGGAAAGAAGAATTTTTTAATGGGATGCCTTTGAGTTAAATTAGAGTCTGTAATCACCCTGAATGTATTATTCAGACTCATTGTTCTTCATATTTGTCCTTCACATGTGATTAAGGAGAAGCACTCCTCATGTGCCAGGCATTGTACTAGGACACTGAGGAGCCAGGGTATTAATCCATCCTGATGCATGCTCTCCCAGGACTTCCCGTCTGGGGAGGAGATGGACAGGTACTCACAGATGGTACAAGGGAGTTAACAAAAGAAGGGGGAAAGTGGGAAGGTTTAAGGGAAACTAAGCATGTAACACCGAGCTAGTGGGTTCTAAGTTGTAATTTGGGGTCCCTGAGTGGAAGGGACAGCACTCCAGTCTTCTCTCAGTTTTGAGCAGAAAAAATATCTGCTTTCATTTGGTGATAGAAGGGGATAGCATCAATATTTACTAGCTGCTGTCGCAAAGCAGAATCAGACATAGTTCCCTGCCTTCAAGGAACTTATGGTCTTTAGGAGAAAAGTCAAGTCACACAAAATATTACAATCCAGATAAATGACAATATAATGAATCCACTAAGAAGAGACACTGTAAGTCTTCAGGGAACAGGAGAGGATGCAAGTCTCCTTGGAATAACTGGGAACAGCTCCACAAGGACAGAGGACCTATTTGAAGAACATGTAAGAATCTGCTGTGAGAAGCTTCTTCCAGTTATCTGAAGGCACCATGCTGTCTTGCCTTTGAACTTATACACATGTTGTTCCTCTATCTAAACCACTTCCCTGTTCCCTGTTCCTGACCCAGTTAACTTACACATGTTTCTGGTAACAGTTCAGTTAACACTTCCTCCTGGAAGCCTTCCTTCACAAGCCCTTTCTCCATCCCACACCTAGACTGACTTATTGCCATGGCTTCCCATAGACCTGTGTATATATGTTAAGGTTGGACGAGCATAGAGCTTTTGTTTATTGTGTTAGGAGCAGTGAGAAGTTCAGTATGATTGAAGCACAGGGTACATGGCCCAACCAAGAAATATTTGTGGAATGGATGAATGAATGACTGCTTGCAAGAACTTTATGTATTTATTTATTTTTGACTACACAGCTTGTGGGATCTTAATTCCATAACCAGGGATTGAACCCCAGGCTATCAGCAGTCAAAGTGCAGAGCCCTAACCACTGGACAGCCAGGGAATTCCCTTGTCCCAGAATCCTTTCCCGGCAGCCCTCCTCTGTCCTTCCAGTCTGGGTCAAGTACTTACCACTCTGTTGTGCCTTTCTGACATCAGAGAGTTTAGGCAGAGCATTCTGGGATTCTGATGTTGCTGCTCTCTGGATCAAAGTCCACCAACTGGGACCCCAGATACCAAGTTGGAGGGAACCATCAGGGTCATCTCTCTCCCACATGGAACTGATCTCCCAACCTTCTAGTTCTTGCTTATTGCTGAAGCACTTACCCCATTGAAGCCTTAATGGGGAGGGCATCAGTGTGACCCACAAACTCTTGAATCACTCCTCCTGAGGATCTGTGGACACTCCAGATGCAACTTGTCCAAAGTCAAAATACTGGAGACGGTTTGGGCTTTAAAATCAGACAAACCTGGGTTTAGCTCTACACTTTACTTGTTCGGTGGACAT
This sequence comes from Antilocapra americana, assembly GCA_007570785.1. NCBI lineage: Eukaryota > Metazoa > Chordata > Mammalia > Artiodactyla > Antilocapridae > Antilocapra > Antilocapra americana. Next base: position 5,722,837 of record ML663016.1, read on the forward strand.
GGGGCAAGTTACTTCAAATCTCAGAACCATAGTTTCCTCAACTGAGACCCCAGAGTTCTTGGATTAGAGGGGTGCTGTGTCCACGCTCATTTTAGAAAGATCCCTCCTGCAGCTGTGTGGGGGATGGGCTGGAGGGGCGAAACCAGAGACAGTTCAGAGGCTGCTGAAAAGAAGTGTTTCCAATTACCTCGGCCTCAGCCTCCTCCTCCGCAGCACACTCTCCACTGTGACCCCTGAGCCAACCTCATGCTGTTGCCTAGCAACTCACCTGCATCACCCAGGGATCTGAAGCTGGGGCCCCACAGAGGATGTGGAAATGACCAGTTTAATTACAAATTCTCAGGGGAATCATGCATCAGTTCATTCCTTAAATAGTCACTGGGCTCCCACCAAGTGCCAGGCCCTGTGCTAGGTACTGGGGACTTAGAAATAAATAAAACCTAGTCTCTTTCCTCAAGTAATTCATAATGTAGCAGAATGGACAGATTTCTTCTTCATGAAATATTTATTGAGTGTTCATCAACAGCAACATAGAATGGATAAAGTTGTAGCATATTCATACAACTTAATAGTATGCACACAGTAAGAGGATGAACAATCTACAACTGTACACAAAGATATGAAATATTGATGACTGAGTGAAGCATATGACAAGTGAAAAAAGCTAGATAGAAAAGAGTACATACTGTATGGTTACACTTGAAGTACAAAAACAGGAAGAAGTAATCTATACTGCCAAAAGTCAAGATTGAGGACTTGGGAGGTAGTGACTAGAGGGGGGTATGAGCAGGGCTTCCGGAGTGACTGAAGCATGACTTCCTGGAGAAGGGGATTTCTAATCAAGTGGGAGTCTAGGAGGCAAGGCCTTACAGGCATCAGAAACCAGAAGGAAGAGGCAGGAAACAAGACTGAGAGGTTACATGGGGCCCAATCGGTCAAGGGCCTGAGAATAACAATCATGATAGCTCAATGTTTGTGGTACGACAGACATTGTTTGGAATACTTTACATGTTTACATTTATTTAATCCACCAACCATACAATGAGTAGGTACTTTTATTTCCATTCTGTAGATGAGGAAATTGAGGCACAGTGAGGTTAATTAACTTGCTTGAAATCCCACAGAATGTGACGGAACACACCAACGAAGATAAGTCCGGCATGCTTGATCACTGGCTACATGCTGCCTAGATCATTGGGTCACAGACTAAGCCACTGAAGGTATGTCAACAGTGGTGACCCAGGATCATTTTGTTGTTGCTGCTTTGGCTGACATGGGTCGTTGTTGTTGCGCATGGGCTTTCTGAAGTTGTGATGTACAGGCTTCTCATTCTTGTGGCTTCTCTTGTTGCAGACCATGGTCTGTAGAGCGTGTGGGCTTCAATAGTTGTGGTACCTGGACTTAGCTGCTCCAAGCCATATGGAATCTTCCCAGACCAGGAATTGAACCCATGTGCCCTACATTGGCAGGTGGACTCCCAATACCTGGACCAACAGGAAAATCCCAGGATCCAATATTTGTGTGACAAGGATTATCCTGGTTGCTCTACAGATTGGCTTGGATTGGGTTGAATGGGGCAAGAGTGGAGGCAGAGAGACCAAGGAAAAAGCTGTCCCAGGAGTCCCGGTGAGAGAAGCTGAGGCCCACATGAGGATAGATGCCAGGGAGAGGAGGACAAGTTTTAGAAATCAATGATGAAGACTATGAACTTTACACACACTGCTAGAAATAAGATCCACGAGAAAGCAGAAATTATTTCATTTTTCGACTGCAAAAGCAGGGAGTTGAGTTAAACATACTACTCTGTTGTCTTTGGTCTTTGTCTTCTCTACTTATATATTCCCTTTTACCCTCTTTCTTCTCCCAAACCCTACAGGTAAACTCTTTCGTGTATTTATTGTGTAACTTTATATTGCAAATATGTGTCTTCATCTTGTGTTGAACGTATTTTACATCCAGGCAAATGGTGCTGAGTTATGTATCTCATTCTATAACTTACTTTAAAAAAAAATTTCTTTATTTATTTGGCTGTGTTGGGTCCTCACGTGGCACACAGGATCCTCACCGTGTCATGTAGGCTATTTCGTTGAGGCACATGGATTGTCTAGTTGTGGCACTTGGTCTTAGTTGCTTAGAGGCATGTGGGATCTTATTTCCTTGATGAGGGATGGGACCCACATCTCCCATCCTGCAAGGTGAGTTCTCAACCACTGGACCACCAAGGAAGTCCCTGTAACTTACTTCAGTACACCACATTATACTTTTCAAGATCTATTCCTGCTACATGTTTATTTTCAGTCTGTTGTCTTCCTAGAATTCAAGAATTAAATTAACAATACAATGCCATAGAAAGTGCTTTATCATTGAGTGGAGAGACTTCAGCTATAGCCCCTGCCCCTCTACCAATATGTGGTGTGAACCTGGGCAGGTCCCTTTTCCTAGCGGAATCTTAGCTTCCTCACTTATAAGATCAGAGTTGCCTTCTACATCTAGCCTTCCATGCAACATTCCTTACCTTATACAGGATACTCCAGTCCAGGGTGGGAGTGATTCGATCAAGGTCACACAATAGTTATCAAGAGTTCAGTTCAATTTAGCCCACATTTATTGAGTGCCAGACTTGATGCTAAGTGCTTTGGATATTTAAATAAATAAGCCCTGCTGAGTTCTTCCTCTCAGGGCCTCTAAACAGAGCTGTGTTAATTTTCCAAGAGCAGGTGCAGAGATAGCCTGTGGGAACTGGTCAGATGCAGCAGAGATATTAATAGGACGGATAGACTCTAAGGCAGTAATTCCACCACCCCAGTCAGGCCCCACAACATTCCTGGCCTCAAGAAAAGGAAAGAGGTTGGGTACACAGCTTCCTATTTGTAAAAGGTTATTTATTGCTTTAGCATGTACCAACAATAACTGATCTAAAATAGACAGAATGCCCTTACTTATCTTTGTGCCTAATTACACAGCAGTAATCATAAGATGAACAATTTTATATTTTGCTTTTTAAAAAATGTTTTTGTTGTTGAACAATAAAACAGCTGCTGTTGATTATTTACTCTGTCCTAGACACCAAGTACTTTACATATGTTAGTTTATTTAATCTTCATTACAATCCCATGAAGCAGGAGGTACTGTTATTATCCCCATCTTAAAGATAACAAAACAGAAGCCCAGGGAGTTGCCCTAGGTCAGTGGATTTCTAGCATTTTGAGTGCAACCCATAGCAGAAACTTATTTTACCTTATACTTTAGATCACACATACCTGTTTCACAATATTATACTAATCCTTACTGTGGGGGGCACATTCAATATTTTCTATTTTTTTTGTTTGTTTTCATGCTATTCTAAGCCACCAAATTGATTCTATGACCTACTAATGATTTGAAACACATAGTCTGAAAAACAAGGCCCTAGGCAACATATGTACCACAACCCTAACAAAACTGCACAAAATGTGAAGTTGTCATACTCTTTAATGCCCTGTATCAGGTTCCATGCAGCAGGTTAAAGACACAGGTTTGAATCAGACACAGTCCTGCACTCAAAGCATTCACAGCCTCCTCAAGGAAACAGGTGGGTAGGCAAGGACAGCCAGCAGTGGTTCTCAATCCTGGTTGCATCTTAGAATCACCCAGAAGATTTGTTTTTAAAGCACTAATTAGTGTTGAGTCTCTATTTGCAGACTTTCTGATTCAGTTGGTCTGTGATGGGGCCTGGATATTGATATTTTTATTTATTTATTTTTTCTATGTAGACATATACATATAATGATAACAGGGAACATTATGAGGGAAAAACACATTGGAAACTCTTTTACTTCTTGGGTTCCAGGGTTGAAACTGGAGGGAGGGAGGCAGGACACAGCCATAAGATACCATGTAAACTAATGAGAATCAACTAGGTAGATCTATGATGGTGGAATAATCGACTTGCAGCGGACCCTGAGCCTCATTATACACTCATTGTTTAATTCTGGTTTGCTTTTAGCTAGTTTTTATTGAAATATAGTTACTTTACAATGTTGCCTTACTTTCTCCTGTATAGCAAAATGAATCAGCCATACACATACATACAGCCCCTTCTTTTTGGACTTCCTTCCCATTCAGATCACACAGCCCATTAAATAGCACTCTTTGTGCTATACAGTATGTTCTCGTTAGTTACCTATTTTACACGTGATAGCGATAGTGTATTTGTATCAGTCCCAATCTCCCAATTCCTCCCATTCCCCTGGATATTGGTATTTTTTAAAAGCTCTGCAGCTGATTCTAAGGTGCAACTGGTCTGGGGATCAGTGCAACAAAGTAGAAGCGCTACATTAAAGGGAAGCATAATATAGGAACATCTAACTATCGAAAGGTATTGAGAAAAGCCTCAAAGAGAAGTTTTTTGAGCTGAGTTTATGCACTGAATACCTTCTGTTTGGTCTTTTAGATACACGGTCTGCCCAATACACTAAAACTGTATTGATTGCAGAGTAAGTCAATGGGTTCCTTTGCTCACTGGCTTCAGCTTCAGCATGGGCCAACACCCTAGCAGGAGACTGGTGAGAGGGCAGGCAGGTAGTAATTCCCTGGCTACCTCATGGTGAGTTTGCCTTGGGCTGGCTATGACCCTCCTTTGAAGGTAATTCCCCTCTCAAGGTGGCTTGATGAATAGGACTCTTCAGATTCCATAATTTTTCCCCTTTCTCCCCACCCACTCAGGTCAAGGGGTATTAACAGCCCAGATAGGTTCCTGAACTATCCCTTGTCTTCCTCTATACCCCACCCACATATTTAAAATTAGTCCCCTGGTGAATAAACCTTTGTCTAATTATCCTAATCTGAGTGTGTCATCTGTTTCCTTTTGAGACTGTCTGATAAAGCCTTTCTAGGATAAGTGCTTGCTCTAAGGATAAGGAAGGGGGAAAAAAACAAACCCAAGCAGAGAGAGCAGCATGAGCAATGAAAAGGAGGCATGAAAATATTGTATTTTTGTTTAATTCCCTTTATTGGTGAAGGACATATTGCTAAATCCAATGTTCCGTTCTCAGTCCTATTCTTACTAGATTTATCAGCAGCATTTAACCAATTTATTGCTCTTTCTTTCTTGGGACAAATATGTCACTTGGCCTCCATGACACTGAGCTCTTTTGGTTCTTGTTCTTCCTCTGGCTAGGGCTTCCCAGTTGGTGCAGTGGTAAAGAATCTGCGGGTAATGCAGGAAGTGCGAGTTCATGAAGGTTCGATCCCTGGGTGGGGAAGATTCCCTGGAGAAGGAAATGGCACCCCACTCCAGTATTCCTGCCTGGAAAATGCTATGGACAGAGAAACCTGAAGGGCTACAGTCCATGGGATCTCAAAAGGGTTGGACACTACTTAGCAACTAAACAATAACTTCCTCTGGCTACTCTACTTCAGTCTTATTTTCCTGATGTCTCTTATTTTCCTGATGTCTTCATCTCCCTGAAGGTGAATCCTGGAATCCCAAGGACTATCTTTTGTTCTGTTGTCAACACTAATTCTCTTACATCCAGTAAGTTTCTATCTTTGATCTAGATCTCTCCTCCAAGTTCAGACTCATATATCCAACCTAACTAGAGATAGGAGTGGTGTCTGGAGCTGACTCCTCAACATTTTCAGGAATTTTTTCAGCCTCTTGTCAAACATAGCCATTACTGAAAAGGGTGAAAGAGTCATATGATCTGAACAGGTATCAGAGTATTAAACATAGTCATTACTAAAAATTAAAATTATGTACATTTTAAAAATAAAATAAATTATATTAAAAATAAAAAATCACTTTCTAATTATCTCAGTATATTTTATTATTTTTTTATACTCGGGGTTATTTCCATCTATTCTCCTTGTATTATGGAGATACTATATAATGGTGTGCTACTCTTGCATCCCTTCCTAACTCCATGTTCAGTGACATTAAGTTGGTAGCTTGAAATCAACCATGGTGAGAGTTTTGTACAACAGAAATTGACAAATGCTACCAATGAGAGTTTGGTTTATTGTTTTGTTGAGTGCCTAGACTTAAGAAAGTGATGGGAAGCTTTCCTTGGGCTCAGTGGGAAAGAATCTGCCTGCCAATGTAGGAGACACAGATTCGATCCGTGGTCCAGGAAGATCCAACATGCTGTGGAGCAACGAAGCCCCTGCACAACAACTATTGAGCCTGTGCTCTAGAGCCTAGAAGCTGCAACTACTGAAGCCCACACAATCTAGAGCCCATGTTCCACAATAAGAGATGCTATGGCAATGAGAAGCCCTTGCACCGCAACTTGAGCAGCTCCACTCTCTGCAACTAGACAAAAGCCCGCACAGCAATGAAAACCCAGCACAGCTAAAAATAAATAATTTTTTAAGTGACAGGAAAATGTTAATAATGCAAAATAAATTTACAGTGTATTGTGTCTAGCTGTTACATTGTAAATAACTTTAAAACTTGAGGAAATATTCTTCTAGTATTGGAAAACTATTAACCCATTCAGCACAGAAGTCACTTATGTCTCTGTAGTGAATTCCAACATGTCTTTATTGTTTCACTTTCATCTCAACATTAATGCAAATGAAAATATCAGCAAACAGTCATCCTAGAACTATACTCATTCAGCAGTTCAGCCATTAGTTGGCTACCAATGCAAGTCTGGCAAAAATTGAATAAAGCATTCTGTAAGTATAAATTGGCCATGTGGAATTTACAATAAGGAGTATTGTATATTTTATTATTTGTGAATTATTTGCTATGCATCATTTATGCCAGAAAACTTTATAACAAACTGATATGGGATACACACACACACACACACAAACACACACACACACACACTTACACACAGCTTTTTCCCCTAAAGAGCCAGTTGTTAAACATTTACCAGCATACCACTACTAACAGGCAACTCAAACTTAACATGTTCAAAACTGAACTCTTGATTTCCAAACCAGTTGTCCCTGCAGAATGATGATGCCTTCATTTCAATTAATAGCAACTTCACCCTTCCAGTGCCTCTGACCAAAAACTTTAAAATCATCCATGACTCTTTTGTTTCTCTCAAACCTTACATCCAACCTGTCAAGAAATCCTTTTGCCTCTACTTTCAAAATGCATTCAGAATCTGGACTACATCCTACTGCTTCCACTGCTATCACTTTGGTCTAAGACTCTATGTTGCCCCCTCCCACCTTGGATGACTGCAGTAGCTTTCTGACTAGTCTCCTTATTCCAATAGTGCAGTCAGACTGATTCTGTTAAGATAGAAATGTCATTCCTGTGCTTAAAACTCTTCCCGCCTCACTCAGATTCCAAGCGCATGTCTTTACAGTGGCTATTAAGTCTGCTCCCACCGCTCTCCCATTACCTCTCTAACCTCATGCCCTGTTATTCCTTCCCTCCCTCACTCCACTGCAGCTACACTAGCCTCCTTGCTGTTCTCCAAACACATCATTTCCTGCCTCAAGGCCTTTTAGTTGTTTTCTCTACCTGGATTGTTACTTTTCTTCAAGTTTGCTCTCTTTTTTCCAATCTTTGCCCAAACCACTTTTCCAGTGAGGATTCCGATCTTTGAAATAATGCTGCAATCCCTTCCCACCACCACCACATTCTCTATCCCCTCTTGTTTGTCACCATCTAATGTACTGTATGTTCCATATTATAAATTTTAATTATTATCCTTTCCTGCCCCCATTAGAATGTAAGCTCAAGAGTTTGTCTGTTTTATTAACTACTATATTCCTGGCCATGAAATTAATGTCTTATACACAGTAGGTATTCAACAATTTGTTGAACAAATGAAACATTAATAAGTATTCTGGGCTGTGCTACGCTAAGTCACTTAGTCACGTCTGACTCTTTGTGACCCCATGGATGGGGGCCCACCAGGCTTCTCTGTCCATGGAGATTCTCCAGGTAAGAATACTGGAGTGGGTTTCCATGCCCTCCTCCAGGGGAATCTTCCCAGCCCAGGGATCAAACCCAGGACTCCTGCATTACAGGTGGATTCTTTACCAGCTGAGCTACAAGGGAAGCCCAGAAGTATTCTAAATACCCATAAAAAGCTTCTTTGAGCTTATTATAGGAAAGAGGAGTATGGGGGATCCAGGATTGAGTCCTCTACTCCTCCAGGTGCTCAGCTGAGACTGTGGGTGCATTTTTCTGTGCCTGGAGGTCTCATGTTTGTGGCAATGGACTACCTAGAAACATCTGTGCTCTTTCAGAAACACCAAAAATTTATACAGTGGACCGAAAATAAAATGATAAAATATATGTGTGTGCTAAGTTGCTTCAGTTGTGTCCGACTCTTTGCATCTCTATGGACTGTAGCCTGCCAGGCTCCTCTGTCCATGGAATTCTCCAGGAAAGAATACTGGAGTGGGTTGCCATGCCCTCCTCCAGGGGATCTTCCCAACCCAGGGATCAAAGCTGCATCTCTTATGTCTCCTGCATGGGCAGGCAGATTCTTTACCACTAGCACCACCTGGGAAACCTGATAAAATATATACTGTTGGCCAAAATCAACATTTCATATTAGATTTCAGTATAGAAAAGTAGTAAAAGTCACCAGAACATTTAAGAAAAAAAGAGTATTTACTGAATAGCTAGCTTGTGCCAGGGGGGCACAAAAATGATTCAGGTACGATGGGGTGATAGACCATAGAAACAGACTACACAATAATAGCATCAGCTCACTAACAGGAAAATGTCCTAAGTACAAAGCCAACAGAGAGGAGAGGATGATTAAGTGCAGCCACAGAGGAGGATGTTATCTGAGCTGGGTTCTAAAGCATGAACAGGAAGGAGGGAAATGCCCAGTGAGAAATTTACAAATTCACTACACTTTTCCCCTTCTCTGCTTACTAGAAATGCCTAGGTATCTGGATTGTAATAGGAAATAGGTTGGCCAAGCTTGCAAAACTCTCAAGTTTTGTGGGGCAGAATTTGAGAACACCAGGTGATTGGGACATGCAAGGAAAGGCTGAGTAAAAGGGACAGATGGCAGGAGGTGAGACCAAAAGATTCACAAGGGCAGGGCAGAGAAGAGGGTACCATTTTACTCCACAGGACCCATCACAGTCTCAAGACTCCCACAAGACATGGGGAAGGGGGAGGATGAAGGCAGGAGTACTTTATTTTTTGCCTTGGCCCTTGCCTAGAGCAGCTGTTTCCCTATTCTCCACATCTCCTTAAAATGTTGTCTGCCTCTAAAGAGAGAAGCTGCCCTGGTGTACAGAAAGATCTCATATTCCGAATCTGAAGGCCCGGGTTTGAGTCCTATCAATTGTATAGCCTTATTCCCAGCTTCAAAACCTTTGCCTGCCACACTCTAGAGCATGAAGTCTAAGCTCCTTGGCCTGGCTCTCAAGACCCTCCTTCTTCTGGCCCCTGATGACCCCTCCAGCCTCATCTATCCCTTACCGCTTCTCACCTAACAGCCAAGGACTTCTGGGTTCTGTGTCTTTGCAGACAGTTACCTCGGTGACATCTTTCCCCTCCTCCTTCCCAAGCTGGAGAATTCCCCTTCCTCTTTGAAGACATGATCCTGGTGTTAACCACCTCCAGGAGGCCTTCCCTGGTGGCTAGGTTAGCGATAGTCTCAAAACCCCAGAATTTCCTCTATCGCAGTGTGTGGAGCACATCTGCTCTTGCCCCTTATCCAGAGGACTCTTTCTGCAACATAGAACTCGCCATCTCTCCCTTGCTTAAAAAAAAAAAAAGAAGCTTCAGGGAATTCCCTAGCGGTTCAGTGGTTAGGGCTCTTTGGCTTCCAGTGCTGAGCACCCAGGTTCAGTCCCTGGTCAGGGAACAAAACATACCAAAACCCACGGGACCTGAAAAAAGAGAAGCTTTATTTCTTGGCTTAAGGATCATAATCTTCACTGTGCCTGTCAGGACTGTGTGACCTCACGCCTACCTGCCTCTTTGTCTTCTCTTCTTATCCTTTGCATGGAAGGTAGTACAGCACATAGAGCAGGGCCTGGTATAGAACCGGAAGAAGCATTTGTTGAATGACTTGCTTAGTCCATACTGCATTACACGAAAGCTCTAGTTTTCTCACACCAGCCTGTGAGACCCTGGAGAGTGTCAGCATCCAGGACGGTGCTTGGCACTTAGTGGGGCGCCATAAAGGTTTTCCAAGTTTGGAAGACACTGTGACGTTCTTCCCAAAAGCCTCATCAGGGAAGACTTAGAACACCAGCTGTTGGGAAAGCTGTCAGTGAAGAGCCTTTAACTGTCAGCCACGCAGCAGGGACACTTTGGTTCCTGTCATACCTTCCCAGATGGCCCCACCCCATGGGAGATGAAGGCAGGGATAGAAAGGCCTGGTCTGGTCATCTTAGCTCACCTGGGGACAACTCAGACGGGCCATTCTAGCTCCAGAGCCCCTGCGGGGTCAGCCATGACTGTCCCTGAGCCTGCGTGGAGCCCTGGGCTTCTGCCCACTCCACTTCCTTCCCTCTGTCTACAGGTGTTGATGCCAACGGCACTCCCCCACCAACACCCTGCACCCCCAATCTCCATCTCAGAATCTGCTTCCCAGGAATCCAAGCTGAAATTCGCTCTCTGTCTTGCCTTCTTTGTCCCATCACTTTCAGGGAATGTTCGCTCATTCACCCAAAGTTCATAGGCACCATTCAAAACATTTCACATCCATTTTTCTATTGCTATCATTCTGTGCTGTCTGGGAGCATCAGAAAGGGAACGGATGAGAAACTGGGGTCCGGAAAGGTGAAGCGACCAGCCAAAGGGCACTAATCAGAAGGGGAGCTCCCAGATGCAGTTTTTCCACTCCCATTTCCCTGCATCCTGGAACAAGAGGAAACATTAAAACGAATCCGGGTCTCAGTGGTCAGAATCCTGAAACCACGGCTCTGGGGTCGGGGAAGGGGCGCGGAGCCGAGCGCTCCGGGAGTACGGATGGGGAGACCGAGGTCCAGAGCCCAGAGCTGCACCGCCCGCGGGGAAGAAGGGGGCGCGTCCTGCCCGGAGGGCCGCGTGGCGCCGGGGCCGCCCCTCCTGCCGCCCGCCCCCCTGCGCCCGTGCCCCCTGCCCTGCCTCTGCCTTCGCCACGCCGCGTGCTCCGGAGCAAGTCATGGTGGCGGCACGGGCGGCGGCGTGGCTGCTCCTGGCTGCGGCGGCCTGCGCGCCGCGGGAGCAGGACTTCTACGACTTCAAGGCCGTCAACATCCGGGGCAAGTTGGTGTCGCTGGAGAAGTACCGCGGCTCGGTGAGTGTCCGCCCGCCGGGCCTCGGCGCTGCCCCGTCGGCCCCTGGCTGGGGAGCCTGGTGCCCAGGACCCTGCCAGCTGGGGCTCCGTGAGGCTCGGCTCGTTCGGTCACCCAGCCTGGCTCCCCGCCCCCACTCAGGCATCCCCCCCGGGCGTGGCGCCCCCAGATCCTCGGCCGGGTCTGTCCCATGACTACGTGGCACGGCCCGGCGTGCGCGTTGAAACCCGAAACTCTAGCTGCTCGCGCCGATTGATTTCCCTCCCACGCTTCTGGGCAGCGGGGCGCAGCCTGTCACGCACCGGTTTAAAAATTAACAGTCGCAGCCTTTGTCTCTCGCATCTCCAGTTTCCGCGACCGGAAAAGAGGCAGTTGGAGAAGACTGGAAATGAAAGCTCGGTGCGGAGGAAGTTATCATTTCAGATGCACCGGGACCTTACACAGAGCAGCGGTCCCCAACCTTTTTAGCATCAGGGACTGGTTTCATTAATGACAGTTTTTTTAGAGGGTGGGGGTGGTTTCAGGATGACTCAAATGCATTACATTTATTGTGAACTTTATTTCTATTATTATTACATCAGCTTCACCTCAGGTCATCAGGCAATAGAGCCCAGAGGAGAGAGTTTAGAGTACTCTAAAACTTGGGGAGCCCAGTTTTAGAGAGTACACTAAGACTCAGAGATGAAGGGTCACACAGCGCTAGAAAGCAGGGAGCCTAGAGGAGAACCCCCCCATCCATCCATGGTCTCCTCTAGGCAAACTTTTAAGATGGCAGCTCAGGTTGAGATGGAAGAGTCATCCAGTCTAATTGCTCCCTCCTTACAGAGGGAGCATCTCAGCTCAGAGAGGACTTGAGAGAGGAAGTGTGCCTAGGTGAGTCTTTGAAACAAGCATTTCAGGCAAAGAGAACTGTTAGTGCCAAGTGAAAGTCACTCAATCTGTCTGACTCTTTGCCACCCCATGGACTGTAGCCTGCCAGGTTTCTTTGCCTGTGGAATTCTCTAGGCCAGAATACTGGAGTGGGTAGCCATTCTGTATTCCAGGGGATCGTCCCAACCCAGGGATTGAACCCAGGTCTCCTGCATTGCAGGCGGATTCTTTACCATCTAACTCACCAGGGAAGCAAGGCTCATAAATAAACAGCAAGAAGGGTGATGAGGGGTAGTGAGGTCCTCAAGCAGTTGTGCTTGAGGGAGTATAAAGCATGATGCTGAAAGATGAGGCTGAAGAGGGTAGGAAGTGACCAAAAGGGGCCTTGAACACTTATTCAGAGACCTAAATGTTTCACTGTATGAAATGAAGAGCCCTCCAAGTTCACTTCTCAAGGTAGACTTGGGGCTGTGTGTGGAAAGGATAAGGAGTTGGTCTCTAATGGACAGGTAGGCCCAGCCTCCAGGTCTGGATGAACCACAGAAAAAAAAAAATGGCTGTTAGCAATCTTCCAGGAGCAAGGCCATCTTCAGTGAGGAAAGTACCCTCTACCCCCTGAAATTCTCAATTATGCTGGGAGTCCTGGGGACAGTAGCCCTTGTCCAGGTTCCCCCCCCCCCCAAGGTATTGTGAGGTTCAAATGACGAGCAATGTGGAAACCCTTGGTAGAGTGCTGCGTGCTTGTGTTTCTTGGGCCCCAGCAGAAATCCAGGACTCAGGGAAACAGCCAGTCCGAGCAGGACCCATTCCCATTTGGGCCTTCCCTGCCCTCTAGTGCAGCTCATCAGAGAGCCCCAGGTTTAACACTTAACCAGCTCTGCTACTCTTTAACTCATTTATTATTGAGCACCTACTGTATACTAAGTACCATGCCAGCCTTTAGGGTACAGGGTGTGCAACGGTGAACAAAGTGGCTAAGGTTCCATTTTAATAGAGCTTATATGAGGTCGAGAGGAGACAGACAGGAAACAAAGAACAGAGACACGAACAATATAATTTCTAATAGTAATAGGTACTAAGGGAAAAACAGATAAAGACTTTGTTTTTAGAAGGATGTGAGGAACAGAAATCCTGGGAAAAAATTACCCAGAAAGTGGTCCCAGAATTCTGAATGCTTTTTAAAGCATTGAAGTGAGAGGCCTAGAATTCAATCAAAAAGAAATTTAAAAATTAAACCAAAAAATCCACAAAGTCACCCAGCTGCTAGGAGGTAGAGTTAGAATTTGAGGCCAGGCAGTCCAGTTCCAGAGCCCATGTCTTAATCTCCAGCTTTAGAGGGAAACCAGGAGCAGTCAGGCCAGGAAGCTGTAAATGATACTATGAATTAACCCAAGCTTGGTCTGCCACTTTGGCAGTATGGTCATTCATTCACCTGCAAACAGCTACTGGCTCATTATGTGTATTTTACTACAGGTTTTTTTTTTTTTTTTAATTATAAGGAAAAAAAACACTGGCTTCCTTACAAATATAGGTGCCTGCCACAGGGAGACATAGCCATACGTGCCCTGGAGACGTAGCCATGGGCAAAGTTGTATGGCTTGTGTCCTCAGGCACCAACTGGGAGACAGTCCCTTAGACCAGTGTGGAGTGTAGATGAATATGTGACACTCAGGAATTCCCTTGTCTATGCTGTGAGGTTCTGTACATGTAGGCCTGAGTATGGTGTATGTGTGCTGCTTAGTCACTCAGTCATGTCTGACTCTTCGCAACCCCATGGACTGTAGCCTGCCAGGCTCTTCTGTCCAAGGAGGTTTTCCAGGCAAGAATATATTGGAGTGGGTTGCCATGCCCTCCTCCTGGGTATCTTCCCAATTCAGGGATCACACCCAGGTCTCCCTCATTGCAGGTGGATTCTTTACCATCTGAGCCACCAGGGAAACCCCCTCAGTGTGAATGGTTTATTTATTTTGCATACACATGTGAGTTTGCATCTGTACTTATATATGTATATATATAAATTAACTGTGTGTATTTGAGTGTAGCTGTGTTTTTGAAATTCCCAGGTGGTTCAGTAGTCAAGAACCTGCCTGCCAGTGCTGGAGACAGGTTCAATCCCTGAGTTGGAAAGTCCCCTGGAAGAGGAAATGGCAACTCACTCCAGTATTCTTGCCTGGGAAAATCCCATGGACAGAGGAGCCTGATGGGCTGTAGTCTGTGGGGTCACAAAGAGTTGGACATAACTGAGCACATATGCACGTCTGTGTTTTGGTCACTTTAAAGATAAGCTTTTTGGATTCAGGCATGGAAATAGAAGTAGGATTTCCCTCTTTCCAAAAGTATGGGCAGATACGCAAGATGTAGGTTAGGGATAAACAACGTTTAATGTTCTCAATGCCCAGGGATCCAGCAGAGAAGAAAGAGGAAGACTTCCAACTAGTGAAGGGAGCTAAACGGATCTCACACTATGGCATATGATGACAAAATGGCCTCAGGCTGGGGCCCCAAGAAGTGGGTGAGGGAGTTACAGCTCAGTGGTTCTCATCATCCAGCCCAGTGGTTCTCAGCAGGTGGTGATCTTTTTCCCCAGGGGACTTTCAGGAATGTCTGGAGGAGAGATTTTTGATTAGTAAGACTAGGCCTCTGGTGGGTAGAGGCCAAGGATGTGGCTGAACATTCTGCAGTGAACAGGGCAACTACCTCACAACACAGATTATCCAGCCCCAAATGTCAGTAGTGCTGAGGTTGAGAAACCCTGCCCAGCCTGAGCATGTCCAGTGCCCTGAGCTGCCCTTGGCTCTCTTTAGAGCCAAATGGTAAAATCCCGCCACTTGTATTATTAAAAGGTGGCCAGATTGATAGGGCTTGGCTGCCCAGATACAGGGTAAGATTTTAAATCCTGCAATAATATGTAACCAGAAGCTGAAAAATATAGCATTGGTGCCAAAATTGTAATTGCAGTCATATAATCAAGTTCCATCAGCCAGCTTTGTATTTATCACCCGAAGGCAATGAATAAATGTGTTATGAGGCAATTATAAACTTAAAGGTTAGTCTAGTGACAGAAGGAAGTGGTATTTGTTTGCTGGAGGAGAAGGGCAAAAAAGGATTGCCCGGAAGTTCTTGAGATCCTTTTAGCAAGAAAACCATGTCTGTCTACGTACCCACTACATAGGTGATCATTTATATGTGCATACTTACTCATTCACTCAGCACAAACATTCTAAGACGTTTCTGTGTGTCAGCCCCAGTGAAGTGAACATAGCTCCCGCCCTCAGCAGGTTCACATTCTAGAAGGGAGACCAACAGGTATATAGGCAACTCCAGTCTGGAATGATGACTGCTAGTTGACTGAGCCAGAAATTAAACCCAGGTCTGCCTTTTCTGTCTCCTGTGTCACCCCCTGATGGGAGTTCAGTATTTGTGCCTCACTCTGTGATGCTGTTCTGTGTTTGTGGGCTTGTGTGATGTGTGCTAAAGTATCTTTGTGTCCCGGGCCATAGCCGGACCCATTGATGTCTATTGTGTGCTTATTCCAAGTGTTTATGTATGTGTCTGCACACATATCTGTCAGCTCCTGCATGTTTGATTTCATTTGTGCCTGTGAATATGTGAGAGCACTGTTTACATGTGTATACTTTGTGTTCTTGCATATATGAGAGAACGCTTCCACTGTTGAGGGCTCACACAAGTGGGCATGTCAGGGCATGTGCCTGTTCTCAGGGTTGTGTATGTGTTCGGGTTTTGTTTTTTTCTGCCCAGGTGTCCCTGGTGGTGAATGTGGCTAGCGAGTGCGGCTTCACTGACCAGCACTATCGGGCCCTGCAGCAGCTGCAGCGGGACCTGGGGCCCCACCACTTCAACGTGCTCGCCTTCCCCTGCAACCAATTTGGCCAGCAGGAGCCCGACAGCAACAAGGAGATCGAGAGTTTTGCCCGCCGCACATACAGTGTCTCTTTCCCCATGTTTAGCAAGATCGCAGTCACGGGCACGGGGGCCCACCCTGCCTTCAAGTACCTGGCTGGTGAGTTCTGCCTTTCCTGCCCCATCCCTCAGCTGGCTGGACAGCAGGACCTACTGGCTGGCTGGGTGACCTGGGGCCCCTTCTAGGTGCCCCCAGCTGGGTTAATGGTCTATTCTAGCACAAATCTTTGAGGATGAACTGAAGAATATTCCTGCCTAAGAATATCTCCACCCTTACTGCCTTGCAGTTTCCCCCAGAGTCACTCTGCAGGCTTCTCTGTGCTCCTGTTACCATCCACAGGGGCTCCTAGAAGGAAACTGGACTCTCAGATTTTAGCTTCAAACAGGGGACACCACATTCCTGGAGAAGGCTGGCAGGTATCTCCTGTCCTGAGTCAGAGGCAGTCAGTCTGTAGACCACAGGAGGGAAACCTTCTAAGCTAAAATATCAGCTCTTGGGAATTCCCTGGCAGTCTAGTGGTTAGGACTCAGCACTTCCACTGCTTTCCAGGCCTTGGGTTCAGTGCCTTGTCAGGGAACTGAGATCCCTCAAGCTGTGGGGCATGGCCAAAAAAACCCCAAAATACCAAAAAAAGAATGATCTTCATATTTGAGAAACAGATCCCTTCCCAGAAGCCTGAGAACCACAAAATGGGGTCATTAGCCAAGCTTGTCATTAAGTCCTGTTTCCTTTTTCAGGCCTCTCCCTTCCTTTGGGGGCTCCATTTTTGCCTTCTCCCACCTCCCACCCCATGCTTCTGGTTGCTGTCATCTCCCTCACCACCCTCCCCCACAACCCATCCACCTGGAAGAATAAATGACAAACAGCAGTGTCACAAACCAAAGGTCCCTTACTGAGGCAATTCGAATTTTGCTCTGTGGGTCAGTCCTAGTATTTTTTTCCCTCTGTGTGTTTTTATTAGTTTCTTCCCAGTTCCCATAGTTATAGATCAAACCTGGCCATGCTTTAGAAGCACCTGGGGAGCTCTTTAAAATACATTAGCCTGAGACCTACTGAAGCAGGACTCAAGAATCTGTTTAATTATAAGCACCCGCTCCACCACCACCACCACCATGATTCAGATGCAACCAGTCCAAGGACTAACATATGGGAACCATTAAGATTAAATCAGGGACTTCCCTGGTGATCCAGTGGCTAAGACTTCCCTTTCCAGTGCAGGGAGCACTAGTTCGATCCCTGGTGGGAGAAGCTCAAAGTCCACAGGCCTCATGGCCAAAAAGCCAAAACATGAAACAGTGTTATAATAAATTAAAGACTCTTAAAAAAAAAAAGGATTAAATCAGAGAATAGGTTATAGACTACACAGTAGTTTGAGGTCATTAAAACTTTTTGTTGTTTTTTTGGGGGGGCCACACCACGCAGCATGTGGAATCCTAGTTCCCCAACCAGGGATTGAACCTGTGCCCCCTGTAGTGAAAGCAGAATCTTAACCACTAGACTGCCAGGGAAGTCTCTGAGATCATTAATAAAGGAAGACCAGATATTGCCTTATCAGGCACTTCACAGACTTCTAAAGCAATGGTTCTCAACCTAGGCACTACATTGGAATCTCCTGTAAAACTTTTAGAAAATATTGATGCCTGAGTTTTACCCCCAGAGATTCTTCCTTAAGTGGTCTGTGGGTATGGACTGGACATCAGGATATTTAAAAGTTCTGCAGTTCATTCTAACTAACAGAACCAGTGCTTCAAGGGAGGGTGGATACCGCTGATGGAATTCCGGAGACGGGACCCACAGAAGCACACTTGGCTGTCCTTCCTTTCCTCTAGAGACTTCTGGGAAGGAGCCTACCTGGAACTTCTGGAAGTACCTAGTGGCCCCAGATGGAAAGGTGGTAGGAGCTTGGGACCCAACTGTGTCGGTGGAGGAAATCAGGCCCCAGGTGACAGCGCTCGTGAGGAAGCTCATCCTGAAGAAGCGAGAAGACTTATAACCACTTTCCCGCCTCTCCCCCGTCCCCTCCCCTGACCGTGCATGAGTGACCAAAGCAAACTCAAATGGTGCTACAAAGGGAGAGACCACTGACTCTCCTCCACTCTTGTCCCCCCTACCCCATCACCCCTATTGGGGGAAAATTCTAATAGCTTGATTATTTGAATCTTAGAGCAACCTCTAGGAACTCCTGACCAGTGAGAGTTCTTGACCAATGACTCACCAGCCGATAAGAACCTCTAGCCCATGAAAACGTGTGGCAAATGGAAGCATTTCAAACAATAATCTCCTACCTATAAAGCGGGGCCAATTCTTACCTCACAGGGCTGTTGTGAGGATGAGGATGAAAAGCCTATGAAGGTGCCAAGGGCAGTGCCAGCTAACCAGGAGGCATTCAATAAATGGTTTTTGCATATGTACCAAAAAATAAGTTGTGATCAATAAAAACTTGAACTCAACATGAATTTATAGCCATGAGAATGCAGGCCAAACATTTGTACCTGTTACTGTTTTCCTATGTATTTTTTTAAATTACAAAAGTAATACAATTCATTATAAAATAATACAAGATGATACAAAATAAAAAATGAAAGTATCACCCTCATTTTCTGTGCTCTTGGTCCCTGGAGGTAAACTTTTAGCAGTTTGGTACAAAGTCTTCTCAGACTTATTTGAAAATAAACCAATCTTTATTGACCGATAAGAATTCACTGACCAAAAATACACTTCAATTACAGGCAAGGGATATGAACAGGAATTCACTGAAAAATAGAGATGGATAATGAAGATATGAAAAGATGTTTAGCTTCATTCAAGTTGGAAAGATTTTGTTAAATGATAATACCTGTTGTTGGTAAGGATGTGGGAAAATGGGCATTGACATAAGCTGTTGGGTAGGACAACAAACTGGTACAGGTTTTTAGAGGACAACTTGTCAGTATCTTTTAAAACAAAATGTCTACATGCTTTGCTCCATCATTCCTCCTTTTAAAAGACTCCCAAACTGTGCAAATATGTGTGTACCATAATATGTATGTACATTGTTCATTATAGTGAAAATTTTATGCAACCTTGTGTCCATCAGTATGGTTTTGTAGCAAATTATGACACAAAACCAAATGATCCCCTAGTACAGTTGTTCAAACAAATTAATTTCTATGTGGAAAGGCAAGTTGTAGTGAACACGTGCACACACACAAAACAACATCCAGCATAAACAAGAATAATATTTTTATTAAAAATTTCAGTGTTAAGGGAGGGAGGGATGTAGACAAAACTGTTAATTGTTGTTGTCTGTGAGGGCATGGGGTGGGATAACAGGGGTCATTTGCTTTCTTTGTTAGCTATTTTTGTAATGTTTACATTTTGTATGTAAAATATGTATTTCACTTTTATACAAATATAAAAGAGAGGTATCTAAAAACTGAGGTGATGAGCAACGTCACTGATGTGTAATTTATTGGCCAATGAGGATTTCATGTCCACTCTCCCAAAGTCACTCTTCAAGAAGCAGGAGACAGATTCAAGTTCTGGTTGTGCCCTTGACTCACAGACTGAGTAAATAGTTCCCTCTGTGCTGTCTTCCATTTTCCCACTGGACAGTGAAAAGGTTGAACTGTGCTCCCAGTCCTCAAAGCCTACTTTAATACTGCTTCCCCAAAGCTGGTAGAGTAAATGAAGGCTTTCTGGGGGCTGCCCACAGACCACCCGTGGTGGGCTCCCGCCTCTCCTTGCACATCTTCCCCTGTGCTCTGGCTGGGCACGGGATCATTTCTGTATATACACGGGCACACACACACACACATCCACAGGGAAACCCAGCTATCACAGAGATTTTTGTGATGAACATCTCAGAACCACATTCTCAACGGACATCTCTCTGACCTCACCCTGCTTGACCTGTCAGCTGCCTCTGACGTTGCTGACTGTACTGCTCCTCCCCCTGACACATGCTCTTCCCTCAGCTTTCCTGCCCCTACCTTCTCTTGGTTTCCCCCATCTCTCCCGGTGCTGTTCCTTCTGGGTGTTTGTTGGTGACTCCTTCCTCTTGGTCTTCCTTGGGCTTCTAGGCTGGTCCCTTTTCTCACTTCATATGCTCTGCCACAGCCATCTCATTTTTTCTCAAGATCTTGACCACCACCCACACCCTGATGATACCTAAATCTCTACTTTGTATCTATGCTGGACTCATATCCCCTTGCCTGTTGGGCATGACCAGAGATACCTCAATTCAGCATCTCCAGAACTAGGCTCATCACCTGTCCCTGACACAACTGCTCTCCCTTCTCCACAGCCTTCACAAACCCCTTAAGCCCTTCCTTTCACACATCAGTCACTCGCTCATTTACCACAGTCACACTGTTTATGCAACTGCCTTCCTTTCTCTCCTCAGCAGAGTGCTTGGCCCTTAGCAGGTTAAACTTAATTGTATGGGAAGCATTTTGAGCACTGGCTCCATGCTGTCTCTGCCTAGACCCTATCTGGAAAACCACAGACGAGCCAACGGTTTCCCGCAGAAGTTGAGTCCAGCTGAGGATTTTGCAGTCCCAATTAGACCTTTATTCCTAGATTTTATCAGTTTTCTGCTGTTCCCAAACCCCCTCTAATGGGGAAGGGTTCCCCTAGGAAAAATCTCACTCTAAGTTATCAACTGTTACCTCAGTCATTGGTTAAGCAATATCTGCTAACAACTTAGTTTTAAATTAATTCCTTGGTTATCAGCTAACACTTAAATAGTTAATATTTGATTTTCTATTAATGCCTTCATTATCTTCTAACACTTTACTTGTAAGCCAAATACTGTATTTATTAGGTTATATTTTAGCACTTCACAGTTTAGTTGGAGACGGTTTCATTTCTGGCTGTGGATACAGTAAGGGCCTCTGTCTTTTGTTGAATTCTCTTTTCACCCTCAGATGATTCTCATTCACTATCAACTGGTCCAGGTTTCAGAAAAGAGTGGACCCATCTTGACTGCTTTTTACCTCTCCGACCTGGGCTAGAGTATGGAGGGAGGAAAGTGTGTGTCAGGGGATTTCTGTGAAATTATGGTTGGAAGGGACATTTGTTCATCAACAAATACTTCTTGGGCATTGCCTATGTGTCAAGTTCTGCGTTAGGTTTTAGGGGTACATCAGTGAACAAAACACCCATGTCCCAGCTCTCATGGTTCTAAGAGAATAAAAGAAAATCCAAACATTAAACAAATAATTATACCAATTATTATACAATTACAATTATGATAAGCACCAGGAAAAAGTACAATAAACTATGACCATGTATAATACTGGAATGGGTGGTCATTCCCTTCCACAGGGGATCTTCCCAACCCAGGGATCGAATCCAGGTCTCTTGCATTACAGGCATATTCTTTACCATCTGAGCCACTCCCACCTCTGCTGCTAGGCCCATAGTAGGTGCTCAAAAGGCATATATTGACTGATTAGACTTCATTGTCATCATCTACGTCTATTTCTGAATGTCCTAGAGACTGTCTCAACCCCTGCCTCAGCTGGGTTCCCCCTAAAAGTCCCAAATCCTCCCATGAGAGAGGCGACCAATCTCAGTTAGATGGGAAAGCCTGGTCAGAAGGCCTTGCCTCTAATATCTGGGAATACAAGTGCTCCCCTCTGAGCACATGGCCAGTTGCACCCTCAGGGGGTCCCAGGGCCACTGACATCCTTGGTATTAGTAACAGTTGCATGGGACATACTTGCATTTTAAAAATTACTAATTTTTCATATGATATTCAAATTTAACTAGCCATCTTGCATTTTATCTGGCAATCCTAATCCAGGATTGAATACCACACAATAGGAGTTGAACTATATATATAGCCTTCTGATCTACCTTGTAACTCTCAATGAAAGCAGACTCAGGATTAAAGTCCAAGAACTGAGAGTACAGTTAATTGGCTAATCAATATAACAAATGACAATATCCCCTTACTTGCTGTGTAACATTGGGACAGTCAATCTCCCTGAACCTCCATTGTTTATCTAGCCAATAAAAGAAAACCAAGATTTTACCTAATAAGTGCTGGATGCAATGTTAGACACTTCTGTGTGTGTGCTGTCTCCCCTGGAATATTCAGACAAACTAGTGTGTGAAAAGGCACTTTGTAAGTGGAAGTGGGCTGTAAAATATGTAAAGTATTAGTATTAGTGTAGTAGCTATCTGCAGCTGATTTTCTTTACTGGAAACTTGAAGGGAAAGAAGCTTCCCTGGCTTGCTGTTATTGTATAGAAAAATCACTGGGATCTAGTGTCTAGGGCAATGATTCTTGACTAATGGTGATTTTGCTCACCAGGGGACATTTGGCAATGTTTGCAGACAGTTTTGGTTGTCAGACTGGGTGATGGATACTGCTGGCATCTGGTGAGTGGAACCAAGGATGTTGCTAAACATCCTATAGTACACAGGACTGTCCCCTATAGCAAAGAATTACCTGGCTTAAAATGTCATCTGGTTGAGAAATCATGGTCTGGAGTACTGAAAAACAGAATTTATATCCCAGTTGTAACACTTAGCAGCTGACTGACTCGTGGACTTTACCTCCCTGGGCCTCAGTGTCCTCTTCTGCCTGAATTCTTACTTACCCAGCTTTGCCTTTGGCATAAAGCTATATCAGGCCAGAAAAAGGGGTACTTTTTTTTTCTCATTTGCACAAAAGCACATAAAAAACCAGATGGCACAAAATAGCAGCCCTGCCATTGAGAACCAGGCCTTAGACTGAGTGTGGTGAAACCAGACCTGAAGCAGGTACAGCTTCTATCCTGGAGAAGCCTATAGTCTGAAGCTGTGGTTCCTAAGTGGTATGATGGAAGTGCTCAATGAATGGCAGACAGAACAGCAAGATATTGCAAAAAAACAATAATGGTACTCTGAGTGTTGGTCACAGAAGGGCTTCCTGTAGGTCAGGGTGGGTGTGGTCTTCAAGATGGACCTTGGAGAGTATAGAGGAATAAGATAAGCAGAAGAAGGGAACAACATAGGCAAAACTTGGGAAAGGAGGCTCCTTTCCCAGGTCAGATCGGCTGAAACAGAGGCTTCCTGCAGGAGAGAAGAGGCAGGTATAGTTGGAGAGGTATGGACAGTTCATTTTTAGAGGTCAGACTAACAGGGCTACTTAACAGCTCAGGTCAAGCCTTCACAGGATCTCTCTGTTGATAAGTGTGTGATGGGAGTGAATCAAAATGCAGAGAAAAAAGAATCATATAATTCCACCTCAAAAGTCAAGTGAATTCTCTTCTACATTATACTGGAAATCCTAGAGAGTATAACAAAACAAGGGGGAAAGAAAAAGCACCAACTGTAAAGGAAAAGTAAAACTGCCTTTATAATATATTGCTTGTGAGGAAATTTTTACATGTTAACATAAAAAAAATCCTAAGTAGACTATAACAGTGCTAAAACTAATAGGTGAATTTAACAAGATCCCAGAATACAAGGTGAATATATGAAAATAAGTTGTGTTTCTATAATCTAGCAACAAACAATCGGAAAATCACATTTTCAAAAAAATATCATTTACAATAGCATCAAAAATAAGAAAAAGGGAAAAGTTTTACAAATGTGTACAAGACCTGTACATAGAATAGTATAAAACACTGCTGAGAGAAATTAAGAACAAAATAAATGAAGAGATATATACCATGTTCATGGATTGGGAAACTCAATATTAAGATGTTAATTCTCTTCAAATTGATCTATTGATTCAACGTAATGCTAAGCAAAATCCAAGCAGGATTTTGGGGGGGCAGGAATCAACAAATTGATTCTAAAATTGATATGGAAATGCAAAGGACTCAGAAGCACTAAAACAATTTTGAAAAAATAAGGACAAAGTTAGAGGACTTATGCTACCTGATTTCAAGACCCACTTAGAAAGCTACAGTAATTAAGACAGAGTGGAAATGGCATAAGGATAGATTCAGATAAAGTCAATGAAATAGAATAGAGAATCCAGAAATAAATCCATACATACATGATTGAGTTTTACCAAAGGTGTTAATTCAATAGAGAAAAGACAGGGAAGTTCCCAGGTGGTCTAATGGTTAGAATTTGGTGCTTACAGTGCGATGCCTGAGTTTGATCCCTGATCAGAGAACTGTCTGATGTGCCAAGGATGCACGCATGCTAAGTCACTTCAGTCATGTCCAATTCTTTGCGACACTATGAACCGTAGCCCACCAAGCTCCTCTGTCCACAGGATTCTCCAGGCAAGAATACTTCAGTGGTTGCCATTCCCCCTCCAGGGGATCCTCCCCACCGAGGGATTGAACCCCTGTTTCCTGCATCTCCTGCACTGGCAGGCGAGTTCTTTAACACTAGCACCACTGGGGAGCCCAAAGTTAAACATACATCTATTCTATTACCTCAAAATTCCACTTTTAGGATTCACCCAAGGTATATTAAAACATAGGCACCCCAAAAAAGCATATATGCAAAAATTCTATAGCAACTTTATTCACAATAATCCCAAACTGGAAACAAATGCTTATGAACCATTGAATGGACAAATTGCAGTTTTTCATATAAACAGTGTATTTCCAGGTACTTGGTAATAAAAAGGAAGGAACTACTATTACATGCAACAATTTCTTTTTACCACAAAGGCATTGTGGTGCGCAAAAGAGATCAGACTCAAAAGAGGGCATACTATCTGATTCCATTAAGACAAAAATTCAAAATCAGAGCTAATCTATAGGGAGGGCAAGCAGGTTGTCTCATGCAAGGCTAGGGGTGGGGAGGAGGGCTGATTGCATCCCAAGGGATGGAGACAGGTAACAGAAATATTCTGTATCTTGACTGCAGTGGTGGCTCCATGAGTATAAACTCACCAAGCTGCACACTTGAAATGTGTATATGCTATTGTTTGTAAAATATACCTCAGTAAAATTAATTTTAAAAATCTCAAGAGAAACAGTATTGTATAGTAATAAAAGAAATTGGAAGGAATCTAAATGTTAATGAAAATGGATAATAAGCCATCATATATTCAGTAACTGGGGAACTATACAGCAGTAAAAATGAATGAACCAGAGAGAGCATACACATAAGTATGGACAAAGCTAAAAAAAACATAAGATTGAATGAAAAAAAAGCAGACTCCAGCAGAATACGTTAATATGATGTATTATTTAAGATATAATCACATGTAAAGCAATTCTATTCATTGTTCAAAGATCCACACATACATGATAAATGCATGAATAAGAACATTGAAATTATAAACATCAAATTCAGTAGACTAGTGAGTGGAATTTCTTACCAGTAGAGAGTGCATGGATGGTTCCTGTATTTCTTTATGTTGTTTGTGTGCTTTAAAGACTTCGCAGGAAAACAAACCACAAACTAACGAAAACCTAAACCCAAAAACCACCTCCAGCTGGGAGACAGTCTAGCTGGTATCAAGAGATCTGAGCTTCGGTCCAGTTTGTCCTTGGACTTCATGTTCCAGCCTGGCAAAGTCACTTTTTTCAGGATGAGAGGCAGGAGCCTCACGCTGGAAAAAGAGGGTAAGAATCCATCGTGGGCATCTGAAGAGTGGTCATGCCTAGAACCGGCACTCAAAGGGAATTAATGCATGTCGGCATCCTTTCTTTGCCTCTCCAATGAAGTGAAACTGCAAGGGAAGGGGAGCCGGGAAGGGGATGGGAGAGCCCTGGGGGAGGGGTGTCGGGCGGGCACAGCTGGAGGCAGTAGGTCTAGAGGAGAGGGGCTGCTCCGCGGTGTCCAGAGTCCAGGGACTCGGGGTGGACCACTCAGAGAGCAGAACCGAACCCTCACCGCGGGTTGTGCTCGGGTCCTTGTGGACTTCTGTCACTGAGCTGCGCGACCCTTAACAGCAAGGGGCGTGTCTTACCAGACCCCTGAGAATCCCGCTCCGGAGCAAGGCTGCCAGATCTAGAGCGCATGGTTTAGAGAACCCCGCCCAAGAGGCTTCCAGTTACTGCGCGGTTGGCCTGGTGCCAGGCTTCCTGCTCTCCCATCAACTACTGCCCTAACGCAGAGAGGGAAAGTGACCAGTCTAAGGTCACAACACAGGTGATTGTTACTTCACCTCTCTGGGTCCAGTTTTCCTATGGGTAGAGTGAGTGAAAAATTGTGTGTGTACATGTGTGTGTCTGGAAGACTCCATACCAAAGTATCAATGGATATTTCTATATGGTGAGGTTATGGGTGACTGTTATTTTTAATTTGGTTTATCCTTGTTTTCTAATTTATTGTTTCATAATGAATATATATGTATTTATTTTTATTTTTATTAAGAGAGTAACAGCACAGAATTGTAAGAATTTAAGGAAACTGTGACAAGCACAGAGCACAATTTCTAGTTCACAGTGTGTTCTTCATAAGTTTAAGTTCTCTCTGTTCACTCTTCCCTCTTACACTTACCTGCCCTTCTGGTTGGAGACTCTGGCCCCCAGACCTCAGGTTGGGAAGAAGGTGTGGTGGTACAGAATTCTATTTACTAGCTGTGTGCTGCTGCTGCTGTGTCCGACTCTGTGCGACCCCATAGACGGCAGCCCACTAGGCTCCGCCATCCCTGGGAGTCTCCAGCCAAGAACACTGGAGTGGGTTGCCATTTCCTTCTCCAATGCATGAAAGTGAAAAGTGAAAGTGAAGTCGCTCAGTCATGTCCGACTCTTAGCAACCCCATGGACAGCAGCCTACCAGGCTCCTCCCTCCATGGGATTTTCCAGGCAAGAGTACTGGAGTGGGGTGCCATTGCCTTCTCCGACTAGCTGTGTAGCTTTGGATAAATCACTTGACCTCTTTGAGTCTCAGTTACCTTGTCTGCAGAATGGGAAGAAAAACAAAGGAAGTTTTCAAGGACTACATGGCATACAAGATGGGAAACTGCCTGGCATAGAGTAGGTCTGCAGTAAGTGTCTGTAGGAAGGAACATGAGGCACCTGATAAAGGAACAAGCATTACAGAAGGTTCTAGACCAGAAGAGGTCGAAGATTCTAGCATAGATTCCGAAGAGTCCAAGGGGTCCACAGATAGAGCTCAGCATGGGAGAGGTCCGTGAACTTGGATTGAAAAAAGTGACATCCTTGTTTTTACTACCTCTAAGTCAAACTTAGCATTTCCTTCTATCATGCACATAAGCAACATCACATAGTATTAGCAGAACCTGTGACTTTGTCACCAGTGGTGTGTGTGTGCTCAATCGCTTCAGTCATGACCGACTCTGTAACCCTGTGAACTCTAACCCGCCAGGCTTCACCGTCCATGAAATTCTCCAGGCAAGAATACTGGAGTGGGTTGCCATGCCCTCCTCCAGGGGATCTTCCTGACCTAGGGATCAAACCCACATCTCTTGCATCTCCTGCTTTTGCAGACAGATTGTTTATCATCTGAGCCACCAGGGAAGCCCTGTCACCAATAGAAATCATAGTTATTTTTGTATTGCATTACAGTAGCAATATCTTGAAATATTATTTTTATACTCATTCACCACCTCAAAATTAACAATAGTTAATAGATAAATCTCTATATCTTATTATTTCATATGTTAAAAAGAACTAATTCACAAAATAACTATTTTGATAATGCTTCCGGATAACTGGTATACTTTGTAATTCTAGTTTACTTTTTGTTGTTAAATATATTCTTCTGAATAGGGGACCATACTCTTCATCAGTGCCAAGAGGACTGTTGGCTAGACAGACATGGTCCTAGTCCCTCCTGGGCCATTGGCTGCTTGGTGATATTGGGCTTGTTATCTCTCTCAGAGGCATAATCATCCCTACCAGGTTCACTCCACAGGGTTGCTGGAGAAACAAATTAATTCTTGGCAGGAAAGGGCTTTGGAAACTGTTGGCAGCTTCCCAATTTGCCAAAAGCCAGAGCAGAGTGTTTTGTATCTCACAGCTGAATCCCATGTCTTCAGGAGACCTTGCTCCTTTCCACGGGACTCCAAACCCTTCCTCTTTAATCTCTACCTGATAAAGAAACCAAAGTGCACCTCCCTTAGAGTATGTCATCTAGTTCCCAGTATGCAGAGATTCACAGGAGGAATTTTCTGGAGGATAAAACAATTCCTTCCAGTTTCCATATTTGACCTTACAGTGGCTGTTGAAGATACTACCCCCTCAAAACTCCTCCCTTCTCCTTCAGATGGTGATCCTTCTGTGGCCATGGTCCCTGCATTTCCCCTTTCCCTGCCCTGTCCTAGATCATCTGTCTGGCTTCCATTCTATACGGTGTCTCTGGGCAAACCCAGATCTGATCTCCCTCAGGGGACCCAGTGCCCAGGTCAAGGGCATGGCACATATCAGCATCTGAGGAGCTGGCCTGGATGAAGAAAAGGAACCTGAAGCACAGAGAAAAAAAGTAGAGAAGGGGAGAGCTGGGGCTTGAGGTCCCCTCATGCCCATTATTTATCCCATTCACATTGAAAGCAAGAGATAGAGGAACTGGGAACTCCCACAGCATCACATCAGCTATTTCTTACTCTCCTCACTGCTGTAAGAAATCAGGAGAGCTAAAGATTTTGTAATCATTTGCGAGTTCCTGCTCATCAGCACAATGGGAGGTGTCAGATTCAGTGGCTTTCAAACCTTTTTGACATGACTCAAAATGAGAAATCCTTTTCACATTGTGATCAGGACCACAATACATACAGACATATGTAACTGAAACATTTTATGAAAGAATACTTAGCTTTACTATTTGCAGTATACTTTTTCTATTCCATTAATTTTTTTTTCTTAATGCTAGCTGTAACTCATCCACTGATTACATGATTCACAGGTCCTTTTCAGCCTGAGCACTCTGTGATTGACTGAATAGGAATTATTGACAACTAAAGTCCAACAGTCCTTAGTCCTGGTTCAGTGTAACTGGGCCAAACTGTGCACCTTAACTTAGAGCCTGGGTCTCCCCAGTGTACCCTGACCGGACAGACAGATAATCTACAAAGGCTTCCTACAGATCCTTTAGACTGTAGGAAGGAGCTTCTTCTGATCCTAATAAGAACACTAACCTTGTGATCTGGAAAGGTTATGTGAAAATGGTCAGGCCTATTGGCTTGCTCCTGGGTGGGTGGAGTTACCATCTGAACATCCACTAGCCCCCTTATCCTAGGCCAGTGTGAGAGAGAGTGTGAACAGGGGAGTGTGAACAAGTCAGTGCATGAGCTAGCTGCTCAGGGAAAGGAAGTCACAGGCAAGGAAGCCAAAGGATGACAACATGTAAAAGTCATTGAAAAAGAGGTTCTTTGGGAACCCCAGAAAGATCAAGGGCTTGGGAACAAGAAAAACCCAGGTTAAAACCCTATGGGCTTAAGAGCTCAGGAAAATGATTTTCATCTGATCCTTAGCTCTCATTTATAAAATAAGTTTGAAAATTCCTGGTCCTCTGGGTTGTTGTGAAGGTTAAGTGAGACCGTGTGTTAATCATACCTGTGCTGACCCTACTCTGGGGTCGATGGCAGGTCCCTCGTCTGTGTCCTACCCTAGCCTGGAACTGCCCGGGGATTCCCAGTGACCTGTACCATGCGTGCCTAGCACAATGGCTGGTGCTCAGCACAGGTGTGGGATCCAAGCCGGTGACTTCGATTCCCGCTTTGCCACCCTGAACATGGGCTGTCTCTCTGAGCACCCAGCGCCCGAGTGCGTCCACCGGGAATGGAGTGCGGCGAGCGGGAGCCGCGGGCAGAGACAAGCGGCGGCTCCTGGCTCCGGGCTCCGCGAGTCGCCCCCCGCTCCGCGCTCGGGCGCGATCCCCCGCCCGCCTTCCCGCCCTTCTCCACTCCCACCGCTTCTCGGCCCTCCTCCTTCCTTCCTCCCTCTCCCTCCTCCGTCCCCACTCTTGGCGAGACCTGTCCGCGCACCCGATTGCCTCTCTCGGTCCTCTCCAGGGTCTTGGGGACTCTAGGTCTCTCGCCGCTCCGCCTGCGCCCATCTGTGTCTCTCTGCGCCGTCTCTGTGTCTCTCTGGCTATCCCTGCCTCCCCCTGCGTCTCTTTCTCGGGCTCACTGCTGTCTCCGTCCGTCAGTCCGTCTGGGGGCCCGGGGTGGCGGCGGGCCGCGGGCGGGTCTCGATGAGCGGTGCCTGCACGAGCTACGTGAGCGCCGAGCAGGAGGTGGTGCGTGGCTTCAGCTGCCCGCGGCCGGGGGGCGAGGCGGCCGCGGTCTTCTGCTGCGGCTTCCGCGACCACAAGTACTGATGCGACGACCCGCACAGCTTCTTCCCCTACGAGCACAGCTACATGTGGTGGCTCAGGTACAGGCCCTGGCCCTCACCCCACCTAGAACCCCGCTCCCGTCCTAGCCCTCTTGCTCGATCTTCGGCCCAATCCTCATCCAGATGTGTACCCCAGAGTCAGCATCGACCCCCACCCCGCCTTTACCCCCTCAGGCTCTCACCAACCCAGATCTCTCCTGCAGCCGCTTCTCCGCTCCATTCCCCCATTTTAACCCAGCCGTAATTCAGATCCATCCTTGAACCTTACCCCAACTCCACCCTGGAAAAGCTTCATTTTATCCCCACTCCAAATGTCATCATCCACCACCCTCAACCCAAATTACATAACCCCCACCCTAACAGCAAACTCCCATTCTGCAGCATTCACAGGATAATTCCTCCTTTATCTCTGTGCCCAGCGGAGTCCCCTTCCTAATATCATCACCAGCCTCTTCCCCAACCTTACCCACTCCCCAGTACCGATCCAAGCCCTTACTCTTTCAGGAGCCCTAATCTCCTCCTTCATTCTCCCTGCAACCCCACCTCAGTTCTCCTTCCCCACCCTGACTCCAAACATTTTCTAGACCTCACTCACAAGCCTTAATACCTCATCAGATGCTATTCCCCAACTCAACCCAAGTCTCAGCCCAGCCTCAGTCCTTTTGTTCCTGCTCATATGTAGTCATTCTTTCAGCCACCCTTTCCTGTGAACTTTGCATGCCACGTCCTGTGGTGAGTTCTAAGCGAAGGCAGATGACCAGAGATTCAGAGTTGCCTTCAGGTTCATCATTAAGCAATAACATAATGCCACAGCAGAAGTGAGATCAGGGTATTTGTGGTGAACCCCCACCCACAGGACTCCAGTCTCCTCACTTGTTCAGAGAAGATGATAAGGCCAGTGCTGACATTCCTGGAGCCTAAGTGTGGAGCTGAGAGGGCAATAGATCAATAGGTCTCAGTCTCTCCGGGTCTCCAGAGGCCTCATCCAGAAAACAGGACCCGGTTCTGAGTCTGCTCTGGAAAACAGGCATCAGCAAAAATGGGGTGGGCCATCTTTGCAGACACTGATCTTCCTCCCTGGAGGTATGTGACTGGAGGCCGCATGCCCTCTGGGTAGGAAAGAATAGCCTGCCTCAAACATTCTCTGAGCCACTTTTCATTTATCAGATGGGGATGATGTTGCTAACTAGGGCAAGGGCCAAATGAGATCAAGATCAAGGTAAAGTCAGCTTGGCATATGCCAGTAACAGTTACAGATATCACTGCTTTTTCTAGACACCTTGGTTTGTAATTTCAAATGATTTTCAGACGGCCAGGTTTTCAAATCCTGAACATTTGGCTGCTGCCGCCTGCAGAATTATATTCATATATTCTCAATTCACTCGTATTTTTGTTCATTCACTGTAGCTTTTCCTTTGTGCCAGGTGCTATGCTAGGCATAGTTCAGTTGCAAAGTCATGTCCAACTCTTTTTGCCCTCATGGACTACAACATGCCAGGCTTCCCTGTCCTTCACTATCTCCCTGAGTGTGTCCTTCACTATCTCCCTCAGGTCCACTGAGTTGAGGATGCCATCCAACCATCTCATCCTATGTCATTCCCCTCTCCTCCTGCCTTCAATCTTCCCTAACATCAGGGTCTCTTCCAATGAGTCAGTTCTTTGCATCAGGTGGCCAAAGTATTGCAGTTTCAACTTCAGCATCAGTCCTTCCAATGAACACCCAGGACTGATCTCCTTTAGGATGGACTGGTTGGATCTCCTTGCAGTCCAAGGGACTCTCAAGAGTCTTTCCAACACCACAGTTCAAAAGCATCAATTCTTCGGCACTCAGCTTTCTTTATAGTCCAACTCTCACATCCATACATGACTACTGGAAAAACCATAGCCTTAACTAGATGGACCTTTGTTGGCAAAGTGATGTCTCTAATTTTTAATATGCTATCTAGGTTTGTCATAGCTTTCCTCCAAAGAACAAGCGTCTTTTAATTTCATGGCTGCAGTCACCATAAGCAGTGATTTTGGAGTCCAAGAAAATAAAATCTGTTACTGTTTCCACTTTTTCCCCAACTGGTTGCCATAAAGTGAAGGGACCAGATGCCATGATCTTAGATTTTTGAATGTTGAGTTTTAAGCTAGGTTTTTCCC
The DNA here is from genome assembly GCA_007570785.1 of Antilocapra americana. Lineage (NCBI taxonomy): Eukaryota > Metazoa > Chordata > Mammalia > Artiodactyla > Antilocapridae > Antilocapra > Antilocapra americana. Next base: position 5,755,174 of record ML663016.1, read on the forward strand.
TCCCCTCTTTCACCCTCATCAGGCGGCTCTTTAGTTTCTCTTCACTTTCTGCCATTAGGGTGGTGTCATATCTCAGGTTATTGATATTTCTTCCAGCAATCTTGAATCCAGCTTGTGATTCATCCAGTCTGGCATTTCACATAATGTACTCTGCATATAAGTTAAATAAGCAGGGTGATGATATACAGCCTTGAGGTACTCCTTTCCCAATTTTGAACCAATCTGTTGTTCCATGTCCAGTTCTAACTGTTGCTTCTTGACCCACATACAGGTTTCTCAAGAGACAGTGATCTGTTACTCTGATCTCTTTTAGAATTTTCCACAATTTGTTGTGATCCACACAGTCAAAGGCTTCAGTGTAGTCAATGAAGCAGATGCTTTTCTGGAATTCTCTTGCTTTCTCTATGACCCAGTGTATGTTGGTAATTTGATCTCTGGTTCCTCTGCCTTTTCTAAATCCAGCTTTCACATCTGAAAGTTCTTGGTTCATGTACTGTTAAAGCTTAGCTTGAAAGATTTTGAGGATTACCTTGCTAGCAAGTGAAATGAGTAAAATTGTATGGTAGCTTGAGCATTTTTTGGCATTGCCCTTCTTTGAGATTGGAATGAAAATTAACCTTTTCCAGTCCTGTGGCCACTGCTGAGTTTTCCAAATTTGCTAACATATTGAGTGCAGCACTTTCACAGCATCATCTTTTAGGATTTTAAATATCTCATCTTGAATTCCATCACCTCCACTAATTCTGTTCATAGTGATGTTTCCTAAGGCCGACTTGACTTCACACTCCAGGATGTCTGGCTCTAGGTGAATGATCACACAATTGTGGTTATCCTGGTCATTAAGACCTTTTCTATATAGTTCTTCTATGTATTCTTGCCACCTCTTCTGCTTCTGTTAAGTCCTTGCCATTTCTGTGCTCTATTGAGCCCATCTTTGCATGAAACGTTCCCTTTCTCCAGTTTTCTTGAAGAAATCGCTAAATTTCCCATTCTATTGTCTTCCTCTTTCTTTTCATTATTCACTTAAGAAGGTTTTCTTATCTCTCCTTGCTATTCTCTGTAACTCTACATTTAGTTGAGTATATCTTTCCCTTTCTCCTTTGCCTTTTGCTTCTCTTCTTTTCTCAGCTATTGTAAGGCCTCCTCAGACAACCACTTTGCCTTCTTGCATTTCTTTTTCTTGGGGATGGTTTTGGTCACTGACTCTTGTACAGTGTTACGAAACTCCGTCCATAGGTCTTCAGGCACTCTGTCTACCAAATCTAATGCCTTGAATCTATTCATTTCCTCTACTGTATAATCATAAGGGATTTGATTTAGGTCATACCTGAATGGCCTAGTAGTTTTCCCTGTTTTCTTCATTTTAGCCTGAAATTTGCCATAAGAATCTGATGATCTGAGCCACAGTCAGCTCCAGGTCTGGTTTTGCTGACTGTATAGAGCTTCTCCATCTTTGACTATAAAGAATATAATCAATCTGATTTCAGTATTGACTATCTGGTGCTGTGAAAGGGCTGTACTCAATATGCCAGCAAATTTGGAAAACTCAGCAGTGGCCACAGGACTAAAAAGGTCAGTTTTCCTCCCAATCCCAAAGAAAGGCAATGCCAAAGAATGCTCAAACTACCACACAATTGCACTCATCTCACATGCTAGCAAAGTAATGCTCAAAATTCTCCAAGCCAGGCTTCAGCAATATGTGAACCGTGAACTTCCAGATGTTCAAGCTGGTTTTAGAAAAGGCAGAGGAACCAGAGATCAAATTGCCAACATCCACTGGATCATCGAAAAAACAAGAGAGTTCCAGAAAAACATCTACTTCTGCTTTATTGACTATGTCAAAGCCTTTGACTGTGTGGATCACAATAAACTGGGGAAAATTTGGAAAGAGATGGGAATACCAGACCACCTTACCTGCCTCTTGAGAAACCTGTATGCAGTTCAGGAATCAACAGTTAGAACTGGATATGGAACAACAGACTGGTTCCAAATTGGAAAAGGAGTATGTCAAGGCTGTATATTGTCACCCTGCTTATTAACTTCTATGCAGAGTACATCATGAGAAATTTTGGGCTGGAGGAAGCACAAACTGAAATCAACATTCCCGTGAGAAATATCAATAACCTCAGATATGCAGATGACATCACCCTTATGGCAGAAAGTGAAGAGGGACTAAAAGGCCCCTTGATGAAAGTGAAAGAGGAGAGTGAAAAAGTTGGCTTAAAGCTCAACATTCAGAAAACTAAGATCATGGCATCTGGTCCCATCACTTCAAGGGAAATGGATGGGCAAACAGTGGAAACAGTGTTAGACTTAATTTTGGGGGGCTCCAAAATCACTGCAGATGGTGATTGCAGCCATGAAATTAAAAGATGCTTACTCCTTGGAAGGAAAGTTAGGACCAACCTAGATAGCATATTGAAAAGCAGAGACATTACTTTGCCAACAAAGGTCCATCTAGTCAAGGCTATGGTTTTTCCAGTAGTCATGTATGGATGTGAGAGTTGGATGGTGAACAAAGCTGAGTGCCGAAGAAATGATATTTTTGAACTGTGGTGTTGGAGAAGACTCTTGAGAATCCCTTGGACTGTAAGGAGATCCAAACAGTCCATCCTAAAGGAGATCCGTTCTGGGTGTTCATTGGAAGGACTGATGCTGAAGCTGAAACTCCAACATTTTGGCCACCTCATGCTAAAAGTTGACTCATTGGAAAAGACCCTGATGCTGGGAAGGATTGGGGGCAGGAGGAGAAGGGGATGACAGAGGATGAGATGGCTGGATGGCATCACTGACTTGATGGACATGGGTTTGGGTGGACTCCGGGAGTTGGTGATGGACAGGGACGCCTGGTGTGCTGTGATTCATGGCGTCCCAGAGTCGGACATGACTGAGCTCCTGAACTGAACTGATCTGGCAATGTCCATATGCAGAGTTGTCTCTTGTGTTGTGGGAAGAGGGTGTTGGCTATTACCAGTGTGTTCTCTTGACAATACTCTGTTAGCCTTTGCCCTGCTTCATTTTTGTTCTCCAAGGCTAAACTTGCCTGTTACTCCAGGTATCTATTGGCTTCCTACTTTTACATTCCAATCCCTCTCATGAAAAGGACATTTTTTGTGTGTTAGTTCTAGAAGGTCTTGTAGGTCTTCATAAAACTGTTCAGCTTCTTTGGCATCAGTGGTTGGAGCATAGACCTGGATTACTATGTTGTTGAATGGTTTGCCTTGAAAACAAACCAAGGTCATTCTGTTGTTTTTGAGATTGCACCCAAGTACTTCATTTTAAGACTCTCTGTGGACTATGAGAGATACTCCATTTCCTCTAAGAGATTCTTACCACAGTAGTAGATATAATGGTCATCTGAATTAAATTCATCCATTTCCATCCATTTTAGTTCACTGATTACTGAAATGTCAGTATTCACTCTTGCCATCTCCTGTTTGACCACATCAAATTTACTTTTATTCATGGACCTAACATTACAGGTTCCTATGCAATATTATTCTTTACAGCATCAGACTTTACTTTCACCATCAGACACAACCACATCAATGTCCATAAAATGGACAGGTCCAGATGGACAGTTCTGACAAAATGTGGTCCACTGAAGGAAAGTATGGCAAACCGCTTTCAGCATTCTTTTCTGGAGAACCCCATGAACAGTACGAAAAGGCAAAAAGTAGGACAACAGAAGATGAGCCCCCGCGGTCAATATGGGTCCAATATGCTACTGGGGAAGAGCAGATAAATAGCTCCAGAAAGAGAGCTGGGCCAAAGTGGAAACAATGCTCAGTTTTGGATGTGTCTGGTGGTTAAAGAACATTACTTCACACCATTTTAGGGCTAGTTTCATTTACATATTCACAGCCCTGGCACATCTTCTCTCCATTTTACAGATGAGAAAACGTGTAAGAGGTTAAGTTACTATCTTAGATTACCGCAATGTGAGGAAGTGTCAGAACTAGGATGAAAACTCAGATCTGTCTGGTCCCAAGCCCCGGCTTGAGCTGCTCCACAAATGTCTGAGTCTATATGACTCTCGTAACCTGATCTACTCAGATCACTTGAAAAGTCATTGGCTGACCCTCTGCTGTCTTCTGGGCACTGTTGTGGCACTTGGGGATATAGAAATGAGTAAATCTCTCAGCACCCAATCAGAATCCCATTCCACTTCTACCACCCGCCTTGCCTGGGACCCTCCTGAGACGTGGAGTGCTTTAGTGGCTCAGACAGTGAGATAGTGGTTGCATGAAGTGAACTGTGAGGACACATTGCATATCAGTGTGCTTCAAAGTTTATGACCCCAAGGGCAGCCTGTAGGGCTGACTTCTCCTGTGTGCACGTTAAGTTGCTTCAGTCGTTTCTGACTCTTTGTGACTCTAAGGACTATATAGCCTGCCAGGCTCTTCTGTCCGTGGGATTCTCCAGGTAAGGATACTGGAGTGGGTTGCCATGCCCTTCTCCAGGGGATCTTCCCAACTCAGGGATCGAACCCATGTTTTCTGCAGCTCCTACACTGCAGGTGGATTCTTTTACTGCTGATCCACAAGGGAAGCCCCCTAGCCTTGGATAAAACATGGTTCATAAACATCACAGACAATTTCAAAGTGGAGAAGAGAAACTGGAGTCCTCAGGACATTAAGGTGATAGGTGTACTCCAGACCCTGAAATAACCCTTCTGGCATGTTCCTGTCGAGCCCCGCCATTGCAGGGTGGAGACCTTGTTTTGCTCTGGACTCCATTGGCCCTTTTCATGAAAAACAAAATTTGCAGGTAAACACTGTTTCCTTGGATAGTGCTAGAGGAGAACTGCCGTCTTTAAAAGCATGTCTCAGGAAATGAAGACTCTCTGTGGAGAAGCAGCTGGTGTTATCATGTGTCTGGTCGACTTTCCAAACACCCGTTATCAGTAGTTGTTTTTGATCAAGATGTGAGCCTGAGGGCTACAGCCTTGCTGAAGGGCAGAACAGGCAGTCAGGCACTGTAGGTACATGATCTCCTTTAATCTGTATGGACACCTGCTGAGATAGTGACTTTTACGAATGAAGGAAAATGAAGATCAAAAAGTGAAGTTTTCAGCTTATATGTGGGAGAGCCAGGATTCAGACTTAAAACTGCCTGACTCAAAACCTTAACAAATGTTAGATCACCCCTCCAGTTCTTTCCCAGAAGTCACAGTGGGTTACCTATCTTTCAGAGTCGTAGGTCTGTGAAATTCTAGGCTAGTGGCTCTTCAGTCCAGTTACCCACCATCAGCAAGAATCTTTAACTTCATTGAAAGGTGGATTCATCCAGGTCTTGTGCAAAGCTGTCTGATAATCAAAAACTCACCACCTCTTGAGGCAGTACATTCATCATGGGACAACTCTGATCATTTGAAGTTCATTATTTGAACTTCTTTTTTTTTTTAAATCACATCATATGGTATGTGAGATCTCCTTTCCCTGACCAGGGATTGAACCCAGGCAATGGCAGCAAAAGCCCAGAATCCTAACCATTAGACCACCAGGGAACTCCCTGGAGTTAATCTTATACTAGGACAGATTTTGCCCCCTTGAACCGTCCCCTGTTGTTCCCAGCTCTGTCCTTGAAGCTGGTTCCCCTGTCCCCAGGAAGACATTCAGTGCAGTGCCTATTACCCGACTGTCTGCTGATCTGGAATGCATCCCCCCAACTCTCTCACCCATTCCTCAAAGGATCCTACTTTCAGAGGGTTTTTCCAGCCAGGTATCCATAGATGTCCCTTGTAAAGGGTGTGGTCCTGTTGCAGGAAGGGGGACCCCTTCCAGGGCCTGAAATTGGGCCCTTGTCTAACACTCAGAAATGAATTGTCTGAGGAGACACATGTGCTGACAAAGCAAGAGATTTTCTTGGGAAAGGGCACCCAGGTGGAGAGCAGTAGGGTAAGGGAACCCAGGAAAACTGCTGTGTCACATGGCTTGCAGTCTTATGGTGATGGGATAAGTTTCCGGGTTCTCTTTAGCCAATCATTCTGACCCAGAGTCCTTCCTGGTGGTGTACACCTTGTTCAGCCAAGATGGATGCCAGAGAGGAGGATTTTGGGAGGTGCTCGGACATGCGGTGTCTCCTTTTGACCTTTCCCGAACTCTTCCAGTTGGTGGAGGGTATTAATTGTGTTCCTTACCATAACCTCCTCATGTCCATTGAGTCGGTAATGCCATCCAACCGTCTCATCCTCTATTATCCCCTTCTCCTGCCTTCAATCTTTCCCAGTATCAGGGTCTTTTCATATGAGTCAGTCTTCGCATCCGGTGGCCACAGTATTGGAGTTTCAGCTTCAACATCAGTCCTTCCAATGAACACTCAGGACTGATTTCCTTTAGGATGGACTAGTTTGATCTCCTTGCAGTCCAAGGGACTCTCAAGAGTCTTCTCCAACACCACAGTTCAAAAACATCAATTCTTCGGCACTCAGCTTTCTTTATAGTCCAATTCTCACATCCATACACGACTACTAGAAAAACCATAGCTTTGACTAGATGGACCTTTGTTGGCAAAGTCATGTCTCTGCTTTTTAATATGCTGTCTAGCTTTTCTTCCAAGGAGCAAGCATCTTAACTGCATGGCTGCAGTCACCATCGGCAGTGATTTTGAAGCCCAAAAAAATAAAGTCTGTCACTGTTTCCACTGTTTCCCCATGTATTTGCCATGAAGGATGGGACCAGATGCCATGATTTTAGCTTTCTGAATGTTGAGTTTTAAGCCAACTTTTCCACTCTCCTCTTTCACTTCCATCAAGAGGCTCTTTAGTTCTTCTCTGCTTTCTGCCATAAGGGTGGTGTCATTTGCATATCTGAGGTTATTGATGTTTCTTGTGGAAATCTTCATTCCAGCTTGTGTTTCATCCAGTCCAGCATTTCTCATGATGTACTCTGCATATAAGTTAAATAAGCAGGGTGACAATACACAGCCTTGAGGTACTCCTTTCCCAGTTTGGATCCAGTCCGTTGTTCCATGTCCAGTTCTTACTGTTGCTTCCTGACCTGTATACAGATTTCTCAAGAAGCAGGTTAGGTACTGTCATCTCTTTAAGAATTTTCCACAGTTTGTTGTGATCCACACAGTCAAAGGCTTTGGCATAGTCAATAAAGCAGATGTTTTTCTGGAACTCTCTTGCTTTTTTGATGATCCAACAGATGTTGGCAATTTGATCTCTGGTTCCTCTACCTTTTCTAAATCCAGCTTGAATGTCTGGAAGTTCACAGTTCATGTACTGTTGAAGCCTGGCTTGGAGAATTTTGAGCATTACTTTGCTAGTATGTGAGATGAGTGCAATTGTGTGGTAGTTTGAGCATTCTTTGGCATTGACTTTCTTTGAGATAGGAATGAAAACTGACCTTTTCCAGTCCTGTGGCCCATATTGAGTGCAGCACTTTCACAGCATCATCTTTTAGGATTTGAAATAGCTCAACTGGAATTCCATCACTTCCACTAGCTTTGTTTGTAGTGACACTTCCTGAGGCCCACTTGACTTCACATTCCAGGATGTCTGGCTCTAGGTGAGTGATCACACCATCCTGATTATCTGGGTCGTGAAGATCTTTTTTGTATAGTTCTTCTGTGTATTCTTGCCACCTCTTCTTAGTATCTTCTGCTTCTGTTAGGTCTCTACCATTTCTGTCCTTTATTGTGCCCATCTTTGCATGATATGTTCCCTTGGTATCTCTAATTTTCTTAAAGAGATTTCTAGTCTTTCCCATTCTATTGTTTTCCTCTATTTCTTTGCATTAATCACTGAGGAAGTCTTTCTTATCTCTCCTTGCTATTCTTTGGAACTTTGCATCAGATGAGTATATCTTTCTTTTGCTCCTTTGCCTTTCACTTCTCTTCTTTTCTGAGAAAAGCTTTTTGTAAGGCCTCCTCAGACAACTGTTTTGCCTTTTTGCATTTCTTTTTCTTGGGGATGGTCTTAATACCTGCCTCTTGTACAATGTCACGAACCTCCGTCCATAGTTCTTCAAGCACTCTGTCTATCAGATCTAATCCCTTGAATCTATTTGTCACTTCCACTGTATAACTGTAAGGAATTTGATTTAGGTCATACCTGAATGGTTTAGTGGTTTTCCCTACTTTCTTCAATTGACGTCTGAATTTGGCAATAAGGAGTTCATGATCTGAGCCATAGATAACAGCCTTATAAACAGTGAGTAGATCCAAAGAAAGGAAATAATATTTAATTAAAATACTAAACGAAAAAGTATTAAACTAATACTAAAGACTACAAAGTACTACGTGCTCAGTGTGGGGAAAAAATGGAAAGGACAAGAGAAACAGAAAAGGAAAGCAATCATGGGAGATCTGCAGTGTCTTAGCTTCCCTAGAAGACTGGGAAACAAAGGATTTTAAGGCAAGCAGTTTACATGACAAATGATCCTTGAAAATACTGGTACAGGGTGGAGAAGTGAGATGGGAAAGGGAATGAGCTAATGATGGTGTGCTGCCAAGCAAGTCACCACCAAGGGCCACCAGTGTTTAAACTGCTATCCTGTGCCAGCCACTGTAGTTAGAACATGCATCTCAGAGTCATCCCACCTGAGGGCCAGGGAGCTGGGTATTTCCATTCAGTTTCTTTTAATCATTGGCTATATGCTGGAAGGAGAAGGGAGGCATCCATTTTCCTATACTTTGGACCTGTTCAGTGTGCAGAGATTCTTCTGGGCCCAGGAACGCTTTCAGGCAAAGAGAAACATATGCTGGCATTGAAACCCTGGCCAGAATATTCCAGAATTGTGAAATCCAGTGGGACACGGACAGGACATCCACAGCCTATGCTATACCCAGAGACAGCCCATTAGCATTTAGTGTATTTCCATCCAGCCTCACCTTGTTATGTTATATATGTACATGTTATATTTATGTATTTAATTAGGGCTATACTACATATTTAGTAGTGGGTCCTGCCTTTTTCACTTCACATTAACTCATCAGAATTTATCCTTGATCTTGCATTGTATTTGAAAACATATTTTTAATGGCTCTATACTATTCCATTGTAGGGATAGCCAATAATTTATTTGGCCCTGGGAAAGCAGACTCTCCAAAGCTCCAAGGTGTTTCTGTTTAGTGGGAGATAGCCATCAGCTAGCTGGGAGTGAAATCCAGCAGAAATAGCAAAGGCAGGAATCTGAGGCTGGGGTCAGGGTTGGGCTAGGGAAGGCAGAAAAGCTGCAGAAGGAGTTGTAGGCAGAAGGGGCACACAGGCAAGCCTGGTCCTACCACTGGGAGGACATCCCACAGTGTCTGACTCAAATTAGATACTCAATAATCATTGCTAAGTGCATACTATGTGCTAGGGCTTGTACAAGGGGAGAACAGAGCCAGTTAAACATGGTCTCAGTATGCCTACAAAGAACATATGAGGAATATGTTGAACTACTCTGTGCCAAGAATATTATAGATATCATTCACCCTCAGTGCCACCTGAGAGGTGCTGTGTTTTGATCATTATCACTTTTCAGGCAAAGAAGCTGAGACTCAACAGGCTTAATAATTTCATCAAGATGTCATATCAAGTTAGTTACAGATCTGGATCCTAAATTTACCAGGTGGGTCTATGAGAGTTCCAAAGCTCTTTGCTCTTTCCCTACCACACTGGACTCCCTGACCAAGTGGAAAGTGCTAATGACCCTAAGTAAGGTGTCCTGGCTGGGTAAGCCTGGCCTGGGAGAAGAAAAGAAAGAGAAAGAGGACCAAGAAAAGCATTGAGGAGGAGACATTGAGATGGACCTGCAAGGACAGGTAAAATTGTGATGTGGGGAGATGATGTGAAACAGGAAGACGGTGGCTCCTTGAACAAGCCAGAAGGTAGCTGTCTGGAGACCAGATGACCAGGGCCTGGCTTGGGGCAGAGGCAATGAGGTTGAGGGGTAAGGGACCTGCAGCAGAAAAGGGGTTCTAGATGTGGAGTCCACACTGATGTGATGACCCACTAGAGACTGGGTCAGAAATTACCTTGAAGGTGGATGGACAGTTAATATTAAATTGAGGCTTGCTATGTGAAATGGCAGTGTGGGGAGGGCTCTTAAGATCATCTTTAGGGGCTTCTCTGGGGGTCCAGTGGCTAAGACTCTGCCCTCCCAATGCAAGGGGGCAGCGTTTGCTCCTTGGTTGGGGAACCAGATCCCTTATGCCACAGCTAAGAGTTCCCGTGCCATAACTAAGACCTGGAGCAGCCCAATGAACTATCAATAAATAAAAATAATTATTGAAAAAGATCATCTCTAGCGTCTTGGGGTGGCAGCAGGTTGAGGAAAGGAGAGGAGAAGAAAGAGAACACAAACTAAGTCTCAACTACACGGTGGCACCGAGCCATGTCAAGTTATGTATGTGGTGAGGACTTGCCACGTAGCTGATGCTCTTTCCCAGGCTTAGGCCCCGAACGTCTGTTTAAGGGAACTAGAGACAGAACAAAAGCTAAGGTTGGCTGGTTCCTATAACACCTACATTATTTCTCCTGCAACATGCTGCCTTCTAAGCCCTTTCCTGACGCTCTGCTCGCCTGTGGCTTTCTGTCCCCAGTTTTGGCGCCCTTGTGGGCCTGTCCATAGCAGCAGTGGTCCTTCTGGTCTTTGTTGTCACCGCCTGTGTGCTTTGTTACCTGTTCATCAGCTCAAAACCCCACACAAAGTTGGACCCGGGCGTAAACTTACAGACTACAGGTACGAAAGGGGCCACGTGATTTCCTTGTATTCAGCAGGCTAGCACCTGTTCAGAGGGGAGATATTTGGAAATGATGTTTGGAATACTTATCTCATGTGTGTTTCTGGAACATTAAGAAGCACCAGTACATTTTGCAGAAGGGTCATGATAGGAATATTTTCATCACAAACTCTTCATGTGCTCATTGATAATCAAAATAATCCTATATTTGTTACAGGGAGCTATTACTAAGCATCCTATAATCTAGAGGACAGCACCCTGCAATAGAGGTACCTGACTCAAAACCTCCCTGGTGGTTCAGCAGTTAAGACTCTGTGCTTCCAGGGCAGGAGGCACAGGTTCTATCTCTGGTTAAGGAAAGTCCCACAGGCTGCATAACAAGGTCTAAAAAAACAAAAAAGGCTTATCTGACCTAGAATGTCAATAGTGTTGATGTTGAGAAACCTTAGAATAGAAAAAGACTCCAGAAAGAGACTAATTAAAATATAGTAACATGAATTAAATGTTTAATTTTTAAAATAAGAGAAATATTAGCAAATTTGCCTCCAACAAATGCAAATAACACAAAAGAGACTATGTATAAAGTTAAAAAAACAAAGTGGTGGACTGCAAAGATATTGTAAATACAAACACACAGTCAACCCTTCTTATTTGCAGATTCCATATTGGTGAATTTGTCTACTTGCTAGAATTAATTTGTAACCTGAAAAATCAATACTTTCAGTGTTTTTGAGGTCATTTGCAGACATGGATGTGCACAGAGCAACAAAAACTTTGAGTTGCCCTGTCACACCAAGGTTGCCCAGCTGAGACTGCACAAGGCTGAGCTTGCCTTTTTGTTTCAGCTCTCATACTATGAACAAGCGTCCTTTTCATGGTATATGTAGTGCCACATTTTTGCATTTTTGTGTTTTTATTGGCAATTTTTTTGCTGTCGAAAATGGCCCCCAAATATAACATTGAAGTGCTGTCTAGTATTCCTCAACATAAAAAGGCTGTCATGTGCCTTATGGAAAAAATACATGTGTTTGATACACTTTGTTCAGACAAGAGTTATAGTGCTGTTGGCGATGAGTTAAAGGTTATCAATTAGTAATATATATATTAAATAAGTTATCTTTAAGCAGAAACATACACAAAGCAGAATTATATATTGATTGTTTTACAAAATGTGACCAGAGGCTCACAGGAACCTTAATTTGTATTTCCCTAAGGAGCAATGATTCAGTTTTGCTAATTCAGTGTTAATGGTAACTTAATAGAACAAAATAACAGTAAGTAATGGGCTTCCCTGGTGGCTCAGCTGGTAAAGAATCCGCCTCAATGCCGGAGACCTGGGTTCAATCCATGGATTGGGAAGATCCCCTGGAGAAGGGAACGGCCACCCACTCTGGTATTCTGGCCTGGAGAATTCCATGGACTGTATAGTCCATGGGGTGGCAAAGAGTTGGACACTACTGAGCAGCTTTCACTTTCACTTTCCTCGTGGCTCAGTGGTAAAGAATCTGCCTGCCAAGCAGGAGAGACAGGTTTGATCCCTGGGTTGGGAACATCCCCTGGAGAAGGAAGTGGCAACCCTCTACAGTATTCTTGCCTGGGAAATCCATGGACAAGAGGAGCCAGGCAGGCTACAATCCCTGGGGTTGCAAACACTTGGACACAACTTAGTGACTGAGCATGCGTGCACAGTAAATAATGAGAATCAACTGTATATCAAATAGAGATAGGATTGATATCCATGATATATAAGTGCACCTTTAAACACATGAGAAAAACATAATCCACCAAAAAAATACAAATGCCCAACACACAAGAAAAGATGGTCAACCTTACTAATAGGAGAATGCAATTTAAGAATGATATACCTTTTCAAAAAATAATTTAAAAGATTATTACATTGGCAAAAATAAAAAATGGATCACATTGGTAGTGAGAAGGTTACATGGGGGAATGGGTAATCTTATATACCACTGGTAAGGAAAATTGGCAAAACCACTTATAGAGCATTTTGGTACTATCCATTTAAACTGAAAACGTATATAGCCTATCAGTGATTCCATTTCTAATTATCTGCCTTAGAGACACAGTTGCACTAGAAGAGGACTTGTAAAGATGGATACCATGACAATTTGTCACATTGGAAATAAACTAAATGTCCATCAACATAGGAGGAATGAAAAATAATACTGTCGTTAAAAGGAATGCATTAACTCTAAATAGAAAATTTCATTTGCTCCTCATAATAACCAGGTGATGTATAGATCTTATTAAAGTCTATTTTACAAAAAAATAAATAAAATCTATTTTACAGATGTGGAGGCTAAGGCCCACACACCTAGTGAGTGATTGATAGCGCCAACTCCATCTCCACCTTCCTTCTCTCCTTATCTCTGTGCTGAGGAAGGGAAGTCCCTACTTGATGCCAGACACTGTTTGAAACTTTACATACACTATCTTGTCTAATTTTCCAAACTACCCCAGTGAGGTAGGTATTACTATCACCCATCTTACAGATGTGAAAACCATGTTTCAAAGAGGTCAGATGACTTGCCCACGGTGTCACAGTGTGTAAATTGCAAAGTTGTAATTCAAATATGTGTGTTTTTTCTGCCTCCAAAGTCCTATTCTTTCTACCTCACCAGGCTGGGTGTGTGGGGTGCTTATGCCTTGCTCCCCTCATCTCTCCCCACCCTATCACCTGCAGCCTTTCTAAATCAATGGAACACAGTTCACCTGGCGGTCCTATGAATGAAGACCACCCTCCTGCTTTTCACTGCTCAGCCACTGGTTGGATTTTTTGATTATTCCATCACCAGGGTTTGATACAGCTTGTATTCTTGCTTTTTCGCTTCTTATTTTTAAAATAGAAAATGCATTTCCTGTTTATCAAATAACAGCTTTCAGCTCTCTCTGTCTTTTGCCCAAATTCAGCTCTTAGTTCCTTCCTTTCTTCTTCATGAAGTGCTGTCCTCTCCTTCCTCTGAATCCACAGCATCAACCCAACATTTGGGTTGATCAAACCCAGCATCAACGTTTAAAGGCCACTACCTTACACTCATCAGGGCTTTCCCCCCTACACAGGCTTTCATCCGTTTTTGTCTCGTTCTACAGCAGGACCTTAGGAGATCGTGTGTGCATGCAAGCATGATAAGTTGCTTCAGTCATGTCTAACTCTGTGTGACCCTATGGGCTGCAGCCTGCCAGGCTCCTCTGTCCAACATGGGATTCTCCAGGCAAGAATACTGGAGTGGGTTGCCATGCCCTCCTCCAGGGGATCTTCCCAACCCAGAGATCGAACCCGAGTCTCTTATGTCTCTTGTATTCGCAGGCAGGTTCTTTACTACTAACGCCACCTGGGAAGCCCGTAGAGAGATCATTAGCCCTGTTTTACAGGAGAGGAAATCAAGGCTCAGCCAAGGGAAGGGAATTGGCCCAAGTCTACACAGCTTGTGTAGTGGGCTTGTGATGCTGGCATGTCAACTCCGATTTCCCTGCTCTAAAACCCACAATCATTACACACTGTACTTTGGGTCCTGATCTCTGAGCCTGGGGGCAAGGGTGGGGTGGGGAGTTCCTCGACAAGAGCAGAGTAAAAATAGAACAGTTTCTGAAAATAGGCTCCTTTTGCTGCCCAGGTAACTCTCTACTGCCCCATTAACCCCATCCCACCCATCCCTCAAACTTGGGATGCAATGAAGACCATAGCTTTCTCATTCTTGTACTTTGTGAGGAACTAGCTTGATCAGAGACTGACCAAGCACCTACTTTTGTGCTAGGCATCATGCCAAGGACTTTAAACACATCATCCCATTTAACCTGTTCAGCTACTTTAGGTTATTATCAACTCTATTTTACAGAGGGGTTGAGTGAGGTAAGTATTCTAACCTGCTGCTGCTGCTATGTCGCTTCAGTAGTGTCCGACTCTGTGTGACCCCATAGACGGCAGCCCACCGGGCTCCTTCGTCCCTGGGATTCTCCAGGCAAGAACACTGGAGTGGGTTGCCATTTCCTTCTCCAATGCAGGAAAGTGAAAAGGGAAAGTGAAGTCGCTCAGTCGTGTCTGACTCCTAGCGACCCCATGGACTGCAGCCCACCAGGCTCTTCCATCCATGGGATTTTCCAGGCAAGAGTACTGGAGTGGGGTGTCATCGCCTTCTCTGTATTCTAACCTAGGTACCTTTAATAAGAGATAAAAAATGGGAGGTGGGGAGACTCATCCTCCTCTGAAAAATGTTGGTGAGGATATCATTAATCAGTCATTTTCACTCATCTCTCACCTCCCTCATTCTTGCTGGTCTGAAAACACTTAACAACCACCTCAGAGAATTATTTGGCATTAACTGGCTTGTGGCTCTGATGCTCAGTCGTGTGTGACACTTTGCCACCCTATGGCTCCTCTGTCTATGGAATTCCCCAAGCAAGAATACTGGAGTGGGTTGCCATTTCCTACTCGAGAGGATGTTCTTGACCCAGGTACTGAACCCGTACCCGGGTCTCCTGGGTCTCTTGCATTGGCAGGTGAAGTCTTTACCACTAGTACCACCTGCGAAGCCCCTCTAACTTTAGGGCTCCTGGGAATCGAGCCTCATGTTCTCAGCTTATCAATGGGTTGCTGAGGCCCAGAAAGTGACAGTGATGTGCCCAAGGTCACCCAGCCAATTGGCCAAGAGTTTGCCTCCAGGGCCAAATATCCTTTCCTATAGCAGGCCCTCTGACCTTCCAGGAAGTGTTCCACTTTCTCAGAGCCCACGCTTGGGGAGGTGGTACATATGACCCAAACAAGCCTCAGAAATGAGTCAGTTTTGACTCATCTCCAATCAGGGAGAAAATCTGAGAACTCCTTTCCTGCTGCTCACCACCAGCTAAGACCCCAGGCAATGGGGGGACTGGCCAAAAGGTCCCTGAGAAAAGATAGGAAAGTACAACCCTGCTGGGATGTCAGAGAACTGATTCTGGCTTTGTCACTCTCATTGTGTGGCCTTAGGCGAGTCACTTCTCCCTGGACCTTGATTTACTCTGCGAAATGTGTACAATAATACCCACTAAGAAAGCAATAAAACTAGAGATGATGCTTAAATTGGAGCTTGGTTTCTGATACATGGTGGCTTTTAAAAATGAGTAACTCATTTTTATTATTGTTAGGCATTTAGATTTCTACATGTTAGTCACCTCAGACTGTTGATATATCAAAAATAAGAATCGTATCTTAAATGCCTTTGTGTCCCCAGCATCTAGCAGAGTTCCTAACCTATACAAAGGGTAGACTTGTTCTGTGGAAAGAGCCCAAGCTTTGGAATCAAGCAGAATTGAAAGTGTATCCTGGATCCAGTACTAATAGCTGTGTCAGTGGTAACCTTCTCTGTCTATATTTGTCTATAACATGAAATAATAACACTCACCTCAGAGAATCATTAGAAGAATCGAGTAAGATTATTGTGCCAGCATGTTTTAGCCAAACATGAATCTTCTTATTGTAACTTGAAAACTGAATCTTTTATATGTGCCTTTAGGCATCCCCCTCTCCTCTTGGCTAGCACCTTTATAAGATGGAACTTCCTCCCCCAGGCTTCAGGTACCACTGAGGGACTTTTAATAATTTTCATTATATATCAGCCAGAGGAAGAGGCAGAAATATGTGTACTCAAGAGTTGGACCACTGCCTATTTTGCTGGTTTCCCTGGAAGGGGATTGAAGAGTTATGGATTTGAAGACCCTGGGATACTCATGTGAGGGAATCCGTGGCATCTGGAAAAGAGAATCATGCAAAAAAAAGGGGGGGTGCATATTGGGCACACAAGTTTAGTGTGAACCTGCATTTTGATGTATCTGCCAAAAAAAAACCATGAGTGAAATCTCACATTTTGTTAACAGAATTATAGTCTGGAAGCAAGAGAGTGATGGTCCTTCTTTACCCCAATTGAACTAGAACACATCGGCCATCACATCTCAGAGGTAACATTTTAGCATCCACTCCACAGGTTCACAACTTTGGGTTCCAAATATAACACTCAAGGGTCCCCAAATATAGCAATGAGGATTCTTGAGCAATTTCCAATATTTCAAAGTTTTTACTGGGACCAAGTTTCTTTGTTTTGAGCTAGAATTGTATTAGGCTAAGGAGGGTAATTAGCATGGGCTCTTTCCTGCTAATCAGAACTCTTTGATTGACAGAAAATGGTCATGGGGAGTGGGGAGGCTATACCTGAATAAAGGCAGTCCATTAAAGAGACAGAATTCTTTACAATTTGGAACTCAAGGGAAAAGAAATAGAAAAAATGAGGCCAGCCCTACTTTCTACCCCATTTGATAGAATAGTAACTGAGATCCAGAGAGGAGAAGGGGTTAGCCCAAGGTAGTGTAATTTAATATCAGGATGAGGATTTAAGCCAAGGTTTTATAGCCCCTGAAAGCCCAAGAATCCCTCCCAACCCCTGATTGCCTGTGGTTCAGAGCCCCATGATTTAAGAGGAACCTTGACCAGTCAGTCAGAAGGTGATCAGAGGTGAGTGACCAGCTTGGTCTGAGAACCAGGTATAGGCGTGTGGGCTGAAGAGCTGAGGACATTTGGCCTTGAGCAAAGTAGGCTCTTGGCTCACAGCCCAGGACCCCAGGCCTCTGCACAGCTGTCCTGGACACGAAAAAAAGACATTTTATGAGATGTCAGAGAACAGAGTTTAATCAGTGGGAGAAGCCATAGGGAAGCAGATGTTGATTCAAGAAAGCTAGGTCTTTCTTAGACCAAGACCTGAAATTCTTTCTTAAAGTGCACCCTCAAAGTTACATGAGGGGTATATTTGGTTCACCAGTTTGTAACTCTCCATTTAAAAAAGAGAGCACCCCAAGCCTGGAAGGTAACCAGGAAAAGGCTAAATGTGGGATTCATTGAAGGAGATTCTTTCATTGAATAGAAAATTGAAATAAATCCTTGTGCCAAATAGAATGCTTTAAAATGCAAGCTTAAATAACAAAAAAAAAATCCCAAAGAATCTATAAAACACAGAGAGAGAGACACACTAAACAACCTCCTAAACCTAATAAGTGCACTTAGCAAGGTCATGGTATGTAAGGTCAGAACCAAATATCAATTGTATCTATATGTGTATCAGCGACAAACAACTAGAGACTAAAATTTTAAATATAAGGACTTCCTTGGAGGTCCACTGGTTAAGAATCTGCCTGCCAAAGCAGGGAACAACAGGAGTTCAATCGCTGCTCTGGGAAGATTCCACATGCCTCGAGGCAACTGAGCTCTAATGCCACAGCTACTGAGCCTGTTCCCCAAAGCCTATGCTCCACAAGAGAAGCCACAGTGATGAGAACCCTGCCCCCTGCAACTAGAGAGTAGCTCTCACTTGCCACAGCTAGAGAAAGGCCGAGTGCAGCGACAAAGACCCTGTGCAGCCAAATAAATAAATATTTTCTAAAAAGACAGACCTATATGTAAACCCATGGTGATATCATGACAATGTATGGCAAAAACAATTTAAAAAATAATAAAAAAAAGACAGACCTTTACAAAATAAAATAGCATCTATAGTCACTCTAAAAAATGAAATAATGAGGTATAAAGCTAACAAACATGTACAGGATCTATACAATAAAAACTACAAAATGCTAGTGTTGTAGCCATGTGTTCCAGGAAACAAACCCACTCAGAAGGACAATGTAGATAGTGGAGTGCAGTTTATTACACCTGCGGGCCCAAGGCAGAGTCTCCCCTTAGCCAAGGACCCTGACCAGCATTTGTGAAAACCTTATATACCCTAAGCATACGTGCCTAAACCCACCTCCCCAAATTTCCTGAAACTAGTCTGAACAAAGGAAAAAGAAAGATACAATCAAAGTTAACTGGTGGTTCATATGTTTTAAGCCTAGATAGTTAACAGTGGACAATTATCAATAGCTTGTGGTAATACCCCAATAAGTATAATAGAATGTATGATTCTATTCGGTCACACAGATAATTAGGGTATTCTTTTAGGGGATGGAGAGCCCTGGGATTCTTCCTTCCAGGGGCCTGGTTTTCCAGTTGGTATTTTGTTTCCATAGATACTGAGCATATAGCTCAAAGTCCACAGTCCGGCCCAAGATGGAGTCCTGCTTTCAAGATGGAGCCTGTTCTGTTTCCTCTTTCACTAGTGAAGGAAATCAGAAGAGGTGAAGTCACTCAGTCGTGACCAGCTCTTTGCAACCCCATGGACTATAGCCTACCAGGTTCCTCTGTCCATGGGATTTTTCCAGGCAAGAATACTTGAGTGGGTTGCCAATTCCTTCTCCAGGAAATAAATGGAGAGATACACTATGTCATGGGCTTACCCTGGTGGCTCCGTGGTAAAGAATCTGCCTGCCATCATAGGAGACACAGGTTTGATACCTGGGTCAGGAAGACCCTCTGAAGGAGGAAATGGCAACCCACTGCAGTATTCTTGCCTGGAGAATTCCACGCACAGAGGAGCCTGGCAGGCTGCAGTCCACAGGGTCACAAAGAGTCAGACACGACTGAGCAACTCTCTCACATACACACACACACACACACTATGTCATGAACTGGAAGACACAACATAGTAAAGATAAAAACCATAGCAGCTCTTTGGTATATATAGACAAACTGATTCTAAAATTTATATGGAAAGACAAAGGAAATAAAGTAGCTAAAATAAAATATTGAAAGAGATAAAGTTGGAGGAAATCATACTACCTGACTTTAAGACTTTATAGAGCAACAATAAATGAGGACAGTGTGGTACTGGAGGAGGGACAGACACCTAAATCAAGATGAAACTGATTGAGTGTCATTTCAGGGGCTCTGAAAAGCCTTGGTACCATGGTCCTTTATATCTCAGTGCAGAAAAGAATTCAGCAAGAGGCAAGATGATAGATAAGAAGGGATTTATTAGAATAGGAAGCTTGTGAGGTTTAGAAGCCAGCAGGTGAGAAACGCCTCACCCCAAGAACCTACTGGGCTACAGTTTTATAATCAAAGGAAAAGTGGGGAGGGGGAGGAGAGCTTTGTCTTTCTTAAGTAGATGTCATGCTCCCATCATCATCTTCTCCTCCTTTGGGCAAGGGAGTTTTTTGTCCACACATGGTCAAGGTTAGGTCTACGAATTACTGTTTATCATGTGTGCAGAGAGCATGTCCTAGGGATCATTAACTTCCTGAGCTCACTGGGCAGGACGTGGGTCTCATGCCACCATTGTTTTATTGTTTGGGGGCATGTCTCATCCTGTTGCATGGTTCTGTTGCCAAGCCAGACTGCTTGGTTTCGTGGTTAAGCAAACCCACTTTCTTGAGTAATCATTAACTTACAGGGGTCTCCCATATTTTTAAAATCCACCATGGAATTTTTGTGGTTAAGCAAACCTGCTTTCTTGAGTGATCATTAACTTATCGGTGTCTCTCATATATTTTCTACTTACAATCCCCTAGTGAGATTAACTATTTAGTCATCTACTTTGTTCCTATCAAAGATATAGACCCACATCATATGTATGTCCAAAAGATTTTTGACAAAGGTATAAAAGCAATCCAATGGGGAAGAATAGTCTTTTCAATATATAATGTTGAAACAACTAGACTTCCATAAGTTAAAAAAACACCTTTTACCTAACCTCACACTTTATATAAAAATTAACCCAAAATATATTGTGGACCATAATGTAACTTATACAACTATAAAACTTTTAGAAGAAAACAAGAGAAGATCTTCATGACCCGGGGTTAGGCAAAGAATTCTTAAACAAGCCATCAAAAGCACACAAAAAAATACGTTAGTCATTGATCTAGATCAAATTCAAAATATTTGTGCTGATAAAGACTCTATTAAGAAGATGAAAAGAAGAGCCTCTAACTGGGAAATTATAGTCACATATCTGACAACCGACTTTTACCCAGAACACACAAAGAATCCCCTGAACTCAACATTAAGAAAACAAACAGGACTTCTCTGGTGGCTCAGTGGTGAAGAATCTATACGCCTGCCCATTAGGAGACCGGTTCAATCCCAGATCTGGGAAGATCCCACATGCTGCAGAGCAACTAGGTGTGCACACGAGCGTGCACATCACAACTACTGAGCCTGGGAAACACCACTACTGAGCCCACACGCTGCAGCTACTGAAGCCTGCATGCCCCAGAGCCTGTGCTCCACAAGAAACACCGCCGCAATGAGAAGCCCATGTACTATAACTAGAAAGTAGCCTCTGCTCATCACAAATAGAGAAAAGCCCACACCGCAACAAAGATCCAGCACAGCCAAAAATAAATAAATTAATTAAAATTAAAAAGAAAACAAACAATGCTGTTAGAAAATGGGCATAAGACTTGAACTGATACTTTACTGAAGAGGAGATACAGGTAGCAAATAAGCACATGAGAATGTGTTTCCTCTTCATTAGCCATTAAGGAAACACATATTAAAGCTACAATGAGATACCACTTCTCACCTATCAGAATATTAAAGTAAAAGCACTGACAATTCCAAGGGAGGACAGAGCAAGTGGATCTCTTACACATTTTTGGTGGGAATTAAAATGATACAGCCACTTTGGAAGACAGTGTTTTCATAAAGTTAATCATCCTCACTACACGTGTTAGTTTCCTATGACCACTGTATCTAATTACCACAAACTTGGTGGCTTAATATAGTAGATACGTATTCTCTCACAGTTCTCAGGGCTGGAAATTCAAGATCAGTTTTGCTGGGCAGAAATCAATGATTCCACAGGAGAGTCTGTTCCTTGACTCTTCCAGTTTCTGGTGACTGCTAGCATTCCTTTGCTTGTAGTTCACTCTAGTCTCTACCTCTGTCTTTACATCACTATCTGTGAGGTGTCTATCTCCCTCTGCCTTTCTCCTATAAGGGCGCTTGTGATGGCATTTAGGTCCCATCCAGATAATTGAGGGTAATCTCATCTCAAAATCCTTAATTTCATCACATCTGCAAAAACCATAGAAGTTAACATTTACAGGTTCCAGAAATTGAGACCTGATATATTTGGGGGTCACCATTCAATCCACTATACCATTCAAAACAATATGATTATTATTATCCTAGAGAAATGAAAATGTATGTCTACACAAAAACCTATACACAACAGCTCATAACAGCTTTATTTTTAATAGACAAAACCTGGAAACAACCCAAAGGTTCTTTAGTGGGCAAATGGTACAATCATACAATGGAATATACGCAGCCATAAAAACAAATGAACTATCAATACACATAACAGCTTGAATGGATTACAAGGGTATTAAACAGAGAAAAAAGCCCACCTCAAAAGGTTGTACACTGTATAATTCATCTGCGTAAATGACAATATGTAATGTCATGCTTAAATGACAAAGTTATGTATGGAGAAGGGGTTAGAGGTTACCAGAGTTAGGCTTAGGAGGAAGTTATGACGTAAAGGGGTAGCATGAGGAAATTTTTCTTTGTGGTGATGGGACAGTTCTTTGTCTTGATTGTGGCAGTGATTATATAAAACTGTACATAGGGCTTCCGGGAGGCGCTAGTGGTGAAGAACAGCCTGCCAATGCAGGAGACATAAAAGATGCGGTTTGATGGTTGAGTCAGTAAGATCTCCTGGAGGAGGGCATGGCAACCAACCCACTCCAGTAATCTTGCCTGGAGAGTCCCATGGACAGAGAAGCCTGGCAGGCTACAGTCCACAGGGTCACAGAGTTGGACATGACTGAAGCAGCTTAGCATGCACACACACATGCATACATGTGATAAACTCTCATAGCACTAAACACCCAGAAAAGTCCATATAAAAAAATGGGTAAAATCGAATAGGATTTGTAGTGTAGTCAGTTGTACTATATTAACGTCAGTCTCCTAGTTCTGAAATTACACCATGGTTATATAAGATATTATCATTGGGGAAAGCTAGGTGAAGGGTACAATGGAACTCTCTACTATTTTGTAACTTTTTGTGAGTCTTAAATTATAAAAAATAGAGAGTTCAAAACAAACAGGAAAATGTATTGGCTCTGTAGATGAGATGTCCAAAAGTAGGGTGAGCTTTAGGAATGGTTTCAGTGGAAGTTCAGTGTCCTTAGGCTTCTGTCTCCATCCTCGGAGATTCTCACAACTCAGCCCTCTTGTGTGAGCTTTCTCCTCAAACTGATTTTTCCCATGGTAGTAAGCTGGCTTCCAGAAGTCCTTGGGACTATGTTCTTTTTGTTCCCATCTAGCCATGGGAAGAAAGAAGGATCGTGCTCTTCCTTCACCCCTCCCCTGGGGGAGGAGGAGGCCTGACTCTGATTGGACCCCTCAGGTCATGTGCCCAATCACTGTAGCCAGGGAGATGCTAAGCGCTGATTGCCCACCCCTGTAGCAAAGGAAGAGGATTACTTGATGCTGGGAGCCATCAGGATGCCCCCTCACTTGGATGACAAAGTCAGGAGACTGAGAAGGAAACTGCAAAGTGGATTTTCCTTCGGGGCATCCCAAGGAAAGGCCCCTCCTGGTATTTTTCTTGGGAAGTTCTGTTTATGCTCATCTGTTTATGTTTTAGCTCATATCAGATCAGCCCCAGTTAGAAAAAATTCATCCTGAGATAATTCCCTCAGACCTTACTTCCCTCAGAGGATCCGGGAAGGCAGATTCCGTTTCCCAAGGACTAAGGAGGAATAAGGGACATTTAAATAGGTTACTATACCTCCTACTAGCTACTGGGGAGTTTACCAAGAGTTCTCTGGGGGTCATGGCAAAGCCACCACCAGAAGGGCTTGTACTTGGGTCACCTTTCCACATCCCACTCCCCCGACCACTCCACGGAAGAGGCTCCCTTCCTTGAAAAAACCAGACTGGAATGGGATTTCGGAATGCTCATAACTGTGGCCAGCATAGTTGGAGACACTGATTGCTTTAGGGTAGTGTAGACATAGGAATTCCTTTTAGTAGTTGTAAGGTTAATAGGGTTTCATTGTTAAAGCAGTGCTGCTAAACTGTCTCTTTGCCTTCTTTTCTCTTTCCTTGTAAAAACCAAAATAGGTTAATAGAATAAAACAGTTTCAAGCTTAAGCCCCTCTTTCTAGCTTCTACATAGTTGCACCTTGTCAGGGAACACTTGGCAGGAGACTTCCTGTGTGCTGTTTTTTGATGTCCCTTATCGATCCCTGAATATTCAGAGATGAATGGAGAGGCACACCTTTCCCGGGGACAAAAGAAATGCATACATTCTTAAAGTAAAGTAACCATTTACAGCCTTCTTCCCTCTCGGATATGGAAAGTGAGCTTTTACAACCCCCTCTCTTTGAGATAGATTCTAGCCCTGTGTTTCCTGGATAAGTTGCAAGATTTTTATCTTTGCTGGAAAGGCTATCTTGTAAGACAGTCAGTGTATATATGCCCACATTATGCTGAATAAAAAGTATGCTAGAGACATTCAAATGGTAAACATACTATTGTTAAGTCTAATTATGCAGAAATCCGACCTTTTGCGAGGAAAATGAGCTTAACGTTAGTTGTTGATGGTAGGCAGAAAACAAAAGATTGCATAAAATAGTTGTGATGTAATGGGATTTTTTTGGCTATAAAACTGTAAACTAACAAAAATAAAGTGAGAGACTACTCCATCGCCTTTTGGAAAGACTTCTCCATCACCTTACAAAACTAACAGCAATAAAGAGAGACTGCTTCATCACCACACATCGACTCAGCTCAGTTCTTCCGCGGATGCCACTCATCCCTCAAGACCCCGGGACCCGCTGGGGCTGGACCCCAGCAACTTGACAGGCTCGTATCAAGCCTGCATCGGCAGAGGATTACTTGACAGGCCCCACTGCGGGAGCTGAGATGGGGTCAGTCCCAACCAAACATAATTGCTGGGTGGAAAGAGGGTGGAATGGGTGGGATGGATGTTGTGTAGCCAACTCCAGTGTCCCATAGGGCCTCCTTCCTGAAATTCCCTCTTTTGTTGTTTTCAGAGGCAACATTCATCCTTGGTCTCTTCCATCAATGGGTTTTAAAGCATAGGAGTTTTCTAGATAAAGAAGGTCTAAAATGCCATTCCAGGCAGAAGAAACAGAAAAAGCAGAGACTCAGAGATATGAATGAAGGAATGGACCCATTCAGGGAACAATAAAATTTTGGTGTAGTAAAGCATTCAGTTCTTCAGAGGAGAGTAGTAGTGAAAAAGCTTGAGAAGGGTTGGGACCCATACCTAAAGAACCTTGAATACCACCTCAAGTATCACAGGTCGTGGGAAGACATTGAATGCTGTTGAGAAAGAGTAGTACATGAAGTCACTTAGCCTTAGAAAGATCTCTCTGGAAGATGGCCCAATCAAAGGCCATCTTTTGGTCTGAGCAGAAGAAAATGAAAACCTGATCTAGTGTGGTGCCTTGATGATGGAGAGAATTGGTGGCTACAGCAGATAGTGATATGGTGGAATTAACAGGACCTGGAGTGAACTGCTTGACCTTGGAAAAGGGTAGGGAGAGAAGGTGTGAGAGTTGACACTTGATACACTTGATTTCTAGCTTGAACTCTTGATACATCTTTTATTCAAAAAAGGCAAGAGTGCTTAATTGTGTCAAATGCTCCTAATAAGTCAAGGGAGACGATGATTTATAAGCAACCATGGGATTTAGTGACAAAAAGTTTTAAGTTGTGTTGCAGGCAGAAACCAAGTAGGTTGCAGCAGAAGGTCATGAATGGGAAGTGGGAAATAATATGGCCAAGTGAGCTTTCTATCAAGTCTAGGTATAAAAGGAGGAGAGGATCAAGCAGTAGGTGAAGAGAGTCATGAAATCTATTCTTAACGCAAAAAACAATATATATTTTTAAAATTACTGCACTACCCTGCAGGCTAGCTGTGTAGTCAGCCTGAATCTTCATTTAACAAGTGAGTTTTTAATAGTACCTACCCTATGAGTTTATGGTGAAGGTGAAGTCTTCATATCTGCTAACAATTGTTTATTGTCTGTCCCCTCCACTAAACTTTAAGTTCATGAGAAACATTGACAGCTCGTAGTTCACAATGTGGTATATTATTAATGAATATTTGTTTCAATGAATGATGCATTTAAGACTCTGAGCACACCCCAGTCCAAGGTAAGCACTCAGGGAAGCTGCTGATGCTGCTGCTAAGTCGCAGCTAACCAACATGTATAAAATGATCCTGATGGAAAGGAAGAGCTTACAGGAGGAAGCCCCATGCCCTCGGCTTGCTGTTTTCCAGACCCTGATGAGGTACCCCCTGATTGCCAAGGTGGAAACATGGGCAACTCGGTGGAGGTGCCAGGAGTGAGCCCTCTCAGGCAGAGTCACCCCTTCCTGAACTCATGGCTGGACTGCAATGAGGAGCAGGCTAAGGTTCCAACTCCTCCTCTAGCACTGCTTCATGGCTACCGTGACCGCCAGTGACCTTCCAGGGAGCCCTGAGGAGGTTCCTGTTCCCAGTCTAGTATACCCAGCCCCATAAACACCCAATAAATGTCTCTACACCATCCTCTCATGGAGTCTCTTTTTGGTGTTTAAAAAAAAAAAAAAAAAAGGTGGGAGGGGGATAATCAAAGGGACTTTGGAACCTAATAGGATAAATGAGTGCTTTTCCTAGCAAACCCACTCAGGTTCCACCGTGAACCCAGCTACAGTGCTCTGCCTGGCCCACTGTGGGCTGAAGGGAGTTTAGACATGGGTCCCCAGTAAAATGGTCATTACAACTCCGTGTGATCAGGGAGAAGTCTGGGGCCTGTGGAGATTCAGAGGACCCCCCTCACCCAAACCAGGGAGTCAGGGAATTCTGACTTAGTCTTCCTGCCACAGAGCAGATGTACTTAGGAAATTCAGGGAAAATGACTGGAACCCAGAAGCAGTGACTTCTGTCTCTCCAACAGCTCAGCATTGCTCCTGAAGCGAGTCTCTTGCCAAGGAACAGAATGAGAGGGAATAGAGCATACTCACTGGGGTAAAAAAATCCACCTGCTGATGCAGGAGACACAAGAGACGTGGGTTTGACCCCTGAGTCGGGAAGATCCCCTGGAGAAGGATATGGCAACCCACTCCATTATTCTCACATGGAAAATTCCACGGCCAGAGGAGCCTGACGGGCTACAGCCCATGGGGTCACAAGAGTCGGACATGACTGAGCATTAATATTACTACAGAGTACATACACAGGACCCAGCCATGTTTAATATTGTTCAGCTCCTAAGGTGAATGAAAGCATGAATAATCAAGTGAGTGAGGGAATGAATGGCTAACAGGCTCCACAGCATGGCTTTGGTAAAGTCTCCCAGTCTCTCTGAGCCTCAGTTCCCTTGCAGGATTATGGTGAGTGTTGAGATGATGGATATGAACTCTCTTCCTAAACTTGAAAGTGCTACAAAGACTTAAAAAATTATAGGTGAGTATTTTTCAATGTAACATAGTGATTAAGAGCAGGGACTTCTGAGCCAAAGGCCTGGTTCAAATCCCGTCACTGCCCTTACTTGCTAAGTAACATTTGTACCTAATCATCTGTACAAGCAGGGATAACAGTAATATTTACCTCATAACATTTGGGGGAGGATTAAATCACTTCATCCATGTAATTAGAACAAGGCTGGCAAATGGAAAGCATTGTATTAGCTCCTTTTATTAGGTTTTAAACTATTGTTAGTCTGACAGCAAAGGAATCTTAGGGTAAGATGCTACTGCCACCCCTCTCTCCCAGCTGCTCTCCCTTTTTTCATTTTGTCAGTGGCTTTAGGCTTTTCCTTGAGGGTATAAGGCAAGGATGAGGGGACTCAGTAGCCATGGAAAGCGGTTCTTGACATTTTTGACATTGACATGATCTGCTGCTGGATTTGGCAACAGTGAAATGGTCACTCTTAGACATCGGTGCATGGGGCCTGAACCAGCCAAAGACACATGACAGGTGGAAAGCCCTGGTGAGTCACCCTCAGAAGTGCCCTAGGCTGCAAATCAAGAGACCTCAGTTCTGGTCTGGCTTTATTTGTGGTCTTGTGTAGTAAGTGTGTGTTTTACTTTCACCACTCTAAACCCAGCACCTTTGTCCCCTTATTGTACATTCTGTGGTGTTTATCCTGTCAGGTTTCCTGAAACAACAGGGAATTATCCACAGCTCCTCCCTTTGAAGAGTCCGTATGATGGGTGAGGCAGGCACACAAAAAAGCAGTGGACCCACTGTGACCCTTCATGCATTTTGAGAGAGGAATAAGCAATGTCTGAGCTGAATCATCAGACATTAGTCAGTTTCCAGGTAAGACAGAATCATTAGAAATTATGGCCAGAGTACACCCTGTTCAAAAACAGTAAGAAAAAGCCTAGCACAGCTGAAGAATTGAAAGTCATTTGTTGTGGAGAGAGCTTAGGGTGTGTGTGTGTGTGCACGCATGTGTGGCGAAAATGGGTGACAGGTAGGGGGTATAGTCATTGATGGACTTTGTGACCTTTCACAGGACAAATCCTATCTGTCTCCGTGGTATCCACGTCAGGAAAATCCTCAGAGATTTTTCCTCAGAGCACTTTCTGGCAGGTTAAAGGGAGAATCCTATAAGGACCTTACTTTTAGACTGCTCTTGGTCTGTTAGGGGGAGAGGATCTGTAAATTCTAAAAATTCAAATGGTTATCAGTGGCCTAAGCAGTGGTTCTCAAACTTCAGCCAATGTCAGAATCAGCTGGAGGGCTAGTTTAAAAATACAGATCATTGTCCCCCTTTCTCCTCCCCGCTCTGCCCTCAGAGTGTCTGATTGGGTGTCTGGAGCAAGTCTTCAGAATTTGCATTCCTAATGAGTTCCAGGCAGTGCTGATGCTGCTGGTCTGGGACCACCCTTTGAGAATGACTGGCTAGGAAGAACAAAGAGAATTCGGAGCTGCGGAGGCTAGAAGGAGACCTCACACTGAGCAGGGCCCCAAGGCCTAGTGGAATCTCCCCAGCAGAGCCTGTATGGATGGGGTGGGGAAAGGTAGAAAAGAGATTTGTGTGCTGCCTTTGCTGACCTACACATCCCAGGCCCGGTAAAGCTCCTCCCCGTTGCCCTTGTTCAGCATCTCTCATTTGAACTGAATCAGCCCCCGGAGCTGGCTCACACTGGAGTCGGCCTGCCTCAGTCCTGGGTTGGAAACAAACTGCCCAACCTGTGCTGCAGGAAGCCCCTCCCTCAGGGCAGCCGGAGAGGAAGGAAACGGGGTGGGCTGATGCACGGACAGAAATAGTCTGAGGTCACCGCTGCTCTCGGGCACACATCGACTGGCTGGCAATTATTTCTCATAAACTGCCTTCCTGGTTATGTTCAGAACATGTGTGTGTGCCTGCCTGAGAACAAACACTCAGAGGGCACGGGGTGGAGGGGCCTTGCTGGGGAGGGGGCTCCAGATGGAGCGGAGCCCAAGTCTGAATCTTTGACCAAGAATTAGGAAGGCCTGAACGTGGAAATATTAGAACTTTCCACTCGGTTTTATAGCACTCTTGTCAGGTGGTTTTCCAGCCTCCCCTCAAACATGTACATTTGTTTATTCCTTCAACATCACTGACAATGATTCTCTGCCAGAATCTGGGCTAAAGGCAGTCCCAGCTTCCATCCTCAAGGAGTTCGTGGCTATGGTATCTACAGGAGATCCCTAACCCAGCCAATGGCTTCAGGGAGGGCTTCTTGGAAGAAGTGATGTGTGAATTAAGTCTTGAAGGAAAGGGAGTTTGTGGTACAAGATGGAGAACAGCATTCAAGGCATAGGGAACTGAAACACAATGACCCAAGGCTAAGAGAGAGCAAATGATTATTTCAAGGAAACAATCAGTAGTTGAGTCTGGTGAGTCATCACTACAGTGTGAGAGATGGTAAGGGATGAAGCTAAAGGGGTACATGGGCCAAGTCCTGAAGCCTCTGCCACATCAAGGGGCTTGGGCTTCATCCTGTGGGCAAGGGGGAGCCTTGGGAAAGAATTTAAAGCATTGGAAGGAACTCAGTATCTTGTGTGACAGCTTTTTATGTTCTTTGTGACACTGAAGTGAAATTTGCCACCCAGGAACTCTGCTTTTTGGACCTAGTCAATAGCAGCCCCTTTGGTTCCTGAAATGTCAGAAGTCTGACAGACAGTGATGGTTCTTTAGCCCGTAAGAAATGGCTCAAACCTTGGACATCTCTCCTCTTGTCAGGAGGAGGTCATTCCCCTGCCAACTGGGACATTGTTCCTCTTGGTCTAGGTCCAGTTAGCCCAGGGGCCAGAGTGTGGGCAAACAAGGCCAGACCACAGGTCAGAGCCCAAGGGAAACGTGCCTTGCTCTGTCCCAGAGATCTGGGAACACTTGCAAGGGTGTGAATGACTCCCTACATGCCTTCTACATACCTCATAAGGTCTAGGCTGCCCAGACTGTGTGATCCACACAGGGAGTGTTGACAGAGGTGTACTCTGGGCCCACCATGGTGACAAGTTCTTAAGGATACATGAGGTAGTCCTGCCCTTAGGGATTTACTCACTAGGGATGAAAAGTAGGTTTGACCCATGAGACCCCTAGAGAGCAGTAGGATTTTGAAAGCAAATATCAAGCTGTGGGGTATAGGCCATGAGAGTTGCAGAGATTCTGAAACAGGAGAAAAGAAGTAGTCTGAATACCTTTATGAAGGATATGGGGATTGAATCTAAACCCTGGTGGACCATGGCAATATTCAAGGGTCTCAGTGAGGTAGGGGAAGTGTTCTATAATATCAACTTTATATTTAAAGAGAGTACCATTTGTCCAGTGCTTTGGACAAGTAGACCATTCATCAGCACCACCCTCAGCCATAGTCATTCAACAAACTACATTTAATATGTTTGGGGTGTCTTGCCCTGAGCTCTAGGAACAAAGAAATGAATCAGTCATAATTCACATCCTTGGGGAATTCTTAGGCTAGTGGGGGAAGACTGATAGGTTAATCCACAATTAGAATAGTTTGGAAAGTGCTATGATTTTGTTATTTCTCCAATGGTTGAAAGATGGCTTACCATTAAGATAGGTTATACAAACTTACATGGTGTTACATTAGTGCAATGTAACTTTGCCACCCTTGTCATCAAGTAGTGGAATGTATTTTCCCATCCTTTGTTTCTGTGCTGACTTTGCAACTTGCTTTGACAAACAGCAAGTGGCAGAAGTTACACTGTGCTATTTTGAGTCTAGGCCTCAAAAGACCTTGCAGCTTCCTCTCTCACCCTCTTGGAATGCAGTGTTACCATGTAAGCAAGCCTGGGCTGCCCTGCTGGTAGAAGAAACCATGTAGAACATATGTGAGCTCTCCACTGAGGCCCCCAGGCCAAGCAGCACCCAGCTGAACTACCAGTTAACTGCAGCTACTGAGTGATCCCAGCTGAGACCAGCAGAAGAACCACCAGCTAAGCCCAGCCCAAAGCCAATTCATAGACTCATTAGCCAATATAAGTAAATGGTTATTATTTTAAGCCATATTTCTTGGTGTAGTTTGTTACACAGGATAGATTACTGATATAGTTCTTTTCACATATTTCATTACAATTGTGAATATACCTGTCTTCTCTTTGGTGAGCTCCTCCTTAGAGTTATAAAAAGGTCTTTATGTTATCTTCTGTTTGCTACTCTAGATCCACTCTCTTCCTTTCTTGACCTTGATCCATATCTTAAGAGGAGGATTTGTATGGTTTACCTTAAAGCACTACTGTGCCCTTGGATTCTAGTAGAGTTTGGCCAACTAAAGTCCCAGCAGAGTATAAATTTCCCATGCTTCCTCCCTGAGGTTACATCATGGATTGACTTCATCTCTATACCAAGAACATAGCTCCTGTCAGACTGCCCTTACCACAGCTCTCTTTGACTCCAGATTCTTGCAATTGCTCCCTCCTTGCTAGTTTAAGCCTAAGGGTAGTAACTAGTGCCTCAACATTACTTGCCCTGCAATATTGCCCTATTCCTCTTCCCTGCATTACATAATCCCTTTATTAAAACCCTTCTCAAAGTACCCAATTTGAGAAATGCCATCTGTTTCCTCCTAACATCCTGTTTGATAGTGTATTATTAATCTACCCCAGCTGCCACCTAGCTCATGGTATATGCTCAATAAATATCATTTGGTAAAGGAATGAGATTCCAAGGGATCTGCTGTTATAGTTATACTTTGGTCAAAAAGACCTGGGTCTGGATCTTGACTCTGTGGCTTCCTAACTGTGTGAGCTCAGGCAAACTACTTCACTCCTCTGAGCCTCATATGCAAATAACAAATACCAACACTGCAGGATTATTGCTTGGATTATAGATAAAGTCTGTAAAATCTCTGGATCACAATTAACGATAAATATGACTTTGGTGAGGAGGTAAAAAGGATTTCATAACCATTTTCTCATTTGATTCTTACTACACCACTGTGAAGATCACTATCCCTATATATTTTTGGGTTTTTTAAGCAAAGAAAAACCAAGGAAGAAAAACAACCTGCTCAAGACCACACACTGAGCTAGAGGTAGAGTCAGAATTTGAATCCAAGTCTCAGACTCCCAGTTTATTGCTATTTTTGCCGCACAGGGGGGGAAGAGGCCTGACCAAGCCAGCTGGGAAAGAAAACAAAAAACAAAGTGGGCACTCCTAGGAGAAGCCAGCTGGGGCCATCTGTTCCACCCTTTTCTTCCACAGAAATTTTTGAGCTTTTCCAAGAAAAGGTATTGACCTGACGGCCTTCCTCATTGTCTAGCAGGATCCTTAAGAATGCCCTGTCTAGCAGGATCCTTAAGAATGCCCTTCCGGAGCCTGGGGACCGGGAGAAATCACGACTGGCCAGGAAGCCCCAGGACAGGAATGCGGGGCATTTTGTAGGGCAGTTCAAGGCACTAGACACCCTCTCCCTCACCTGCACCAGCCTGGGCAGCCCTTTCTGGCGCTGAGGGCTTCCTCCACCAGCAAGTCTTCAAGCCCTCAGTGAGTGAGCCCTTCTCTGAACTAACCTGGCACTTAGTAGGTGCTCTTTAAACCTGTCGGAACAAAAGAATGCCCATGTCTGTTGACACAAACATTCATTCCACAAATCCCAGATGTCCCCCCTGTGCCAAGCCACGTGGTGGTGGGGGACCCAGAGGCAAATCAGCCCATGCCTCACAGATGGCATGATCCTCATCTCGGTATTCACCGTTTCCATTGTGTTTGCTAACAGATCAAACACTTTCAGGGCGCAAAGGGTCCTTGGAAGCCTACTCTTTCAATTGTCTCCTTGTACAGACGGGGAGCCCAACGTTCAGAGAAACAGCATTCTGGTACAGACCAGAGCGCGGATCAGAGGTCAGGAATGCCGGCCCTGCCAGTGACTTGCTGGCGACTCTCGACCCCTCTGTGTACCGGTCCCCGCGTCTGTAACACGAGACAAAAAGCAGAGCGCACTCGGCGCAGAGGGCTGTCGGAGTGCAGACCTCTGTCTCCGAGAAGGCCTTTCTCCTGGGAGAAGGGAGCTTTCTTTGTGAAACCTTCAGTTTCAAACCCACAGGCCGCCGGTCCCCAAGCCCCGCCTCCTCTCCAGGCTGCAGCGCGTTACCATGGAGACCGGAAGCCCCTCGCAGCTCCCTGCGGTTCCGCACCCCTCCCCCATTCACCTCGTCTTTAAGCCCTTTCTTCTTTGGCTGCAGCTCTCCCCTAGGGCTGATAAACTCCAGAACTTTCCCAAGACAGGAATTATTATCCCATTTGTAACTGGGGAAAACTGAGACCCAGAGAAGCACAGGGATTTGCCCCACGTTACCAGCAGCTTCAGAAACAAAGCTTTCCTCCGCGAGAGACGTGCCTTCCTCACCACACAACCACACCTCCGAGTGGCCTTATGCCATTCTATTCCGGGAGGTTTATTTTCTTTTTTTCCTTCTTTCTTCATTGTTGGTAGTTTAACTTTTTATTCTAAGAAGATTGGAACATGTTCTGACTAAACCTAGAGCGACTTGAAGTTCAGCCTTTACATTAGTGACTTGAAATCTATTCTTGGATATGTTGTTTAAGTCCTTTGTTCATTGAAAATAGTGCTGGATGATAAAACCTGCCAAAAAGCTATCGCAGAATGTACCAGCCCTGATTATGCTGATGCAACAAGGATAACCACATTTTAGAGCACTGCAGTTTGCCAGAAGGCATTAAGAAAAACGGTACATGAACGTGCAGAATTTACCCAACAAACTTCCAAGAATTTGAACACATTATACCAAGTAGTTCAAAGTATTTTTACAACTCTTGAAGACAAGGATATCAAAACTTTGGCATATGAAAAGTAGAATTTATTCTGCAAAGCTGAGTTCCAGTCCCAACTGGCTCGTTTTGAACTACACATTACTTAACCCAAAGGTAGAATACCACCCACTCCAGTGTGATGGAGTGATGTAAAAGGACTTTGGAAGGTATGATATGTGCAACAGATGTTATTTATTGTTATTAAAAGAAGGTTGGAGAAGGATAGTGTAAATTTTTCCCAAGGGTCTCCAATTGTCAAATGATTAGTTTCCAAAATTTTATATAACTACCATATGTCTATGATTCTGGAATCCTGATCCTGATTCTAATCCCAGAACTCTGTGAGTTTCACTTTCTCTGATTCCATACAAGCATGAAGTTTAGGTCTTAGACCAGGGCAGGATGGAGACCCAGATCAGCCTTGTGGGCTCACCCCTGAAGCCTTAGCCTAGTTCCCATCAGACCTGTCTTCAGTTCATCAGCCTTTCCCCAGCCCGCTTTTGTTGAGGCTCATTGCCTGTATTATCCATATTCATCACACATATTCTCCCATTAGATTCAATTAAACCATTTCACCAACACTGCAGGAAGCAAAGCCTCCCTTGATTATTAGGCCCAGCAGAGGAGGCCCCAATTTAGGGTGAGTCCACCTCCCAACTCCTCACCCTATACCCTAAACACCTTAATTCCCTCACACCCCAGATCAGCATAGTGGCTTAAGGAGTATTCCTTTCTGTAGGTTTGGGTACATGATGTTCCCTCTCTGCTGGCTTCACAGGCAGCTACTGACTCATCCCAGGTGGCTAATGTACCAGGTACCCACGTATTCCCATGGGGCTGCTCATAGGTTGCAGCAGTATATGTACATGTGACCTCATGCGTGTGGACATCACCAGAACACCAGTCCTGGGGTACAGGCCACTACTATTTCTAGGGTTACCTTGAGGTACTATCTTCTTCTCTATCTAAAGAGAGGATTCTGGTCTCTTGGGGGGTATTCTAAGGCTTTTGAACCAGTGTGTCAACAATAAACTGTTCAACAATAATGTGTGATGGAAAGTGATATATAAATACACTGTACTACTAAGGGGTTCATGGTCAGTCCCATATCACACTGCTGCCTTGCTGTGTGACCTCAGGCAGGACTCCAAGAGTTTGGCTGCTATGCAGACAGATCATCACCATCACCATCTTCAATGGTGTGTGAACATCACCATTACCACTGTCATCGTCATCATAGTGCTTTTAGCTCATAGGAGCCTCACAAAACCTGGGGAGGTAGGTATTACCCCAGTTTGTCAAATGAGAAAACAGGCTTCGAGAGGTTTAGTGACTGTTCCAAGCTCAAAAAGCAAGTCAGAACATGAATCCTGTCTAGATCTTCTGTCTCCAGAGTCTTCTCTGTCACATGGGCTCTGTTTCAAAGGAACAGGATGAAAGCAGAACATTGATTCAACAGAGACACAGAATGTCAGGCCAGGAAGAGGTCTTAGCGATCTTCACATCCATTTCCTCCCTTCACTGATGGCAAAGCTGAGGCCTGGAGGGAAGAAGTCCCATTCTGAACCTCACACAGTGCCATCCATGAAGCCTCATTCAAGAGCCTCATTCAAGCAGTTCCCTTGCCTTTCAGTTTAGTGAACATTTCCCGTCCCATCATTTTAAAGTTGATGTAACTGAGATGGACAGCAAGCAAATACATGGTCCACCCAGCTATTGGGATGAAGGCCTGGCTAAGATGTGGGCCCAGAAGAAAGGACACGGCAGCAGGAGGGCTGGAGGTAAAAGGCTTTGCACTTCCATCCTATTCTCTCACAATCAGGAAATGCCTCCAGATGTTAAAAGCCAATGATTGCAAGAGACTTAAATTTGTCAGTTATTAGAATAGCTGGGGCAAGAGGTCTGAAGATAATTAGTTTAGACCTGGACAGATCAAACTCATCAGCCCAAAGAACTGGGCAGTCTGCGATCATTAGCACCTTGATCTGAGCCCACACCTAGATGCTGGGGAATTTCCATGTGCCTTGGCCCTTGAGACAGCCTTCCCACCTTGCAGATACCCCCCAACTGCATCCTGACTCAACAGCTCAAACAGCATTCCTATAGGAAGATTTTTTTTTTTACTCCCACAGCCCTTACAACTTCCCTGTGTCACAGCCCAGACCACGTTGGGTTGTCACTGTTTATGTGCCACTCTCCTCCATTACAGATTGTCAACTCCAGGGTAGATAAGGCTAGTCTTCATAGAGAGGCCTCAGTAAAGTTAACTAATTGAATAAATGAGTGGAGAAAAAGTAAGAGAGAACAACCAAGAACCCACCCTTACCTCAACTCCTGCTCCATTTCCATTCTAAACACCAGGCCAAGGGCAGCAGCCTCTGCCCTAGCTCAGCTCCTGGATTTGGCCTTTAGAGCAGGTTCCCCTGGTAATGAAGCCTCAACTGCCCCACAGCTTCCCCTGGCTTCCCCTACTCATGATCAATTCCAAGGATCCTGAGTTGCCTTTAGACTAACATCCCCAGAAGCTGAACTCCAGCCCTAGGAGTCCCATCTGCAGATGGCCCACTGGGCAGCAGCTTAGCCAAGCTACCCTAGAGTAGCTATAAGCTTGGCATGACTTCTGGGCAGACCCTGAGATAAACACTGAAAACATAGAAATGGACAAAGTGGTCTGCTGGGATCCTGAGTCTGCAGGGTATTTGAGCTATATAGCAAAGAAGAAAAGGTAAAGTCAGGAAGGAATTGTCATCTATGTGCAAAATTGACAGAAGCCCATGAGCCAGGCTGGTGCCTATTAGTGCAAGGCCCTAGCAACCAATCCTCACTGACCTCTTGTAGGGCACTGAGTCAGGGATGTAGAAGATTCAGAGGCTGAATTAGATAGAAGCCTAACCCTAAGGTACAACTAAGCAAGGAGGATGCCAGGACATTTAGAAGATGTTCTAGGAACCCAAACGCATCAACATTCCAGAAATACTAATATTCTAACACATTCATATCCCAACATACCACATTCTTTTACCCCCAGCATTTCTCTTTCTGCCGTTCTAATGTTCTGCCCCACCAGCATTCCTCCATACCACCATTCCAACATTTTAAAATACCATTATGTATTACACTCGAAACTTTCAATCTTCCAACTTCCTTCAAGTAAAAGCATTTGTTTCCTGGTTCATTTACATCAATGACTCCTTTAGAAAATTAAAGTCCAAGGCTCCTTCTCCCCAGAAAAAAAAAATTTACACAAAAATTTACACATAAATTTTGCAGATTATTGCAGATTTTCAATGACTATCGGCAAGGTACATTGGCTCTAAGAATTGTTTAATTTGATCCCATCTTAAAATCTAGAAAGACATTTAAATAAAACAAGATCATTAAGACAAGATTGAGAAAAACAAAACAGACTAAGTGGAGCCTGGGATGGTGTAAAAAGTGCAGAACTTAGTGACGAATTCAGCTAAATTTGTGTCCCACATATTTAGCTCTAAGACTTTCAGCAGCCAAGGCAAAAAGGGAAACCTGTTCACTTACACAGTTCACTGTGTTCATGAGATGAAAACAAACCACTTATTCCTTAGGAGACATACAACTATTCTTGGTATGAAGGTCAGACAAGAATTTCTCCGGAGAGCTTCATAAAGAATGACAGAGTGGACCATGACCTCAATAGGGCTCTCATGCAGCCCCAGAGATGTGTTATGTGATAGAGACCAACTTGGTCCAGTTGCTTGGTTTTACCACTGAAAGTCTTAAGCC
Organism: Antilocapra americana; assembly: GCA_007570785.1. Lineage (NCBI taxonomy): Eukaryota > Metazoa > Chordata > Mammalia > Artiodactyla > Antilocapridae > Antilocapra > Antilocapra americana. The sequence goes on from ML663016.1 coordinate 5,792,776, forward strand.
CCAGAAATGCTTTAGTCCCAGGGAAACTGAGATGGTTGGTCACTCTATTTGTGAGCAACAGTCTAGTCAAAACTTACCTCATAGAGGGATATTCTCTAAGATTCCATAGGAGCTGAGGACTGCCTGCTTTCAGACAATCCTCCTTGAGTCCTGGTTCTGAATCTAAGATCTTAAGCGTGAGTGGCAGTGAACCCTCTTTGGTGAGGGCCATGAACCTTTCGGTCCATGCCTTGCCTTAGAAGATACCCAAGTATCACCTAGAAAGCAGCAACCAAGCTCCCTGATGTGTCCAGACTGCATGCCCCTGGCTGGCTGGGATCTGTCCAGAGGTCTGCACAATATGAAATGCTATGCAGATATGAGAGACCAAGATTAGTATACAGTGGTGCTAAGTTTAGAGTCCAGAGGGATAATGAGACTGGAGCCTGGTCAGTGCCCATAGAGCAAAGGAGGGAGCACTTAGGCAATTAATTAAGAAGACACGGAGCAGGTCATATTTGATAATTATGTGGAAGTCAACAATTGGTAAAAAACCCCAAAACATCTGGGTTCCTGATTCCTCCTGCATCAAAGCACACATTTCCTAGAGGCTTACTATCTCAGAGATGAAAGAAATAATGATTAATTGATTAATTTAACAAAGAGTAGATGCCTGCTCTGGTCTAAGCAGTGGGCTAATGTTCATGAGCTCTGACCTAACTCCAAAGGTGGAAGGTGAAAGTTCCTTGACTGCTGGTCAAATCTTAGCTCTACCACTTGCCAACTCTGTGATTGACAAGTCACTGACCTTTTCTAAGGCTCAATTTGTTGTTGTTTAGTCCCTTAATCATGTTTGACTCTGTCGAGACCCCATAGACTGTCACCCACCTGGCTCCTTTGTCCGTGAGATTTCCCAGGCAAAGATACTGAAGTAGGTTGCCATTGCCTTCTCCAGGCACAGGGATCAAACTAGTCTCCTGCATTGCAGGCAGATTCTTTACCACTAGCCACTTGGGAAACCAAGGCTCAGTTTTTATTGTTGTTTAGTCACTAAGTTGTGTCCAACTCTTTTGCAACTTTGGACTGTAGCCTGCCAGACTCTTCTGTCTCAATTTACACACCTATTAAGTGGAAATAGAAGAAAATAATAGAATGGGAAAGGCTAGAGATCTCTTCAAGAAAATTAGAGATACCAAGGTAACATTTCATGCAAAGATGGGCTCAACAAAGGACAGAAATGGTAGGGACCTAACAGAAGCAGAAGATATTAAGAAGAGGTGGCAAGAATACAGAAAAGAACTGTACAAAAAAGAACTTCACAACGCAGATAATCACAATGGTGTGGTCACTCACCTAGAGCCAGACATCCTGGAGTTAGAAGTCAAGTGGGCCTTAGGACACATCACTACAAACAAAGGTAGTGGAGGTGATGGAATTCCAGTTGAGCTATTTCAAATCCTAAAAGATGATGCTGTGAAAGTGCTGCACTCAATATGTCAACAAATTTGGAAAACTTAACAGTGGCCACAGGACTGGAAAAAGTCAGTTTTCATTCCAATCCCAAAGAAAAGCAATGCCAAAGAATGCTCAGACTACCACACAATTGCACTCATCTCACATGCTAGCAAAGTAATGCTCAAAATTCTCCAAGCCAGGCTTCAGCAATATGTGAACCGTGAACTTCCAGATGTTCTAGCTGGTTTTAGAAAAGGCAGACGAACAGAGCTCAAATTGCCAACATCCACTGGATCATTGAAAAAGCAAGAGAGTTCCAGAAAAACATCTATTTCTGCGCTATTGACTGTGCCTTTGACTGTGTGGATCACACAGTGGAAAATTCTGAAAGAGATGGGAATACCAGACCACCTGACCTGCCTCTTGAGAAATCTGTATACAGGTCAGGAAGCAACAGTTAGAACTGGATATGGAACAACAGACTGGTTCCAAATAGGAAAAGGAGTACATCAAGGCTGTATATTGTCACCTTGCTTATTTAACTTCTATGCAGAGTACATCATGAGAAACACTGGGCTGGATGAAACACAAGCTGGAATCAAGCTTGCAGGGAGAAATATCAATAACCTCAGATATGCAGATGACACCATCATTATGGCAGAAAGCAGAGAAGAACTAAAGAGCCTCTTTCTTTTTTTTTTTTTTTAAAGAGCCTCTTGATGAAAGTGATGAAAGCCTCTTGATGAAAGTGAAAGAGAAGAGTGAAAAAGTTGGCTTAAAGCTCAACATTCAGAAAACTAAGATCATGGCATCTGGTCCCATTACTTCATGGCAAATAGATGGGGAAACAGTGGAAACAGTGGCTGACTTGATGTTTTTGGGCTCCAAAATCACTGCAGATGGTGATTGCTGCCGTGAAATTAAAAGATGCTTACCCCTTGGAAGGAAAGTTATGACCAACCTAGACAGCATATTAAAAAGCAGAGACATTACTTTGCCAACAAAGGTCCGTCTAGTCAAGGCTGTGGTTTTTCCAGTAGTCATGTATGGATGTGAGAGTTGGACGGTGAAGAAAGCTGAGTGCTGAAGAATTGATGCTTTTGAACTGTGGTGTTGGAGAAGACTCTTGAGAGTCCCTTGGACTGCAAGGAGATCCAACCAGTCCATCCTAAAGGAGATCAGTGTTCATTGGAAGGACTGGTTTTGAAGCTGAAACTGTAATACTTTGGCCACCTGATGCAAAGAACTGACTCATTTGAAAAGACCCTGATGCTGGGAAGGATTGGGGGCAGGAAGAGAAGGGGATGACAGAAGATGAGATGGTTGGATGGCATCACCAACTCAATGGAAATGAGTTTGGGTAAACTCCGAGAGTTGGTGATGGACAGGAAGGCCAGGCCTGCTGCAGTCCATGGCATCGCAAAGAATTGGACACAACTGAGCGACTGAACTGAACCAAACTAAATGGAAATAATGCTAAATAATACCCACACTATAGGATTATCCTGAGGATTAAAAAAAACCAATAACTAACTAACATTTAGATATAAGTATATGTTAAACACTGTTCTATATGGTTGTCATATGTGTAAACGTGTGTATTCAGTTCGCTTAATTGTCTTAGACTGTTTGCGACCCCCTAGACTGCAGCCCACCAGGCTCTTTCATCCATGGGATTTTCCAGGCAAGAATACTGGAATTGGTTGCCATTTCCTCCTCCGGGGGTCTTCCTGACCCAGGGATCAAACCCAGGTCTCCTGTGTCTTCTGCATGGAAGGTAGATTCTTTACCACTGAGCAGAGTGGGAAGCCCTTTCCATACGTAAACTTATTTAATAACTCCAGGAGGTAGGTACCCTTCTTATCACCATTTTCCAGATGATGAAATGAAGACACAAGGAAGTCAATTAAGTTGCTCCCAGTCACACAGCTAATAAGTGGTGGAGCCAGGACTGAAAGCAGGCAGCATGGCTGCAGAGCCTGTGTTCTCAACCACTCTGCTATCCTCGATTTTTTCAGTGAAGTGTTTAGCACAACTCCTTGCTCATTGGAAGCACTCAGTTGAGGTTAGCTGCCAGTATTATGCTTATATTTTTAACAGTTTTATTGAGCTATGCTTTACATATTAGGGTTACATTTTGACTATTAGAAAAGCCTTTCTCACACTGAGCTGAAATCCCCCTCAGATCAAGCTCCTTCTCTGTGGGTTCCTGTTGTACCTCCAGAACCTCTTTAGAGATTGTCTTTCCCTTGCCGGGTTCCAGCCTCTTAGAGATTTGCAGTCTCAGGTCAGACTTGTTATGGTAGGACTTAGTCTGGCTTCTTTCCTGTCTGTTGGTGACTCAGTCGTTGGCCCATAGTATTGACAAGCCTCTGACATGTCCCAGAACCACCACAGATCAGGCCTGGCTGCCTCCCATCCCAGAGCACAGCACCTATGTAAACTACAGAGTCTGTAGTGTCCAGTGGAATGAAAATGAAAAGGCAGGACCCCTTGTTCAAAAGTCATTAAGAATCTCAAGACAGTAATGACAGAGCATTAAACTGAGCATGGGTCCCTGTGTACTCAGGAGGCATATCCATGAAACCGGCGCTGCACAGCACCCCGCATCTTCAACTGTCCATCACCCACCCCACCTTCAGCCCATCCTGCCATGTGCCCACGTGGAGGCAGGACCTGGGAAACTCCTGCCACACCTGAGAAACAGGAAGCATTTGACATCAAGAGAATGAAAGCCCACTTGGGCTCTAGAGTCTATCAGTTAGCTAAAAGCCTGCCTTAAACCTCAGTAGCTGTAAGATTCAGTCCTCCTCCCCATCTCCTTGGCTCCCTTTGTCAGAGACAGCCCTCTGGGTTTAGTGGATGTTGGTGCAAACACCAGACTAGGAGTTGGCAACTTACCATTGCCTTGCCAGACAACTGGAGGCATTGCATGCCCTCTCTGCTGTCAGTTCCTTCGCCTATTAAATTAAATGGTTAAATTCAGTATCAAATGAAATGTTTTTTCACTGAGCACTGACCAGGCAGGTTCACATTATAATAACTATATCAGTAAACTAACTACTTATTATTTGCCAGACACCATTACGTGACCAGACATATCACACCACTGTATGTTCCCCCATTAAATCCCTGTAACAACCCTATGAGGTATTTTCCAGAAGTCTAAAATAAAGACTTGACAGGGGTAGTGATTTTTGTCTGATTTTTTTCACTGCTAGAACAATGCCTGGCACCCAGTAGGTGCTCAAAATCTATTTGTGGAACAAATAAATGAGGAAACAGGCTGAGAGAGGCAGCGATGTGATTTGCCCAAGGTTCTCATCATTAGGAAATGCCAGGGTCAGGATTTTAATCCTGCCTAGCTCCAAACTCTATGCTTATGCTTGTTCACCTGCCATGTGGATGTGATTCACATTTTATAGGTTAGGAAATAGGCTCAAGTGAGTGGGGATCTCTGCTGGCTTTTAAATTCTGTGTTTCTTAGCAGATGGTCTGCACTTCGCAGGAATAAAATCACTTTGAAAGTTGACGTCATTTGTCTCCTCTGCCCAGGATGCTTCTGGGGTCTCAAGAGGACTCCTCTCTTCTCACAGAAGCAGGGTCACTGGCAAAGGCACTCCAGGCTCAAATCCTGCTCTGCTACATACTCACTGTGACCTTGGACAAACTCTTAGTATTTCTGAGCCCCAATTTCTTCGTCTGTAAAATGGATTCTACACGTCCTAGACCTCCCTCCAAGGATGTCCCCTGCTCCAGAAGGTGCCCTGCACACAGGGGACCCTTAATAAACCTATTACTCCGCCCCAGAGCAGCATCAAGGTCAAAGCTTGCTGCCGCTGAGGGCCAGAGTCTGCTGGGGCCTCCTGGAACCTGATCGGAGGCCACCAGCTTGGGGAGAGCAGGGTCAGCTGCTATTCTTGGAGCTGATGGAACCCAGCCAGGTTTCAAGTTCCCTCAGGGAGCCCTGACCCAGGCAGCTCGGCTGGTCTTGTGAGCAGTGAGCTCTGACCTCAGCATGTTCTCCCCGGCCCTCTGCATAGCCCAAGCTGGAAAGAACCTGAGGCTCAGAGCCTGCTGCAGGGAGCCCACGTCCTCCTGAAGCTGACCTCAATCTTTTAACTATGTTCGTTAGCATTTACTTGGTGCCCGGAAGGGTGCTATTTGGAAAATCTCCCAGAGATTTCAAGGAATTTTTAACATCTGGATGACAGACAGCTTTAGAGAAAGAGGGGCTAAATTTTAACCCCAGATGCATATTTGCAGAATTTGTGTGTCTTTTTTCAAGTTATTTTGTCTACCTGGGCTTTTGTTTGGCTGGAAAATGGTGAGAATAAAAGCTTCCTTAGAGGACTGTAGAGAGGATGAGAGCATCTGGTAAATGATCATTATTTAGGCCGTGAGCTCCTAAATGGTAGTGAATTTGTTAGATTCAGCTATGTCTCCAGTGCCCAACCTAGGGCCCAGCCAAGGAGACACTCTCAGTGTTGGCTGAATGAATAATGACTTACGGAGGTACTGAAAAGAAATGCCTCATGGAGACCCCATCTTTCACCACTTTCACACCCTACTCCAAGCCCCTTGTAGGTTCAGTCACCTCTTCATCAGCCCTGACAGGTGAGCATCCGCCCTCGGCTTGCATGCTCCTGTGATAGAGCATTCACTTACCCCCATGTCATTCCATTCTGCTGAGTAAACCGTTCTTCCTTCTACTCAGACCTCTATGAACTGAAGCCTTCCTCCTTGCAGACTCCATCCACTGGGCCTGATTTCACCCTCCAGAGCTATTCAGAGTAAGCCTAGCTCCAGCTCCAGAAGAGAGTCCCTCAATGACTTATTACACAATTTAGAATGTGTCAGGTATTAAGCTAAGCACCTCACTTACTTTATCTCATTTTACCCTTTAACCCATACATTAACCCCGAAGAGTAAATACTATTCCTAGATCAGAGATGAGGAAATGAGGCTCAGAGAGGTAATGTAGCACATTTGTATGTGGCAGAGAAATGATTTAAATCCAGATTCTTCTCCAAAACACTACATTTTCAACATCCAATGAACCACTGGAAGATAAGATTTATTCCCAGAGTTCTTTCCCTTCCTTTTCCTTCAATAAAGATTTATTTAGTACCTTATTTGTGAGGTTCTGAGCTAGGCCCTGGGGCTAGATGAGTCAGACATAATCCATGAGCTTAACACACTTACAGCCTGTTCTAAACCACGTGAAAAGAACTAGAGTGAGAAGCACAAGGACTGTCATAGCACACAGACCTGGGGGTCCAGGAGGGCTTCCTAGACATCTGAGCTGAGATGAAGGGCTGTTAGGAGTTAGCTGGGCTCGTGCCAACCAGGACAAGATGTTTTGATGGAACTATTATGCAAAGAGCTGAAGCAGTGGAGCTCAGACTGTGTGGGGGTCTTGATGCCAAGGAACTCAGACTATATACCACTTGAGTGGGTGCATAAGAATCTCCTGTGATTTGCTTATTTAAAAATCCTGATTTAGCAGAATTCCCTGGTAGCCAAGTTGTTAGGAGTCTATGCTTCCACTGTAGGAAGTGGGTCTGAGCCTTGGTTAGGGAACTAAGATCCCGCAAGCCACGAGCAAGGCCAAAATAGAAAAAAATCCTAATTTTCTCTTAGTACATCTGCGTAGACCCAAGAGTCTCTATTTTAAGTAGATGCCCCAAGACATTGAGGAATAGAAGTCACCACTGCTATAAGGGACAAGAGGTCTTTGAAGGATTTCAAAGAGTATAAAATTCTTGATCCCTGTTTTTGGAACCTCTTAGGTTAACTTGGAAATAAACAAGAAAAAAGGTAATTATAGTGATGGACAGAGACCATTAATTTTTAGAAGTTCAGGAAAGATATTCTTAGTATTCCAAGAAAAAGGTGTGCCCTATTTGTACTTATGATTCTTTAGCCATAAGGATATTAATATTGGTTTATTGGCATTAAGTTATTGAGCATGTTCTTTAAGGTATCAAGGTGGCCTGTATTGAGGTATCTCCTTTGTTTCGAAAACATTGTTTTTGTAAAAGTCACCTTCCTGAATAGAATTGAAGAAAGAGTACTGATCCATTCATGTGCTAGCTCCAGCTTAGACAGGAGCTTTTCTATTTCCTATTTATTTTTGGCTTTGCTGGGTCTTCATTGCTGCATGGGCTTTTCTCTAGTTGCAGTGAGTGAGGGCTCCTCTCTAGGTGCCATGTACTGGCTTCTCCTTGCAGTGGCTTCTTCTGTTGTGCAGCACAGGCTCTAGAGCCTGCAGGCTTCATTAGTTGCAGTTCATGGGCTCAGTAGTTGTGGCTTCCGGGCTCTGGAGCACAGTTTCAGTAGCTGTGGCGCACAGGCTTAGTTGCTGCTCAGCATGTGGGATCTTCCCGGATCAGGGATTGAACCTGCCATCTCCTGTTTTAGCAGGCGTATTCTTTACCACTGAGCCACCAGAGGAGCCCCAGGAGCTTTTCTTGATGAGCAGTTAGTTTCAAAACCAGTACAGCCCTACAGCTAACACAGATTCTTGGATGTGCAGAGGAGCCTGGGCCTGATTTGATTTCTTGTGGTAGTTGGGAGGTTAAGATGCTGTTCATCTCAATAAGTAGCCCCTGATGGCCTAATATGTGCCCAGGCTCAAGTCCTCGTGCATGAGGAACTCAGAGTCTTATGGGATGTGGAGATCATAAACACACAAATAACACAGTGTGATCAGCATTGATAAGTGGATACTTGGGCCACTAGTGGGCAGAGAAAGCCTCTATCCTGGCCTGGGGGATGAAGGAAATGCTACCAGAACCTAAAAAGAGGAAGGGTACTTACTGGAAAGGTAGAAGGGCATTACAGAAGAACCAGCAAAACAAAGAGCACGGCTGAAAAAAAAAAGAAACAAAAAACCAGCCTGGGTGTTTTTTGTTATTGCTTTTTTGAGGGGGGATGGGTGGAGCAGGGGTGGGGAGTGCAGAAACTACAGGCAGTTCCCTTTTGTAGAAGCCTGTTAGGAGCAAGATGGGACTGTGGGGGTAGGGAGACTTGCATGTTGGGGAAGGAATTTTGGCCTTTCCCCTTTAGACAGTGGGGAGGCCTGATTTATAAACTGTAACACAATCACCATTCCTCAAGCCTGGGGAGGGGCACCAGCTGGGAATAGTTTCCACTCTGGGCCCCCAGCAGGTGCAAGCCTTCTCAGCGACTCTGTCTCCACTGGGGCAGAGAGAAGGGAGGAGGAAGGAGGCAGCCCCCCACACACACACCAGGCCTGCCTCCTGCAGCTGTTTTATGCCCTGTACACCCCTAGAGAGCTGAGGCCCATCAGCTCCCTGGATGTGAAAAGAATGGCAGCAGAGGCAGCCTGTTTTAAAAGCTAAACTACCTCACAAGCCCATGTTGCCACGTGGAGAGAAAAGAATGATCTGACTGCAAAACCTGATTCAATAAACATCTTTTTAAAGAAAAAATTATTATTCTGTAAGAGCTAACATTTCTAACCGCCTTAGTAGGTCTTGTTATCCCCATGTGAGAGGTGACAAAATTGAGACCCAGAAGGTCGGGTAACTTGCCCAAGGTCACACAGACAATAAAAGGCAAAACCCTGGAGAAGGAAATGGCAACCCACTCCAGTATTCTTGCCTGGAAAATCCCATGGATAGAGTGTGGTGGGCTATACAGTCCATGGGGTTGCAAAAGAGTCGGACACAATTTAGCAACTGAGCACACACGCATGGATGTGTACAAGTTTTGAAGAATTCTGTGGTTATTTCTTAACAGTGTCACATGCTCATTAAAATAATTAAATATAGGGACACCTCATCAGTGATATATTTTCCCAAGGTGTAAACTTCCTCTGTTAACCTGTTTCTGCCTACAGGGTCAACTAATTTCACTAAAGTGAAGCTCCTTGGAAAAACTTAAGTTACAGTCCCCGTTTGGTTCTGTGAACAGCTTCGACTAGTAAATAAATCCTTTGCCTGCTTTTCAAATGTTAAAAAAAAAAAAAAGGCAAAAGCCATACTGAAACCCAGGTTAAGACCTTTAGACCTAAGAACTGGAAAGAGTCTGCTGCCCCCAACCTTAATGTAGAATTCAAAATAAGAGATCTAAATTGCAAAATAAATGTCAGGAAGCCAAAGCAGTTTTGACCCTTTTTTTCCCCCAAAGCAATTCCTTAATGTTTTCTAAAAACATAAATTATTTTTTAATTTGTATTTTCTCATTCTTTAACACGCACACTTAGTAATTCTTTAACTAAGTTAGAGTTTCTCACATCCATAGGGTCTAAAGTTTAGAAATTGTCCCTCTGCCAAGCTGCTGCTCACAAAATTTTTCAAGCAGTTTTATAAAACTTTGACATACTAAAATGTAAAGCATTTTTAAATTAAAGAAAACAAACCAGCAAACAGCTAAAAACTGTTTTTTGTCACCATTTCGATCTCATGAGTTCCAAATCAATACGAAAGGCTCTTGGGTCCATCCATGTGCCCAAGCTAGAAAACTTTTTTTTTTTTTAACCCCATGCTTAACTCCATTCCCCTCCTACTCCCATAAGGCTCTTTAATCCATTTTCCACACCAAAGTGATCTGGTTTCCAAATGTGCTTTCATTCTCCCGCTCAAAACCCATCAGTGACTCTGCCTGACCTACAAGATAAAATCACAATCTTGAGAGCCCCCCAGCCTCCCTCTCTCTCTCCCTCTCTGGGACTTCTACTTCCCTTTCTCACAGCAGTGAGTACTACACTGTGAGATTTTAGTGAGAACACTAAATGAAAACATAAATCACTAGTCAATTATGAAACTTCTTCCCCATTAGACCACCTAACCCAAGCCTGGGATGGAGGGAAAATGTTGGAAATAGTTGCCTGCTGGCCAGAAGACAGAGTAATGATTTTGCTTGCTCAGACCAGAGCATGAAAACCCCCTTTCAAACCTTGCCACAAAGGTTGCACAAAAGTAAGAAACCCAACAATGCTTTTTATCAACCTGTCCCTTACCATAGCAACCTTGGTATGCAATGGCCTTGGACCCTGCTGGACAATATATTATTTGCATTTAATAACCTTGTGAAACATAACATTTGGAAACTGTTAATTCTACTCCACTGTTCCCAGCTCCATCTCAGTATGTGATCCATAGAAGACTGGCAGCATGGGTCCCTTGCCAGGAACTGGTCCATAAAAAATAACCCAGCATATCTGACACCAAAACTCAAGTTAACCCAATTTTTCAAGATTACAAAACACACTATTCAATTGAAAAGATGTGATTCTTAAAAAATGGTTAAACAACAAAGCTATTGGGCTGAATGAAGTATGCTGGTAGGTGATAAAGGATAGTGAGGGATAACTATTTCTTCTACTCTGCTCCAAACTGCATTTCATGAGAACATGAAACTTTAAATCTTGCATTAAAAAAAAAATTAAATGTTTACTGTTTTTAAAAAATTGTGTTTAGTCACTAAGTCATGTCTGATTCTTTTGCAACCCCATGGACCAAAGCCCACCAGGCTCCTCTGTCCTTGGGGTTTCCCAGGCAAGAATACTGGAGTGGGTTGCCATTTCCTCCTCCAGGGGATCTTCCCCACCCAGGGATGGATCCTGTGTCTCCTGCATTGCAGGGAGATTCTTTACCACTGAGCCACCAGGGAAGCCCAAAATTGTGGTAAAATACACATTAACATAATTTAGCCATGTTAAAATATACAGTTCCATAGTGTTAAGTATATTCACATTTTTGCTCAGGTTTATATCCAGAACTTTTCGTCTTCAAAATCTAAACAGTATTACTCATTAAACAACTCCCTTCTTCCCCCTGGCAACCACCCTTCTGCTTTTGGTTTATGAGTTAAGGTATTTATAAGATTAAAATACCTCAGCTAAGTGGAATCATATAGTACTTTTTGTGATGGGCTTATTTTACTTAGCATAATGTCAAAGTTCATCTATTTTATAGCATGTCAGAATTCCCTTCAAGGATGAATAACACGTATATACATTTTGTCTATCTATACGTGCATTTCCATTGCACGTATATACATTTTGTCTATCTATTCACCCAGTTATAGCCATTGGGTTGCTTCTGCCTTCTGGCTTTTGTGAATGCTGCTATAAACATGGGTGTACAAATATTTCTGGGAGACCTGGCTATTAATACTTTCAGATATATATGCAGAAGTAGAATTACTGGACCATACGGTAATTCTACGCCAATACTGTTTTCAATATGCAGTACTGGTTGCACTATTTTATATTCCCACTAACAAAGTATGAGGCTTTCAGTTTCTCCACATACTCTCCAACACACGTTTTTTTCTTTTTTTTTTGCTAAGAGCCACCCTGACAGGAATGAGCTAATTATCTCATTGTGGTTCTAATTTGCATTTCCCTAATAACTGGTGATGTTGAGAATTCTTTATATGCTTGTTGGTCTACACCATTTATCTTAACCACAATAAAAATTACTTTATATTTTAAAACTAAAATCACTCTTTAAAGCTTCTCTGCTCCTGGAAAAGTCTCTCTCTTATATCAACTTGAGAAGCAAGCAGGCTGTGCTTACAAGTACCTTCATATAGCATGCCTTCCTTCTAAAACAGCTGTAAAACTGAAAACCCTAAAACCTTAAGTGATGACAGAAATAAGGATCATGTCATCAGCAGAAAAATGACAAGCTCGCCCCCTAGTGTCAAGTAAAGAAGATAATAGAAAAAGCAAATATTCTTATAAGGCACAACCACCACAAAGAAAATCATTTCTACCCTACCAAGAATCTGGAGAGAATACCACAAACTACTAATCAATCAGGGCTTACCACGTGGAGCCAGTGGTAGAGGGCCTAGCTGCCAGTGCAGGAGACAGAAGCGACTCGGGTTCAATCCTTGTGTCAGGAAGATCCCCCAGGGATAGAACCCACATCTCTTATGCCTGGAGGAGGGCATGGCAACCCACTCCAGTATTCTTGCCTGGAGAATCCCCATGGACAGAGGAGCCTAGGGGGCTGCAGTCCCTAGGGTAATAAAGAGTCGAACACAACTGAAGCGACCTAGCAGGCACACACTAACTAGTCAAGATAGTTTATTCACAGGAACAGTAAAAAAGGTTCAGTTCTGAGGGACAAAATGTATCATAAATCCCTTGCTTACAAATTTCTAGGGTAAATTACTTTATTAGCAGTACCAAATGAGTGGCCTGAGGATGTTATTTTTAACATGTGAATGTCTCAGAAGCATAATGACCTTTATCTTTACATCACACGTAACTCCCAATCTCTGAATTTATTGAAAAATCTGACTCCAAAAACAAAACAGCAGCTCACACCAATGATTACATAAGTCAGCAGGCAGCAGTCCTGACTATTTAACTGTTCTTAGCTCCTTAAACCCGCTATTATGTAAATCAAGATACTTTGATTTTTTTAAGCTCTCCCAACTAAAATAATGGTGATGATGGTGATTCCTTCAGGCCCTGTGGCTACTAATTTTTCCAGTTTCCTGCTCTGTCTCTCCTTCCCACCCCCACAATCTTTATGGCTCACTAGTCTGCTATTTTTCACAGAACAGGAAAAGAGTTTGAGAACCAAGATTTTATAAACATGGATCACACCAGGATAAACAAGTATTGACCAAAATTTTAAACATTTCAGACTGCATCTGAGCAGGTGACACTGGGGGGCAATGGGTCTATGTAATCAGTTACTGATATTAAACACCAAGTCTTTCTTCTCCAGCAAGTTGACCTTCAAAGGCTCCATCAGAAACAGGAGGTGCCAGCATCAAGCTGTTGGTGGCAAGGGAGGGTGGGCCACCCTACCCAAATGTCAAAGGCTGGACATTCTTCTGCTGCTCTTTGTGCAGCTGCCGGGCCCGATTTTTTAGTTCCTCAGCCTTAGCTTCATCCTTATTGACACCATCCCCAAGCTTGTACATGCGGCTGGCATTGGCACAGGCCCAGACGTGGCCCAAGTCACAGGCCTTCAATGAGTATTTGCATGCCAGGCCCATGTCCTTGGGAAAGCTAGGGGCACCCTGCAGGAACATGGCACTGAGGTTGAAACAGCTAGCGGCATAGCTGCCATCACAGGCCCTTGTGTAGTAGTCCCTGGCCCTCTCCAGATCGGGCTGGCCATCCTCATTGACCTGTCCGTCATGTGCCAGGAGACCAACATTGTGGCACGCTTCAGTGGACTTCTTTCCCGGCTTCTCACATGCCATCAGAAAGCAATTGGAAGCAGCTTTCAGATCCTGGGATAGTCCACCTGGGAAGAAAGAAAAAAAGTCAGTCCAGGCCAGGACAGAACCTGAATGTCTCAGGCCAAAGTCAGGAAGCAATTCCCAAATAAAGTTTATATACTTTGAGCTAAGGCAGCATGAAAAGAAGATGGCCTGGTATGGTACACAGACCTTACAGCTTTTTCAGCCATGGAATCTTCTGCTCAAATGGTATCTTATAAGGAAGCCCAAACAGGTAAAAAGGGTGAAATGATTAGTTTCTCAACCTTAGCTTTGTCCTTATTAATAAATGATATTTACCTCTGGGGATAAGAGCAAGATCACACGGCATCTGACAAGCACTTCGTAAAATGTTTGTTAATTTAAATATATACTGAATATATATTAATTGCCAATTACTATGCTAGGTTCTAAGGAATAAGCAGATCCTGACCCTGCCCTTGTGAATATTGTGGTCTAATAAGACAGACATTAAACACCACACAAGTAAATGTATGATTCTAAGTGTGACAAGCATATGGAGAAAGAGTACGGGGATGCTATGAGAATGATCAAGGCTCTCAACTAAGAGGTGAGGTAAAGGAAAGTTTCTCCAAAGAAGTGACATTTGAGCTGTGAAATAATGGAAAAAGAATGAAAAGAAAAACATGGAGTGGGGAAAATAAAATGGCAAAGAAAACTGTTCCTGGCAGCAGGAACAGAATACAAAGAGGAAAGGAGCCCATGAGCTAGAACTCAGAAATCACTAAGGAAGGGTGGGAGGCAGGCACGGGCCAGCTCATGCAGGGTTTGATGGGTCTTCTTAAGGACCTTGTACTTTAACCTCGGAGCAACAGAAAACTGCTAATGGATCATTTTAAGCAGAGGTGGTGAGAGGGCCCGCTTTTTTCTTTAGTTTTTGTTTTTGTTTTAATGGAACATTTCAAATCCCCCATTCTCAAAATCCCTCATTCCTAAAAATAAGAGAAACATATCTCAACATTAGTTTTAGAAGAAGTCATCCCAGATACACCACCTAGAAAAAACCATCGTTAAGAGAACACTATTCCAGTCATCTTTGGAGCATGTGTTTGAATTGAATGTTGGCTGGCTGAATGGACAGCTAGACAGAAGTGCAGTTGACTCTTGAAAGCTGTGAGGGGCACCCACTCTCCATGCAGCCAAAAATCCGAGAATAGCTTAAGAGTCAACCTTCCCTAAATGTGCTCCTAAATGTGTACCCACACACTAAACCAACGGGGGATAGAAATCACGGAGCATTACCATTGTATTTATTGTTTAAAAAATCCACATGGAAGTGAACCCGCATCATTGAAACCTGTGCTGTTTGAGGGTCAACTGCACTTTGAAACACCAGATTACACATACGACTTGTAAATAAAAAATTTAACTTTTACTTGCAGTTATTAAGACAAACAGGTGAAAATAAAGAAACTGCTAATTTCAAATGAGTATTTCTTCAACAGATAAATTTCCTAAATGAGTCCTTGAGTTATAAATTATTAAAAATATTTAAAGGTTAAAGTCACTGGGGTTTTTTTGGGGGGCAGGGCAAGGGGCGGGGGCGGGGAGGTGTTTCATGGTGGCCTCTGCAGCGGAAGCACAGTCCTAACCACCGGACTGCCAGGGGATTCTTTTGTTTTAACCAAATTTCAGACAGTATTGACTCACAACTATAAAAGGGGAGTTCTCATACTTCTCCCCACTTCTCTTCTCCTGCCTTCTACTTTTTGTTAGATATGTTATTTCAACTCAGGGAGATACAGGAAACAGAGGTTAATGAAGCCTGAGCTCTGCTGCCAGAAAACTGAGGCTCCAGTCCTGGCTCCATCATTTGGAAAATTTATACTATTATTTCTTCAAATATTTTTTTCTATCCTCATCTGTTTTCTTTCTGGGCTCCAATACATGCTGTATTAGATTAAGGGACACTGAACCCTATGGGTTGAGACTCTGAGGGTTGGGGAATTTTTATGCTTTTTTCGTCTCAGTGCTTCAGTTTAAGAGAACATCTACAATCCTCTAAGTTCACTGATCTTTCAGGTTCATTGTTTATTTCCTTCTGCAGTGTTCTATTTGTTGTTAAGCCTATCCAGTGACTTTTTCATTTCAAATATTATATATTTCAATCATAGGAGTTCATTTGATGGGACTGCCCATCTGTTCATTCACTGTGTCCATCTTTTGTTTAAATTCTTTAACATATTTATTTCCTTGTTTAAAAATATTTTGACTGTTAATTCCAACATTCCTGTCACATCTGGGTCTGTTTCTATTGACTGATTTTTTTTTTTTCTTTCTGTTTAGTAATTCCTTATTCCTGGACACTGTAGATGATACTTTATTCAGTCTGGGTTTTGCTGTATTCCCTCACAAACTACTATACTCTGGTTTCTCTTCATATCACATATCACATATCACCTTTTACCAAAGACTGCTGAGTTTTGTTCTGGCAGGTAACTGTTCACTGGTTAATCTGCCTGATTCTTCTGAGGCTTGGTCCTTCTGAGGCTTGATCCTCCAGCAGCCTCAGTGATCAGAAACTCTGACCTATGCCTCATCCACTCAGCAAGAATACCATAATCTACTTGGCTTCTACCTCTTTCTGCCTAGTCTGAAAAGTACCTTCAGGCAGAAAGCCAAAGCATGGGGCTCACCTGGTGTGTTCCCCTTTTCTCAGGGATCACACTACTGCACTGAGTTATCTTCCAATGCCTACAAACAGTTGCTTCATGTATTTTATGGAACCCATGGTTTACCTCCTTAAAAGTTCATTTTAGTTGCCTTATGGAAAGATGATTAGAGACCTGAATTAATGATGCAGGAAAGAAAGGTGGCTTGAATAAATATAGTCACAGGAAAGGAAGAGAGGATAGATTTGAAACATATTTTAAAGACAAACTGGTCATGTAAGGAGAGACACCACTTGCTAAAATGAAAGACAACAGGGGTGTAATAGTTTGAGAGAAAACAATTAAGAACTTCATGGAAGAACAAGATGGCGGAGGAGCAGATGGACGAGGAGTACATCTCTTTCCACAGATACATCAGGAATACACCTTCAGACACAGAAATGCATACAGAACACCAGCTGAGAGTGGACAGGAGTACCTGACCAGAGGAAAAGATTATAGAGAACCACGCAAAGCTTGGTAAGAGAAGGAACTAGGGGGAAAAACAGGAGTATCAGTAGAACTGGACCTGCCCTCCATAGGTGGGGGAACTGAAGCAAGGGTCCAAGCCCCATATCGGGTCACTTGTCTGAGCCAGAGAAGAAACATTTAAGGCTGAAAGTGAAACAGCTGATCTGTGGGAGCCTAAATGGAATGAGAATCAGACAGTCCTTGCTGCAGCCATACATACTCCAGACAGGGACGCAGGTCCCCTGGAAGGCACAGTGGCTGGAGCTGGAGTTCAGGGATTGTGGAGCAACCCCAGGGCGAGGGCTGCTGTTGACTGTGGAGAGATGGATTGAGGGGATGTGAGGGAGGAGACTGTGGTAGGAAATGCCTGTGGAGGAAAGCTGGGCAGCCATGGAAGCAAGGTGATACTGCTGAGTCATGCCTAGGGGGTGGAGCCATCACCATAGCCTCTCTCCACAGGCCAGCATCAGCAGCTGAACAATAGAGGCTGGCCCATCAGATGCCTGACCGCAGCTCAACAATAAAGAGGCTGGCCCACAAATGCCTGACCCACTGAACTACAGGGCAGGACCCCACCGAGCGTGCCCTTTTAAGTGCCTGATGCATGGAAAAACAGAGAAGGACCCCAGGCAAGGGAGCCCTCTAAGCACCTGAATGGGCGGAGCTATGGAGAAAGACTGGCCAAAGAGGCCTTCTGATCGCCAGCTACAAGAGGCTCACAAAAAGGTTCTGATAAGGCGATAACTCCTATAGCTGAAGCAGTCCGTGTCCCTGTACACTTGGCACCACCAGGGTCCCTGCAAGCCAAGCAGCTTACCACCTTCACACTCAACTCTCACTGGGCAGAGCTGCCACAGGGAAAAAAAGTCTTGCACCTATGCACTCAGGGTTGCTTTGGTTATGTCTGACTCTTTCCGACCCTGTAGACTGTGGCCTGCCAGGCTTCTCTGTCGGAAAGGGGGTTCTCTAGGCATATTGGCCAATACTGGTTGCCATACCCTTCTAGAGCTCTATATTTCCTGCTGCCCTAGCTGCCAACTTCCCTGAGTATCTGGCGCTGCCAGAACCCCTGCGACCCAAGCAGCTGCACCACCTCCACACCTGGTCCTCACAGGGACAAACCCAAGTCCTCCAGGGCAGCCTCAGGAGCAAACCCCAGTGGACGACCCACATGCAGAGGTGGGAATAAAACCACAATTGAAACCCAGGGGCAGTACGGATAAGGAAGAATACCCAAAACCCTCCCACCAGCTGTACAAGCTGCAGATTAAATCCATATGATCAACTAGGCAGACTGTGTGTCTATGGAATATATAAAAGGTTATTGAGAGCTCCCACAAAAGAAAACGAACTAGTTCTGATAGCTGTGGCTATTGGAGGCAAGAACACACAAGAGTAGGACCAGATTAGAATCTGAGCTGCCCCACAGCAGGTCCAGAGATTACCACAATGTTGGAGGGCATCCTAGGGAGGTGAGGTGGACTGTGACTCCCAGTGAGGGAAAGTACTCTGACAGCAGTGACTCAAGAAAAATATTTATTATTCTTATGTTTTGACTTGTTCTGTAGATTCTTTTGGACTTTTAATTTTTTTTCTCCTCCTTCCCCGTTGTAGGTGTTAATTTTATTGGCACTATGAAATCTAATTAAGCTTTTGAGCTTTTTCCCAGTCACATTTTTTATTATTATAAACCTCGGCCTCTACATTGGGCTTTTGCAGTTCTGTGGAGTCTTCCTTTTTTTTCTTTTCTCTTTTTTTAATTTTAATTTTTTAAACCTATTATTATTTTTTCTAAATTTATTCCTTTGTTTGCTTTTCCTACTGTTCTTTTCCCTTTGCAGTTAATCTTTAATGTATATAAATCTTCTTTATCTACCTCTATTTGACTTTGCATATCTATTCTTTCTTTCCTTTCCTCTCAACATATTTGTTAGTTTTGTTTTCATTGCTTTATTCCCCACCTTGCTTTAGTTCTGTTTTCCAGTTTGTGCTTTAGTTAGTTTTGTTCTTAACTGGTGAATATGATTTTTTATTTCCTTTGTTTACCAGGTCAATCAACTGTACTTTATTTTTGTTGGACTGTTTTGACTTTGCTCAGGGGTATATATGAATATTTGTATATTCCATTATTTTAATTATTATTTGCCTGATTTTGTAATTGCCTTTTATCTGGGGTTCATCTTTGGTTTCTGATTACTGGATATCTGTTTTAATTTCACTTAGTGCCATAACCATTTGTAGAATCTTTGTTCCTGACTAGAGATCAAGCTCTGAGCCTTTGGAGTGGGAGCACTGATTCCAAGACCTTAGACTACCAGAGAACTAACCCTAGGAGGCATCAAACAGTGAGAACTCACACAAAGGAAATCACTTGAATACAAGCCCCGGCATCACCCAACCACAGGCAGCACCCTGTGTGGGACACCTCATCTAAACAACAAAACAAAAATACAAACCCAATCATCAGCAGACAGGATTACCACCTCACATAGCCTTGCTTATCAGAGAGGAAAAAAAAAAAAAAAAAAAACTCAGCACAAATCTCACCCTATATGAAGCTTACATAAGCCTCTGGACCAACCTGAGGAGGGCAGAAACGAAAAAGAAAAAAGAATTAAACCTTGAAGCCTGGGAAAAGGAGACCTCAAACAGTAAGTTAAAAAAAAAAAATGAAAAGGCAGAGAAATACTACATAAATGAAGGAACAAACTAGAAACACAGAAGTCCAAATAAATGAAGAGGAAACAGGCAAACTATCTAAAAAAGAATTCAGAATAATGATAGTAAAGATGATCAAAAACCTTAAAAACAAAATGGAGAAAATGCAACAATCAATTAACAAAGACCCAGAAGAATTAAAGAATAAACACACAGAGACAAACAACACAATTACTGAAATTAAAAATACTCTAGAAGGAATCAATAGCAGAATATCTGAAGCAGTGAGCTGGAAGATAAAATGGTGGAAATAACTTCTGAAGAGCAGAATAAAGTAAAGGAATGAAAAGAACTGAGGACAGTCTCAGTTCTGGGACAATATCAAATGCACCAACATTTGAATTATAGGGGTCACAGAAGAAGAAGAGAAAAAGGGTATGAGAAGAGTTTTGAAGAGATTATAGTTGAAAATTTCCACAACATGGAAAAGGAAGTAGTCAATAAAGTCCAACAGGTGCAAAGAGGCCCATACAGGATAAACCCAAGGAGAAACAAGCCAAGACACATACTAGTCAAACTAATGAAGACTAAACACAAAGAAAGAATATTAAAAGCAGCAAGAGAAAAGCAACAAGTAACATACACGGGGAAACCCCACACATTTAACAGCTGATCTTTCAACAAAAACTCTGCAGGCCAGAAGGGAATGGCAGGATATATTTAAAGTACTGCCATTAAAGTACTGAAAGGGAAAAATCTACAACCAAGATTACTGTACCTGGCAAGGATCTCATTCAAAATTGATAGAGAAATAAAAAGCTTGTCAGACAAGCGAAAGTTAAGAGAATTCAGTACTACCAAACCAACTTTCAGTTCAGTTCAGCCACTCAATTGAGTCTGACTATTTGTGACCCCATGAACCACAACACACCAGGCATCCCTGTCCATCACCAACTCCCGGAGTCCACCCAAACCCACGTCCATTGAGTTGGTGATGCCATCCAACCATCTCATCCTCTGTCATCCCCTTCTCCTCCTGCCCTCAATCTTTCCCAGCATTAGGGTCTTTCCAAACGAGTCAGCTCTTCACATGAGGTGGCCAAAGGGTTGGAGTTTCAGCTTCAAAATCAGTCCTTCCAACGAACACCCAGGACTATCTCCTTTAGGATGGACTGGTTGGACTCTCAAGAGTCTTCTCCAACACCACAGTTCAAAAGCATCAATTCTTCGGCGCTCAGCTTTCTTCACCCTCCAACTCTCACATCCATACACTACCACTGGAAAAACCATAGGTTTGACCAGACGAAACTTTGTCGGGAAAATAATGTCTCTGTTTTTTAATATGCTGTCTAGGTTGGCCATAGAGTCTCTTCCAAGGAGTAAGCATCTTTCAATTGCATGGCTGTAGTTACCATCTGCAGTCATTTTGGAGCCCCCCACCCCCGACAAATAAAGTCTGTCACTGTTTCCATTGTTTCCCCCTCTATTTGCCATGAAGTGATGGGACTGGATGCCATGATCGTTTTTTGAATGTTGAGTTTTAAGCCAGCTTTTTCATTTTCCTCTTTCACTTTCATCAAGAGGCTCTTTAGCTCTTCTTCGCTTTCTGCCATAAGGGTGGTATCATCTGCATATCTGAGGTTATTGATATTTCTCCCAGCAATCTTGATTCCAGCTTGTACTTCATCCAGCCTGGAATTTCACAAAATGTGCTTCTGCATGTGTTAAATAAGCAGGGTGACAATATATAGCCTTGATGTACTCCTTTCCCAATTTGGAACCAGTCCGTTGGTCCATGTTGGGTTCTAACTGTTGCTTCTTGACATGCAAACAGATTTCTCAGGAGGCAGGTAAAGTGGTCTGGTATTCCCATCTCTCGAAGAATTTTTCAGTTTGCTGTGATCCACACAGTCAGAGGCTTTGATATAGTCAATAAAGCAGAAGTAGATGTTTTTCTGGAACTCTCTTGTTTTTCGATGATCCAGCAGATATTGGCAATTTGATCTCTGGTTCCTCTGCCTTTTCTACATCTGGCTTGAATATCTGGAAGTTCACAGTTCACGTACTGTTGAAGCCTGGCTTGGAGAGACTGGAATGCAAACTGATCTTTTCCAGTCCTGTGGCTATGCTGAATTTTCCAAATTTGCTAGCATATTGAATGCAGCACTTTCACAGCATCATCTTTTAGGATTTGAAATAGCTCAACTGGAATTCCATCATCTCCACTAGCTTTGTTTGTAGTGATGCTTCCTAAGGCCCACTTGACTTCACATTCCAGGATGTCTGGCTCTAGGTGACCCATCATGGTTATCTAAGTCGTGAAGATTTTTGTATAGATCTTCTGTGTATTCTTGCCACCTCTTCTTAATATCATCTGCTTCTGTTAGGTCTATACCGCTTCTGTCCTGTATTGTGCCCATCTTTACATGAAATGTTCCCTTAGTATCTCTAATTTTCTTGAAGAGATCTCTAGTCTTTCCCATTCTATTGTTTTCCTCTATTTCTTTACAATGATCAATGAGGAAGTCTTTCTTATCTCTCCTTGCTATTCTTCGGAACTCTGCATTCAAATGGTTATATCTTTCCTTTTCTCCTTTGCCTTTAGCTTCTCTTCTTTTCTCAGCTATTTGTAAGGCCTCCTCAGACAATCATTTCGCTTTATGCAGAGAACATCATGCAAAATGTCAGACTGGGTGAAGCATAAGCATTTGCAGATGAAGCATATGCAGACAAAGTACAATCATATACAGAGTACATCATGTGAAATGCCAGACTGGATGAAGCACAAGATGGAATCAAGACTGTGGGAGAAATATCAATAACCTCAGATATGTAGATGACACCACCTTTAGCGGCAGAAAGGAAGAGAAACTAAAGAGCCTCTTTATGAAGGTAAAAGAGGAGAGTGAAAAAGCTGGCTTACATTTCAACATTCAAAAAATGAAGATCATGGCATCCGGTCCTATCACTTAGCAGCAAATAGATGGGGAAACAATGGAAACAGTGACAGACTATTTTCTTGGGCTCCAAAATCACTGCAGATGGTGACTGCAGCCATGAAATTAAAATACCCTTGCTCCTTGGAAGAAAAGCTATGACCAACGTAGACAACATATTAAAAAGCAGAGACATTACTTTGCTGACAAAGGTCCATCTAGTCAAAGCTATCGTTTTTCCAGTAGTCATGTCTGGAAGTGGGAGTTGGACCATAAAGAAAGCTGAACGCCGAAGAATTGATGTTTTCGACTGTGGTGTTGGAGAAGACTCTTGAGAGTCCCTCGGACTGCAAGGAGATCAAACCAGTCAATCCTAAAGGAAATCAATCCTGAATATTTACTGGAGGGAATGATGCTGACACTGAAGCTTCAACACTTTGGCCACCCTTTTTGAAAAGGTGAATCACTGGAAAAGACCCTGATGCTGGGAAAGACTTAAGGCAGGAGGAGAAGGGGATGACAGAGGATGAGATGGTTGGATGGCATCACCAACTCTATGGACATGAGTTCAAGCAAGCTCTGGGAGATGGTGAAAGAGCTGCCTGTCTTAGGTTATACTCCCAATTTGTGGTGGTTTTCAAATATGCCCATAAATTCTTGATAGTCCTTCTTTCAAGAGGTAGAATTTTAGTTCTCTCCAATTAGTGTAGGCTAAACTTACTGACCCACTTCAAATAAGCAGACTGGGATAGAAATGAAAAGCACGTGACTTCCAAGAGTAGGTTATAAAAGACACTGTGGATTCCATCCTGCTCCTTCTTTTGGATCACTCACTATGGAGGAAGCCAAATGGCATGTCACAAGGACATACAAGTAGCCCAGGAAGAGATCCACGTCACAAGGAACCAAGGTCTCTTGACAACAGCTGGCAAAGACTGGAAGTCTTCACAGCCAAGTGAGTGAGCCAGCTTAGGATTAGAGATTCTAGTTCCAGTCAAGCCTTCAAAAGACTACAGCCCGGTTCCCTGGCTAGTGTCTTGACTACAGCCTAATTGAGAGACCCTGAGGCACACAGCTCACCACTCCCAAATTCCTGATCCACAGAAACCATGTGAAATGATAGGTCTGTTGGGATAATTTGTTATTTAGCAACAGTAATTTCTAGGTGGCACAGAATAAAGAATCTGCCTGCCAATACAGGAGACACAAGAGATGTGAGTTCAATCCCTGGGTCAGAAAGATTCCTTAGATTAGGAAATGGCAACCCACTTCAATATTCTTGTCTCAAAAAACCGCATGGACAGGGGAGCCTGGTAGACTTCAGTCCATGGGGCTATAAAGAGTAGGACATGATGAGCATGCACGCAACACAACGCAACTTAAACACTACTGAATACCAACTGCAATTAAGGCATGAGGAGAAAAGACAGATGGAAAGGAATTAATTACTAGTACCTTCCTCTGTGCCAGGCACATGCTGATACCTTTACCTACATTACCCTATTTAATCTTCACACAGACCTATGAAGAAAGTATTGTTTTTTCTCCATTTTACAAGTGATATAAGTGATACACAGAGTTAATGTGAACACAGAGTTAACATTCCCTAAGGTCTGCCTGAGGGCTTCCCCAGGTAGCTCAGTGATAAAATAATCTGCCTGCCAATGCAGGAGATTTCAGTTTAATCCTTGGGTCAGGAAGATCCCCTGGAGAAGGAAATGGCAACCTGCTCCAATATTCTTGCCTGGGAAATCCCATGGACAGAGGAGCCTGGCAGGCTACAGTCCATGAGGTCACAGAGTTGGACATGACTAAGCACACACAAGGTCTGCCGAACTTGAAAGGCTATGCTCTTCCCTCCAGCACTTTGCTGAACTCTTGATTCCAAATTTTCCTACAACATGCATCCCCAATGCCTGTGAAGACCCTTCTGTAAAGAGACCTCAGTGTGAGTCTCAGGTTGCAGCCTCACCACTACCATCAATGATAAGGACCAAATAAAGCAGGCCCCTCCTTACCTTTCCCAGTCACATAATAGGCTCCCAGTTTGTAGCAGCTATCACTGTGTTTGTTCTCTTCACAGTTGAACTTCAACACCTTGGCAGCCTCATCAAAATTCTTCTGGATCCCTTCCAAATAGTCCACCAGCCGATAGCAACCTGTGAGGAAAGGGCAAAAGCTGTCATTCAAGTCTGGGGGAGTGGGGAGGGTCCAGGTGTGGCAGGCTGGATGTGCCTTTTATTTAGGACAAGCCTCTGTCCTCCTGAGGTGTGGCAAGGTGACTTCACCACAAAGAATGAAGGTCGTGTTCAGCCACTCCTACAAATGGCACTGTCTGCCCTCAGCCTGGGACTGAGCAATGTATAAACTGGGAAGACCTTGGCCCCTACACTGGCTCTACTACTCACCAGCCCTTCTATTTGCTGTCAGCAAGGCCCAAAGATCTACTGGCTTCAGCAATGAAACTCTGCTAGCTTTGGAACTTCTCAGGAAGTTCAGCATTTAACCAGTGAGAACCAAAACGGTCAACAGGCCAATCTTCATGGCAGCAAACAGCAGTTCTTTGATGACTATACCTTAATCCTTGGCCAGGCTAGGTACATGAAGAAAGAGTTGAAATTGCAGCTACCAAAGGAGTTAGAATTAAGACTCCCTCTCCTTGGTAGTCTCTGTTTCCAGCAAGCCTCTCCTTAACAACTCTCCCCTCTGTTCCTTTTCTTCATCCACAATAACACCCATCTCTTGTTAACTTTCATTCAATGAATATTTCAGCATCTATCTGCAACAATCCACGAGACACTGCTTTAGTTGCTGGGAATATAGTCACCTGGCCTCCTAGAAGTTACAGTCTAGAGGAGGAAACACAATAAATAAATAGCTTAACAAGATGCATTCAAACTTTAATAAACACCATCATTGAAATAAAACAGGATGATACGACAGTTTGTTGTGCATTTTGGGGGAAATGGTTAACATAAACCGGGTAATCAGGTAGGGCCTCACTGAGGACTTCAATGTGTGAGCTGAGATGTGAATAACAAAAATGAACTAGCTATTTAAAGGCAATGAAATGGGAAGGAGACAGAAGGACTCAGGCACAAGGAACAGTACATAAAAAGACTCAAAAAAGAGAATAAGCTTGACACAAAGAAGGTATAATGTAGCTGGATCCAGGAGGGGCAGGAAGAGGAAAAGGCAGGGACCAATCAGAAGGCCTTACATTAGATAGGAAGAAACTGGGATTTTATTCCAAGTCAATGGCAAACCACTAGAAGGATTTAAGAAGGGGAGTGATATGATTCAACTTGCATTTTTAAAAGGTCACTCTAATAAATATGTTTCTATGTGTCTGGATGAATATGGAGGAAGTCATGTGTGAGGGGACCGACTCCCACACTGATAATGACAAAAATGTGTTATTTCTGTCATCTGAAAAATCTAGTAAATAACATAATGAAATTAAAATTTAAGTATCAGTTTATGAGTAGAGAATAGATTTAAGGAAGTTAGGGTGCAAATGGAGAGTCAAGTTAGAAAGCTACTTCAGTAATCCGGCTGAGAAATGATGACTTTGAAGACTACTACAGAACCAGCTATAGGAACTCCCTCCTCTCAGACTCCTCAAGAGCAGAGTCCTTAACGCATATATATGGAATTTAGAAAGATGGTAACGAGAATCCTGCATGCGAGACAGCAAAAGAAACGGAGATGTATAGAACAGTCTTGTGGACTCTGTGGAAGAGGGCAAGGGTGGGATGATATGGGAGAATGGCATTGAAACATGTTAATTATCATATGTGAAATCAATCACCAGCCCAGGTTTGATGCTCGGGGCTGGTGTACCAGGATGACCCAGGGGGAGGGAATCGGGAGGGAGGAGGGAGGGGGGTTCTGGAGGGGGAACATATGTATACCCATGGTGGATTCATGTCATTGTATGGCAAAACCAACACAATAAAGTAAAGAAAATTAAAAAAAAAAAAAAAAGAGCAGAGTCCTGCCCTTCTTATATGCCCACCCACCCCTCCTTCACTGCTTAGTGTATCTCCAGGGTACAAAAACACG
Organism: Antilocapra americana; assembly: GCA_007570785.1. Classification (NCBI taxonomy): domain Eukaryota; kingdom Metazoa; phylum Chordata; class Mammalia; order Artiodactyla; family Antilocapridae; genus Antilocapra; species Antilocapra americana. The sequence goes on from ML663016.1 coordinate 5,819,234, forward strand.
TGTGTGGCTCTCCACTGCCTACACAATAAAGGCTTTCAAAGCCCTCACCCCGGCATTCAAGATCTGACACACTGTGGCCCAACAAGGTCTGTCCCTCCTCAATCTTATTTCTAACTACATTCTTGCCGGGAGCCATCAGGATGCCCCCTTGCTGGGATGACAAGGTCACGAGACTAAGAAAGAAATTGCAAAGCTGACTTTCTTTATCGGGGCATCCTGGGCAAGCCCCACCCTGGTATTTTTCTTGGGAGTTCTGTCCATGCTCGGAACATTGGCTCATCTCAGTAGGTCAGTCCCAGTTGGAAAGAATTTGTCCTGAGATAATCCCCCCAGACCTTATTGACCAGAGGATCCGGGAAGGTGCCTTCCCCAGGGGGCTAAGGAGGAATGAAAGGGACATTTAAATAGATTACTACTCCTCCCACTAATTACCAGGGAGTTTACCAAGAGTTCTCTGGGGGTCAAGGCAAGGCCACCACCAGAAAGGCTCATACTTGGGTCACCTTTCCACCTCCCATTCTCCCGACCACTCCGCAGAGGAGGCTCTCTTCCTTGAAGAAATCAGGCTCGATTGGGACTTAGGAATGCTCATAATTGTGGCCAGCATAGTTGGAGATATTGATTGCTTTAGGATAATGTAGACATAGGAATTCATTATAGTAGTTATAAGTTTAATAGGGTTTTATTGCTGAAGCAGTGCTGCTTGACTGTCTCTTAGTCCTCGTTCCTCTTCCTAAACTGTCTCTTAGTCCTCTTCCTAAACTTAGTCCTCTTTGCTCTTTCTAAACTGTCTCTTTGTCCTCTTTCCTCTTTCCTTGTAAGAACCAGAGTAGGTTAGTGGAATAAACAGTCTCAAGCTTAAGCCCTTCCCTCTAGCTTCTACATAGTTGTACCTGATAAGAGAAATGTAACCTTTCTACTTAGGTTGATGTACTTATCATGATTGAATGAAGTATACTGGAGACATTCAAATGGTAAACATACTATTGTTAAATCTAGTTACATAGAGATCTGACTTCTGTAAGGGGAATGTTTCATGATAGATTGGGGAATGAGCTCAATGATAAGGTTGCTATGGAAGGTAGAAAACAAAAAGTTGTATAGAATGATAGGTGATGTAGTGATGTAATGGGGATGTCTTTTGGCTATAAAAACTGTGAACCAACAACAATAAACGGAGAGACTGCTTCATCACCACACACTGACTCAGCTCAGTTCTTCCGCCTACGCCACTCATCCCTCAAGACCCCTGGACCCCCGCTGGGGCTGGAACCCGGCACATTCTGACTTCAATTTTCCGAAAGAGCATTTTCTTCACTCCCTCTGCTCCATTTAATCAGCATTACTAGCCTATCCTTCCTGACGTCTCCCAGGAATCTTCCCCAACCATTCTGCACCTCATGGATTCTTTCAAGCCATCCTACTTCAGAGCAACTCTGTAGTTGGTCAGCTTGGAGCAAGCTGCAAGCTATTAGAAGGCAAGACCAATATCTTTTTTTTCTTTTAAAGTACAGGTACTTCCCTGGTGGTCCAGCGGCTAAGACTCCAAGCTCCCAATGCAGGGGGGCCCAGGCTGGATCCTTGATCAGGGAACTAGATTTCGGATGTGACAATTAAGAGTTTGCATGCCACAACTAAGACTTGGTGCAGCCATACAAATAACTAAAAGGGAAAAAAAAGCACCATGAAGAAAACCACCCAAAGGTACTGGCTGCTCTGGATGGACCCTCCTGCACCGTCCACCCACAACTTAAGCCAACTCAATGTTCCCAGAACACACAGGGCACATTCATGCCCCAGGGTCTTTTCACTAGCCCTTACCTCTGCCTGGCATGCACCTCCCTTACTTTGTTCATATGCTACCTTCTCAATGATTCACGCTGATCACTCAACTTAAAGTTGCCCTCCTGAACTGCTGAGGGCCTGTCAGTCAGTTCTTTTTCCCATTGCACTTACTACCTTCTAACACACTAGCCCATTTATTAGGTTTATTTTCCAGTGTCCCCCACGAGGGGACACTGTCTGCTCCACGAGGGCAGAGCATTTTATCAGCTCACTGATGTAGCCGTAGTGCCTCTACTCCAGATGCCCCAGAGCTTCTTTTCCTTCTCGCCAGGCCTCTGGGCTCGGTGCGGGCAGAGCATGCCCGGCTTTGAGCCCCGTAAGTCCTTGTGGAACCCAGCCCGCCCCTTCCCAACACACACACACACACACGCGCACGGCAGTCAGTGACCCACAGACACCGCGCCCCCTTCCTGATCCCCTCAGCGGTCGCTGGCGTGACCCTTCAGTCCCCGTGCCTGAGGCCGGAGCCCCCACGTGTCCTTAAGGCCCGGCAGGCGGCGCTCACCGTCCGGGTCCTTCTCGCGGTAGCACTGGTAATTGCACTCCACTTCCATGTTCTCCAGAAAGGACTTCACCTGTTCCTCGTCCTGAAAGTCCACCAGGCCGGCCATGGCTCTCGCGTGCGCAGTCAGAACCGCCTCTAGCGTGCCCAGTCAGAACCGCCCCGCGGCTCCCACCCCGCCGTGCCGCACGTCCTCCCGCCCACGGTCACGTGAGCCGGCGGGGCGGGGCCTGGGCGGGGCGTGCCGCCGCGGTCTGCGTGCAGCCTGCGCTGGGGAGGCGGGGCGTCCTGAGCTTCGGGCAGTTGTTCGTCTTGGAGAGGTTACTCTTTGGCGGTTAGGTTTTCCTCTGGTCTGCCCACACATAAAGCCGGGAGCAGTCTTCCTGCAGCTCTTTATATTTGTGCCAGCCCTGTGGTATTAGTTTCATTGAGTTAGACTCTTAGACGCTTATATGCAGAGTACCTCATGACAAACGCTGGGCTGGAAGAAGCACAAGCTGGAATCAACATTGCCGGGAGAAATATCAATAACCTCAGATATGCAGACGACACCACCCTTATGGCAGAAAGTGAAGAGGAACTAAAGAGCCTCTTGATGAAAGTGTCAGACTTTATTTTTGGGGGCTCTAAAATCACTGTAGATGGTGATTGCAGCCATGAAATCAAAAGACGCTTACTCCTTGGAAGGAAAGTTATGGCCAACCTGGATAGCATATTAAAAAGCAGAGACATTACTTTGCTAACAGAGGTCCATCTAGTCAAGGCTATGGTTTTTCCAGTAGTCATGTATGGATGTGAGAGTTGGACAGTGAAAAAGGCTGAGCGCCCGAAGAAGTGAAGCTTTTGAGCTGTGGTGTTGGAGAAGACTCTTGAGAGTCCCTTGGACTGCAAGGAGATCCAACCAGTCCATCCTAAAGGAAATCAATCCTGGGTGTTCATTGGAAGGACTGATGCTGAAGTTGAAACTGCAATACTTTGGCCACCTGATGCAAAGAGTTGACTCATTGGAAAAGACCCTGATGCTGGGAAGGATTGGGGGCAGGAGGAGAAGGGGAAGACAGAGGATGAGATGGTTGGATGGCATCACCGACTCAATGGACATGGGTTTGGGTGGACTCAGGGAGTTGGTGATGGACAGGGAGGCCTGGCCTGCTGCAATTCACAGGGTCGAAAAGAGTCGGACACGACTGAGCGACTTAATTGACTGAACTGTGGTATTAATGTTTCCCTGCCTGCAGTCATTTATCGCATTTATTAATCCAGTATTCCCTAACCTTGTGTCACCAAGTGCTTGGTTTTAGTGTTACAACAGCTAAGGGAGTACGGTTACTGCCTTTAAAGAACTTGCGGGTTAGTAGGAAGACCTTTGTATTTTGAGCACCTACTATGTCCCAGGTGTGGCTGGAAAACTAGTATTCATAAGTCTGTACAACCATAATGAAAGGACTGACACATCTTTATTTTCCTCCCAGACCTACCCACTGCCTCCAACATGAATGACCAAATGACCTAAGGAATGAATGGCTATGGAAGGTGATAACTAGAACACTGTAGCTGTATTGGTTGTAGTAATAAGGCTGTTAGAATAAGGCTGTTGTAGTAGTTATAATAAGACTGTTAATGCTTAAACAGTGCTGAACTTTGTCCCAGATTTTATTCCAAGAGCTTGATAATAATTCTCTTTTAATTCTCATGGCACTCACCTGGACCTTGTGGTTACATTATTATCCTCATTTCACCAATTAAGAAGCGAAGGGATAGAGAGGTTAAGCAACTTGTCCAAGGTCACAAAGGAAGTGAGCGTTGCTGTGCCATAAATTTTTTTTAAATGAAAGAATGAGATACAAGAGGGACATGTCAAAGATATGGGAAAGAGGAGAGGAACTTCAGCTGGTCTTTTATTTTCCTCCTGCTCAGAATCATTGGTTTCATAAAGCCTAGATGGAAAGCTGTCGAAACATAGTTCCTGTTCATCTTTGAGTCCCAGCCAGTCCCTGTCTAGAGCCTTCAGTGGAGCTCAATACAAGGTTTCCCATCACTTATAGCTATTCAGTTCAGTTCAGTCACTTAGTCTTTGCAATCCCATGAACCGCAGCATGCCAGCCCTCCCTGTCCATCACCAACTCCCGGAGTCTACCCAAACCCATGTGCACTGAGGCGGTGATGCCATCCAACCATCTCATCTTCTGTTGTCCACTTCTCCTCCTGCCATCAATCTTTCCCAGCATCAGGGTCTTTTCCAGTCAGCTCTTTGCATCAGGTGGGCAAAGTATTGGAGTTTCAGCTTCAGCATCAGTCCTACCAACCGGACTGATCTCCTTTAGGATGGACTGGCTGGATCTCCTTGCAGTCCTAGGGACTCTCAAGAGTCTTCTCCAACACCACAGTTCAAAAGCGTCAATTCTTCAGCACTCAGTTTTCTTTATAGTCCAACTCTCAAATCCATACATGACTACTGGAAAAACCGTATCCTTGACTAGACAGACCTTTGTTCACAAAGTAATTAATGTCTCCAATTTTTAATATGCTGTCTAGGTTGGTCATAACTTCCCTTCCAAGGAGTAAGCATCTTTTAATTTCATGGCTGCAATCACCATCTGCAGTGATTTTGGAGCCCAAAAAAATAAAGTCAGCCACTGTTTCCACTGTTTCCCCATCTATTTCCCATGAAGTGATGGGACCGGATGCCATGATCTTAGTCTTCTGAATGTTGAGCCTTAAGCCAACTTTTTCACTCTCCTCTTTCACTTTCATCAAGAGGCTCTTTAGTTCCTCTTCACTTTCTGCCATAAGGGTGGTGTCGTCTGCATATCTGAGGTTATTGATAATTCTCCCATCAATCTTGATTCCAGCTTGTGCTATAGCTATTAATCTATCCCTAAAGCCATCAGAGAGTGGACTACTTCCGACCACTTCCTTATTGAAGAGCAGCTTACTGCACATAGGAAATGTCTTTGAAATCCCAGTTTTGTTTTAAAAATTCATAGGATTTTTTTTTTTAATTTGGCCACACCAGGTAGAGTGTGGACTCTTAGTTCCTCAAACAGAGATCGAACTTGTGCCGCATGCACTGGGAATGCAAAGTCTTAACCATTGGACTACCAAGGAAGTCCCAATATGATTTTATATTCAACTCCATAATACATCATTCATAGCATAGCATATTCCAGTTGCTGTGCCACATTTACTAGTGGTTTCTCAAACCCCTGATCACCTTTAAAGATCTCTCAGTAGAGACATGTACTGACCTTTGACTATGAGTTCAGCTTCCTTTACTTGTCCTCCAAGGTCCTGCATAATCTGACTATAGCCTCATCTCCTGCCTCCCTTCCCCATACCACACCCAGCTTTCTGTTCTCTGAATCCGTCCCAGGTTTGTGTCCCTGTTTACTATTGCTCTTGATCTTTTGACTACCCTTCTCAAATCAGAGAACTTCCCCTCTGTAAAGTCTCTGATGCAACAACCATACATTCCCAAAGTAGATTTAGATGCTCCCACTTCAGTTTTCCATCCTACTTGGTTTATTTTGATATAATGTAATAGGAGATGACTGGTATTGAGGGGCAGACAGATCTCAGAATCTATGTCTTATGTATACAAAATTGTGCCCTTGAGCTAGTTATATTTGTGAACCTGATCCCTCTTCTCTAAATGCAGGTCCCCTGTATGGCTGTCAGTAGGACTAAAGTTTCATGTATGCTGTATGCTTAGCACAGTGCTTACCTCAGCATCGTTCCTGTTCTAGAAATGTTAAGTCCAAAAAGACGTGGAAGTATGTGTTCCCCCATGTAATGTGAACTCTGTCCCTTGGGCTGGTCACAGGACCAAAAATAGAGCAGAGCTTGGTGAGGGTGATGTAGATAACCAAAGTCAGGGACTGGGTCACAAATGCTCTGCTGTGTTTAGTCGCTCAGTCATGTCCGGCTCTTTGCAATCCCATGGACTGTAGCCTGCCAGCCTCCTGTGGATTCTCCAGGCAAGAATACTGGAGTGATTTGCCATGCCCTCCTCCAGGGGATGTTCCCAACCCAGGGATTGAACCCAGGTCTCCCACATTGCAGGTGGATTCTTTAATGTCTGAGCCACCAGGGAAGCCCAACCAGGTAATATTTTCCCCTTAATCTTATTTGCAGAGTTAAACGGCATTGAAATGAGACAACCTGAGCAGTAGAGGGCGATAGGCATTTGGGTAAAAGATGGAAGAGAGGCTGGGCCAAGTATGGTCACATTTTTAAATGACTTTTAAGGTCTTCAAATGAGCAACCAGCTTCCTTTTTTCAGTCCTGTCCTTATGTATGTAGTTTTATCCCCCCCCCCATTCTTGTAAATGTTTGCATTTACTTTGAAAAATTATTTATTTTAATTATTCAAGTGATTCATGAATATGTGCTTACTGCAAGTTAATCTCATGTTTTCCACCTAAAAACTCTTTTTGATAAGCGTGATATAGCTTGATATAGCTTGTAGACGGTTGCGGAGAAATTGAAGGGCTGAGAAGTTAAGTGTTTACCTTAAAACACACAGGGAGAGGACCAGGAGAAACCAGGCCTCTTGAAATCCTAGAAACCATCTCAGACCCTGTAGGAAAGAATTCAAGAATGTTATAGTGCTCCCTTCCTGACTCTAAATTTAAATTCAACTAATAATATTAATTTTGAGTTTTGTTCTTTAGAGATGTTATCTCTAAAGTACTAATCATTTATTCTTATTATATTATTATAATTAACATTTATTCCATGCTTATAGTATCCCTGGTGGCTCAGACAGTAAAGAATCTGCCTTCAGTGTGGGAGACCCTGGTTCAATTCCTGAGTCAGGAAGATGCCCTGGAGAAGGAAAGGGCAACCCAATCCAGTATTCTTGCCTGGAGAATCCCATGGATGGAGGAGGCTGGCGGGCTACAGTTCATGGGGCCGAAAAGAATGGGACACGACTGAGCGACTAACACAACAAGTTAGGCACTTCACACATCCTATCTTAGTTTTTTTATGTTCACAGAGTCCTTTTTTTAAAGTTGATTTTTATTGGAATATAGTTGCTTTCCAGTGCTGTGTTAGTTTCTACTGCATAGCACAGTGAGTCAGCCGCGCACACACCCCCTCCTCTTTGGGTTTCCTTCCCGGTCAGGTCCCCACAGAGCGCTGAGTAGAGTTCCTGTGCTGTGTAGTAGGTTCTCACTAGTCATCCATTACATATACAGTATCAATAGTGTGTGTATATCAACCCCAATCTCCCACATTTCCCACCACCCTCCTTTTCCCCTTGATATCCATATATTTGTCCTCTACACCAGTGTCTCTACTTTTGCTTTACAAATAAGATCACCTAAACCATTTTTCTGAACTGGGAACTTCCAGATGTTCAAGCTGGATTTAGAAAAGGCAGAGGAACAAGAGCTCAAACTGCCAACATCTGCTGGATCATCAAAAAAGCAAGAGAGTTCCAAAAAAACATCTATTTCTGCTTTATTGACTATGCCAAAGCCTTTGACTGTGTGGATCACAATAAACTGTGGAAAATTCTGAAAGAGACGGGAATACCAGACCACCTGACCTGCCTCTTGAGAAATCTGTATGCAGGTCAGGAAGCAACAGTTAGAACTGGACATGGAACAACAGACTGGTTCCAAATAGGAAAAGGAGTACGTCAAGGCTGTATATTGTCATCTTGCTTATTTAATTTCTATGCAGAGCACATCATGAGAAACGCTGGGCTGGATAAAGCACAAGCTGGAATCAACATTGCTGGGAGAAACATCAATAACCTCAGATATGCAGATGACACCACCCTTATGGCAGAAAGTGAAGAAAAACTAAAGAGCCTCTTGATGAAAGTGAAAGAGGAGAGTGAAAAAGTTGGCTTAAAGCTCAACATTCAGAAGACTAAAATCATGGCACCCAGTCCCTTCACTTCATGGGAAATAGATGGGAAAACAGTGGAAACAGTGGCTGACTTTATTTTTCTGGGCTCCAAAATCACTGCAGATGGTGATTGCAGCCATGAAATTAAAAGACGCTTACTCCTTGGAAGGAAAGTTATGACCAACCTAGACAGCATATTAAAAAGCAGAGACATTACTTTGTCACCAAAGGACCATCTAGTCAAGGCTATGGTTTTTCCAGTAATCATGTATGGATGTGAGAGTTGGACTATGAAGAAAACTGAGTGCAGAACAATTGATGCTTTTGAACTGTGGTGTTGGAGAAGACTCTTGAGAGTCCCTAGGACTGCAAGGAGATACAACCAGTCCATCCTAAAGGAGATCAGTCCTGAGTGTTCATTGGTAGAACTGATGCTAAAGCTGATACTCCAATACTTTGGCCACCTCATGTGAAGAGCTGACTCATTTGAAAAAACCCTGATGCTGGGAAAGATTGAGGGCAGGAGGAGGAGATGACAGAGAATGAGATGGTTGGATGGCATCACTGACTCAATGGACATGGGTTTGGGTGGACTCCGGGAGTTGGTGATGGACAGGGAGGCCTGGCGTGCTGTGGTTCATGGGGTCACAAAGAGTCGGACACAACTGAGTGACTGAACTGAACTGAACTGAACATACCATTTTTCTTGAATTTACATATTTGTATTAATATGTGGTATTTGTTTTTCTCTTTTTGACTTATTTCATTCTGTATGACAGTCTCTAAGTCCATCCTCGTCTCTGCAAATAATCCAATTTCCTTCCTCTTTATAGCACAGTATCTAATTTATTCTTTACAAAATTATACTTCATTTGTTCAACAAACATTCCCTGGATGTTTAATAATGGCTAGGGCCTAAGGGGTGCAGAATTGAAGAAAACAAGATTTCAACAAGAGCATACAACTTTTAGAAGATGAAAAGCACTTGTTAATAATTATATGATGAAATGCTCCTCCTAATGATTAAAGGAAGGCCAAGGTAAAACAGTGGTGTTTTTTAGTCTTTAGATCAACAGAAATTGGCATCCCATATTTGTGAGGGTGCTGAGAAACCAGCATTCCCATACATTGCTGTTGGAAATAATAGACTGATACCTCCGCCTTAGAGATTAACTTGGTAATAACTGTTAACATTTAAAGTGTGCTTCAATATTTTTGGACAATGGGAGAAAATATTTGCAAATCATCTAACAGCTGAGTAACTGTTAGTAACACATTAGTAACAGCTGATGTGCTGATACAGCACATCCCACAATAGACTTGTATCCAGAATATATAGAGAGCACTCACAGTTCAATAATACAAAGAGTTACTAAGAAATGGGCAATAGAAACTTCTGTGGTAGTCCAGTGGCTTAGAGTCCAGTTTCCCAGTGCAGGGGGCCCAGTTTCTATCCCTGTTTAGGAACTATTAATAGATCCCACATGCTGAAACTAAGCATTCCCAGGCCAAATCTGGAAGATGCCACATGCAGCAACTAAGACCCAGGGCAGACAAATAAATTTTTTTTTTAAAGAAAGAAAATAGGCAATATATTTGAGTACACATCTCACCAAAGACACTGGATGGGTAATGAGCACACAACAAAACACCCAGCACAGGGAAATGCAAATAAAAATCTACAATGACATAACCCTATAAAATTACTAGAATGGCTATAATCAACAAGACAACTATACCAAGTGTTTACGAGGATACGAAAAAAGACTAGAACTCTTATACACTTCTGGTCAGAATGCAAAATGCTACAGTCACTTTGTATTTTTCTTTATTTGAATTTTACCTTGTAGTAAGGACACTTAAAATGAGATCTACCCTCTTAGCAAATTTTTGTATACAAATACATTATCATTGACTATAGGTACAATGTACAGTGTTGTACAGAAGATTTCCAAGAGCTTGTTAATCTCGCTTAAGTCAAACTTTGTCCCCTTGGTTAGTAGCTCCCAGTTTCCCCTTTTCCTAGCCCCTGGGAACCATCATTCTTCTGTTTGAGACTATGAATTTGACAATTTTAGATACGTCATGTAAGTGGAAATATGCAGTATTTGTCTTTCTATAACTAGTTCATTTCACTTAGCTAATGTCCTGAAGTATCATCCATGTCATAGCATATTGCAGAATTTATTCCTTATTAAGGCTGAGTAGCATCCCATGTATATTTATTTGTTGTTGTTGTTGTTTGGTCACTAAACTGTGTCCAACTCTTTGCAACCCCATGGACTGTAGCCCACCAGGCTCCTCTGTCCATGGGGTTTCCCAGGCAAGAATATTGGAGTGGGTTGCCATTTCCTTCTCCAGGGGATCTTTTATATATATATATATATATATATATATATATATATATCTCCACTCACCTGTCAATGGCATTTAGTTGTGTCCACATCTTAGTTACTTACTGTTGTGGAACCAAACTAAAATGAATCACTTATGTCAGGGAAAAATTGGAGATGGTCAATGCAAGCACATAAGGAAAACTTAACCTTATAGAAATTTATAGCTCTCAGAAGTCAGAAGAATATGCCACCCAATCTTCAAACACCAAGTCTGTTCACACTGTTTCTAGACTTTTTTCCCCTGACTCAGCTACCTTGATCCAAATAAGGAAGACCACCAGACAACCAATTAGCTGAAAAAACCAAATAAGTTCCATATTTATTCCATAAAAATTCGTTAAAGTGAAATCGCTCAGTCATGTCTGACTCTTGCGACCCTGTGGGCTATAGCCCACTAGGCTCCTTCATCCATGGGATTCTCCAGAAAAGAATACTGGAGTCAGTTGCCATTTCCTTCTCCACAGTATCTTCCTGACCTAGGGATCAAACTCAGGTCTCCCACATTGCAGGCAGATATTTTACCCTCTGAGCCACCAAGGAAGTCTGTGAGCAACTTAGAACTCATTACTCCTTGTAGCCTTGAGTTTCCTGGCTTGCATGTTGAAAGCCTTGCAATAAACTCATCTTTCTGCTGTTTTGTTTTCAGTATGTGGGGTTTGAATTTGTCAAAAACCAAATTCTGTGAATAGTGAAGCAATGAACATGGGGATGCTAATATTTCTTCAAGAGTCTGATTTCAGCGCTTTTGGATAAATGCTCAGGAGTGGGGACACTGGATTAAATAATAATTTAATGTTGAAATTTTTGAGGAATCTCCATACTGTTTTCCATAGTAGCTATACAATTTTGCATTCCCATCAACAGTGTGCAAGGAAAAAAATGTGAGTAAGGATTCCAATTTCTCCATATCTTTGATTTTGCTTGTTGTCATTTTACATATATATATATATATAGCTGTCCTGAGAGGTGTAAGGTAATATCTCATTGTGGTTCTTATTTGCATTTTCCTAATGATTAGAACTTTGAAACATCTTTTCATATGCCTGTCAACCATTTGCACATCTTATTTGGAGAAATTTCCATTCAAGTCCCTAGCTCATTTTTAGATCATGCTATTAGTTTTCTGCTGTTGACATATGGGAGTTCCCCACATATCTGGAACATTAGCCCTTTATCAGATATCTGGTCTGCAAACATTCCCTCCCATTCCATAAATTGCATTTTCACTAAGCTGACTGTGTTCTTTACTGTGCAGATTCTTCTTTTTTTGATTTAGTTCCAAATGTTTATTTCTGTTTTTGTTGCCCTTACTTTTGGTGTTATTAAACTGTGCTTACAGGGAATTCCCTGGTGGTCCAGTACTTAGGACTCAGCGCTTTCTCTGCCTGGCCCAGAAACTAAGAGGCCCCAAGCCATGTGGCCGGAAAAAAAAAAAAATTGTTGTTACATTTTTAACCTGGAAATTTAACTTCCAAAAATGTATCCTACAGCAATTCTTACATAAACAAATAAATATTTACTGCAGTTTTTGTTGCTGCTGTTTTTGTAATAGAAGCGACACATATCCAAGAATAAGCTTTAACTACAAGGTCAACATTTTAAAAAAAATGAAATAGGTCTTTTCACACCAACTTTGAAAATGTTCAAATATATTGTTAAGTGAAAAAGAAAGTTGTGTAAATGGCTTGATTTTTGTTTAAAAAATAACCTTCTGTATATTCATAGGGAAAAAAAAAGCTGAGAGAAAATACACCGAACTGTTAATAGTTAACTACGGGCTGGGACGAAGAGAGGGGGTAGTGCCTAAGTAATGTCCAGTATTTATATTACATTTTTATTTTTGCGATAGTCCTATATTACTTTGTAAGCAGACAACAATACAAGAAAATTTCAAGGGGATGATGTCTTTACTAGACATGTTCACTTTCATGGGTCATTTCAGAGGTTTCATACCCATTTAATAAACGAGGTTCTGAGAAATAAAGTGATTTCAAGGTCACAGAGCCCGCCAGTTCTCCCCCAGAGGCCACTTGACTTGAGCTGACAAACCCCCCCCCCCCCCCCCGAGCAGGGAGGCGGGACCAATCACGTTTGTCGTGAGGTCACTTTGGAGGCCTGGGATTGGTGCTCGTGTCTTAAGTGGAGCCGGCGGTCAGCAACCCCCGCAGCTGCGCTTGGCAGAAAGCTCGTGAGGGTGGGGGGAGGCCTGGGGGTTGGTCTGGGGGCGCCACTACTCCGTGCCTAGCATCGGATGGGCTAGCCTTAGAGACACCCTGCCCTTCTGGCTGTGGCCAGTCAGTCCCCCACGCCCGTGCCCGCGTAGTCTGCAGCCCTTCTCCCTGCACCTCTCCCGCCGAGCACAGGGAAAGGCAGGTCTCAGCCCTGCTCAGACTCCTTTTCAGCAGCTGTGATTACACATCACAGTCTCCGTAAGACCCGCCTGATCTGGAGCCAGCACAAGTGATCAGAGACAGGCTTCACACAACCTCTGCTTCCCTGCCTATCCTGGAACCTCCCGTGGCTATGCTGCTGAGCTGGAAAGAGAAAAGGAGGGAGGGAGGTCCAGAGAGAGGAAGGGGTTTGGTCCAGAGCACACAGTGAGTTAATGACAGAACCAAGGACGCTTCCTTCAGGACAGCAAATTCGATGGTGACCTTTCCAATTTTATCTTCACCTCCTCCTAACAAACACCCTCATTCTTCCTCTGTGTCTCAAGCCCATAAAACATCTGAAGCAGCAAGGTTTATCAAGAATGGTAAAGACTTCAGAATCCCACATTTCCTGTAAGACCTTGGACTTATCTGCCCTTATTTTCCTCTCTGCTGTGGGGTATTGTTCTCTACTCTACCTTATGAGAATAAATGAGAAATTGAGAGGAAGTTTGTTATAGAGCAGTGGTTTTCAAAGTATGTTCCCTGGACCATCACCACTGGAATCACCCAGGAATTTGATAGAAATGAATACTTTCCAACCCTACGACAGATCTCCTGAATCAGAAACCTCAGGGCCCAGCAATCTATGTCTTAACAAATACTCCAAGTAACTCTGATGCATGCTGAAGCTTGAGAACCGCTAGTATACAAAAGATAAAACTACTGGGTTTGGAGTCAATTATCAGTTCTTCTAAAAGTGTCTTCATTCTGACCAGTACTATTTGGGAGTCCTCAAGCAAAGTATGTCACCTACATGTTCTTTAGTTCACTTACCTGTGAAATGGAGGCAATGGTTCTATCTACATAACAGTGTTGTTTATTCATTTGTTCAACACATTTTTTTTGAGTGACAATTATATGGATAATCACTCTTCTAGGTTCTACAGATACAACAGTGAACAAAACAGGCAAAAATCTCTGACCTCATGTAATGTACATTCTAATATGAGACTTTTGAGGATTAATTAATATAATTATGATCGTGTATAAGGCTTAGGATGACATGGGGACATATTAAGCATTCAGCAAGTGGAAGCTATTCTAAATGATGGAAAAAGCACTTGGAAGGAGTGAAATGTTCTATTAGACTAAGTTGTGAACTAAGAAATGTATGATTCATACCCATGTCATCAAAATCTTACACAGGACTTGGTGCTGAGTAGGGCTTGGTAAATATTTGATGAATATATATACAAAAGTCAGGGATTAATGATCTCTCTCTTGTCTGAATGGCTTTCCTTAATAATACTTTAGAGTTGACAGCTCACCAATTAGTCACACCCTCCATAAACCTTCCTCCCTCCCTACATTTGTTTATTTCACTTGGTCCAGTTATTGAAAGGTAATTTTCTCCACATTAACATGTGTTATGGGTCTGAAATGTAGTTGTTGTATGATAAATCTATATAGAGTGAATGAATGGATGCCAGAGAAGCATAGAAATATGCTGGAAATAGCACTGAAATAGGAAACAGAGGCTTCAATTCTAATTCCTATTCTGCCTCTTCTATAGTGTTTGGTCTTAAATCTGTTTCCTTTTCAGATCCCCAGTCTCTTCATCTGTAACATGGAATTTACAATCCCAACTTCACCACAATGCTGAGAAGAGACAAGCTAACTTTGATACCTAAGTTTTAAGAATGTCTCACACAACCCTGAATGTGTGGTCTCCTTATCTTACTCCTCAAGAAGAATTGCTAAAAGCAGTAAAGGAGATAATGTATATCTCCTTGCAAATCTTAAAACACTGTAAAAATAAGATACTATTTCAAATCAAATAATCTACAACCTATAGAATTTATAGTTTGGAAACATCTCATCCTTGAAACTGAAAGGGTGAGCTGCAGCCTTGGAACCACTTGAGATCTTGGTAGGAATTCAGACTCTTGAGCCCCACCGAAACCAACTAAACCAGAATCTTCATTTTAACACCTGCCTCTGGCTCAGTGGTAAAGAATCTGCCTGCAATGCAAGAGACTGGGGTTTGATCGCTGGGTTGGGAGGATCCCTTGGAGGAGGAAATGGCAACCCACTCTAGTATTCTTGCTGGGATAGTCCCATGGTTAGAGAAGCCTAGCAGGTTTCAAGAGTCAGACACAGTTTATCGACCAAACCACCACCTCCACCACCACCATCTGGTGATTCATATGCACAGTGATGTTTGAGAAGCACTGCAGTAAATCAGGGGCTTCCCACGTGGCTCAGTGGTAAAGAATCTGCCTGCCAATGCAAGAAGCTCAAGAGATGCAGGTTAGATTCCTGGGTCGGGAAGATCCCCTGGAGGAGGAAATGGCACCCTAATTCAGTATTCTTGCCTGGAAAATCCTTTGAACAGGGATTGTAGGGCTTGTAGGGCTATAGTCCACGGGGTCACAAAGAGTCAGACACGACTAAGCATGCACACGTGCTGTCAATCAGACTTATAGGACATAAGCATTGAAAAGATTTGAAGATCATCTTCAACTCTTTCATTTTACGGATGAGTATACTGGAGCCCTGCAATGAAAGGGACTTGTCTTTCTAAAAGGCAGATCTAACTGTGTCACCCACACCTCACATTGCAAACCAGTGGTTTCACATTGCCCACATCATTAGCTCAGCATCATCTGGCTGCTGCTGACTACTCAGTTGATACCTCCCAATACAGACTAGTGGAGAAGACAATGGCACCCCACTCCAGTACTCTTGCCTGGAAAATCCCATGGACGGAGGAGCCTGGTAGGCTGCAGTCCATGGGGTCACGAAGAGTCGGACACGACTGAGCGACTTCACTTTCACTTTTCACTTTCATGCATTGGAGAAGGCAATGGCAACCCACTCCAGAGTTCTTGCCTGGAGAATCCCAGGGCTGGCGGAGCCTGGTGGGCTGCCGTCTATGGGGTCACACAGAGTCGGACACGGCTGAAGCGACTTAGCAACAGCAGCAGCATACAGACTAGACAAACCAATCACTCTGACCCCTACTCCTCTAGCTCTAAACTCTTTGGGCTATTTTCTCTGTGTAGGCTCCCCTTTCCACTTCACTCCAGGCTCTTGACACCAGCTCAGGCTATGACAGCCCCCAGCTCTCATTTAGAACATTTATCTAACCTTTACTGTTGACAGCGGGCATGGTTAACCAGTTGAGGTCTCCTCTGCCTCCTGAAGCACCGTGGTCATTATTTGTTCTTACATTACTTATTTTACCAGACTGTGAGCTTTTAAGGATTGAAACCAGGGTTCGGGTCCCAACACAGAGTCAGGCACCTTGTAAGAGCTCAATTTATCCCAATGTGACAAATGTTCTCTAGCATGTCTTCCAGGTCCTACTTTCTACATTTTTCAACTGTGAAACCTCAGAGAGCAGGGACTTGATATTCCTTCTCTTTCCATCTCATTCATGAGGCTCCATGTATCTGAGCAGAGTAAAGGCACTGACTCACCACCCAGGCTGACTCGTTCAGCTCTTGGTGACAGTAGACTTTCCCATGATGTGTCCCTCAGAGTGGTTCGTTCCAGCGTGTTCAGGGAAGGCCAAGTGACACAACGGGTTGTCACACCAAGGGTAGGGAAGGGATTAGCTTTCAGAATAAATCATTCCAACTCTGGGCTGAGATCTAGTGCTTTTTAAAAATGCTCACAAGAAAAGGGAACCCTCCTACTGTGGTGAGAATGTAAGCTGGTGCAGCCACTATGGAAAACAGAATAGAGTTTCCTTAGAAAACTAAAAATAAAGTTGCCATATGATCCAGCAATCCCACTCCTAGGCATGTATCTGGTGAAAACTATAATTTAAAAAGATACATGCACCCCAAACTTCATAGAAGCGCTACATACAATATCCAAGACAGGGAAAAAACCTAAACGTCCATCTACAGATAAATGGTTAAGAAGATGTAGTATATTCACACAATGGACTATTACTTGGTCATAGAAAAAAAGAATGAAATCTTGCCATTTGCAGCAACATGGATGCACCTGGAGATTATCATACTAAATGAAGTCAGAAAGATAGACAAATACCATGTGATATAACTTATATATGGAATCTAAATGCTATGTAAATGAACATATTTTTGAAACAGAAACTGACTGAGAGACTAGAAAACCTTAGGGTTACTAAAAGGGACAGAGGATGATAAAAGGATAAATTGGGAGTTTGGGATTAGCAGATACAAACTATTATATATAAAATAGATAAACAACAAGGTCCTATTGTTTGGCACAGGGAACTATATTCAATATCTTCTAATAAACCATGGTGGAAAAAGATACAAAAAAGAATATGGACATGTATGTATAACTGAATCACTTTTCTGTATACTAGAAACTAGCAAAACATTATAAATAAACTATACTTCAATTTAAAATCTAAAATAAAAATTTTAATGTACAGAATAAAATTATGTACTGTGCAAAATTTCTTAAAAAGTGCTCACAAGATTTCAAGCTGTGTCCCCAAAGTTAATTCCTGAGGCCTCCTATCTCCATACAAGAACTGATGCAAGCAAGTGCTCAGTACATGTTGATGAATGAATAAACGATTGAATGGGTAAATTGTTCTGGATTTCTGAATGTAACCAAATGCTTTCAAAAAAAGCGGCTGTGGGAATTCCCTGGTGGTCCAGTGGTTAGGAGTCTGTACTTTTGAGGGCTTGTGTTCAATCTCTGGTAGGGGAACTAGGATACCACAAACCACATGGCTCCACCCAAAAAAAAAAAAAAACAGAGAGAGAAAGAAGCAGTTGTGCAGGGAGAGTTATAACCAAATGTCATATAGCATTAAAGATGAAGTGTTTAAGTTCTTTACCTTTGCCCACAAGCCCTGTGCAATCTGACCCAGCCTGCCTTGCCAGCTTTGTCTGTTCCTCTCCCTTACATACAGTTTTTGCCTCGTCCCAAAAGATCTGCAGCCCCTAAACATGTCATCTGCTTTCATGCTCCAGTGCCTTCACACATGTTTCCCTATACCTAGAGTCCTTTCTCTTCCCCTCTTAATTTAGGTAATTCTTATTTGTCTTTCAAAGACCTGGTTAAGTGGTGCCTCTCCTGGGAAGCCTGCTCTGACTGCACAACTGGGCTAGATGCCTCTTCCATGCTCTGGTAGGTGCCTAGCTCCTCTGCATGAGTACTGATCATATTCTTTTTTTTTTTTTTTAAGAAGTCAACATATCTTTATTAAAAGACTGCAAAGTTACTGGGAGGAGGCCATGATGCTGGACACACTGTCAAAGTCGATCTTCTCAAAGATGTTCTTGGGCTTAATGCTCTCCTCCTGGCTGCAGATGAAGATCTGGCCTGACTCATCGGCGCTCCAGCCATACTTGCTCATCCACACCTTTAGCTGGCTGTCTGTCAGATCCCCGAGCATCTCAGCCAGCAGCCAGCGATCAATGTGTTGATACGTGATGCCCACAACACGGCAGATAAATTTTCGGACAGAGTCTTCAAAGCTGGTTATACCTTCCAGGAGGTCCATGTTTTCATCCAGGGCTTGCCAGAAGGCCTGGAAGTGGCAGGTCTCCAGAAGGTCTCCGAGGTACAAAATCTGCCGGATGGGCCATTCTTCTTGATGGGCCTGGTCGATCATACACTTGCACAGCGTGAAGTCGGTGTGGGGCAGGTTGGTGAGGGCCTTCAGCAGGATCTGGGCGGTGACCGTGGTCTGGAAGAAGGCTGGGTTGAACTGGTACAGTTTCAGGACAGCCAGGTTGGCTTCCAGATCATAGGCATTTTCCTTGGCCTGTGTCTCCACATAGCGCTCCAGGGTGGCCAGGTTCTCAGGGTTGTACCTGTCGATCCCCTTGAGCAACTTGCCCACGTTCGCTCTCATCTGCTCAAACATCGCCATGACTGCTGCCGCCTCCCACACCAAGGCTAGAGCCTGATCATATTCTTTTGCTGTTGTCTACCTTTCCCCCCCAAATATTTAAGCATCTTGAGGACAGAAACTAGGTTTTATTTATTTCTGTGTCCTCAATGTCCAGAATATGACATGACAGAAAAGAGAGACATTTATTGGGCACATTATCCAGCTGTAAGAATGGAGAGTAAAAAAGTTATCATTAGTCAGGACCTTGTCACCCATAGAAATCCAGGCTTAAGAAGAGCTTTGCAGGGACTTCCCTCGTGGTCCAGTGGTTAAGAATCTGTCTTGCAGTGCAGGGGACAAAGGTTTGATCCCTGGTTGGGGAACTTAGATCGCATATGCCACGGGGCAAGTATACCAGCATGCTGCAACTACTGAAGCCAGCATGATGCAGAACACGTGCCACAACTGGAGAGCCCACACACCACAGTGAAAGATCCTGCATGACACAACGAAGATCCTGCATGTGGCAGCTATACCCAACTTCACCAAATAAACAAATATTGAAAAAAAAACAAGCAAAGGACCCGAAGAGACCTCAACCTTAACTCCAAGTTTGTAAGTTAATTTAAGATAACTTGTTTTAATGTTAATGTTTGGCAGAAACTAACAAAACACTGTAAAGCAACTATTTTTCAATTAAAAATATTAAATTTAAAATAATGAGTACTTGTTTTAAAAAAGAAAGAAGAGCTTTGCAAAGTCTCATTTAATATTTGTTGATGAATAAATTATTCACACGCATATGAAAAGGGCTGGGACAGTGAATAGTAAATGACAGGCAAGGACACCTGGGGAAGCAGAATTTTACCACCACCACCACCACCTCTACCACCCCCGCCCCCTGCAAATCCATAGTAGATGAGTTAGTAGGAGGATGTTGACAGATGACCCTCTACAGAAGGGCACACTGGTGACAAGACCCCAACAGTCTGATTGGAATGACTATTCCAAACTGGCTGCCACTTTTTCCTTTCTCCTACCCACCCTGACAGAGAGTTACAGAAGAGTTAATGACAAGAAAATAACATCTGGATCAGTTACTAGACCTGAGAATCAAGTTAGTTTTACAACCTAGGGAAATTCACTCCTCTAAATTTTATAATTTAGTTATAAATTTTATAATAATAAATTTATAATAATTTATTTATAATAATAGTTAATACTTATATAACATATCATTGCAAGCCCTATTATAATACATATATATTATTGCATATTATATACATATGTATACATATATGAATAGTAACTCAATTAATCCTCTCTAGAACTCCATAAGGTAAGCACAATTTTCATGTCATTTTGTAAATAAAGAAACTGAGACACAGAAATATCACATAACTTCGGGACTTCCCTGGTGATCCGGTGGCCAAGACTTCACGTTCCCAACGTAGGAGGCCCAGATTCAACCTCTGGTCAGAGAATCAGATCCCACATGCCACAATGAAAAGACTTAAGATCCCATATGCTGTGCAACTAAGACCTGGCACAGCCAAATAAATAAATATTTTTCTAAAAAAGAAAGAAATGTCACGTAACTTTTCCAAGATCATACAGCTGGAAAGTGTGGAGCAAGGAGTGAAACCCAAGCATATTGGTTTGCTCCAGAGCCTTTAATCTTAGCAAGATCTTAACATGTACTATACTTTGCCTCTTAAGATAATTGCGTGAGAATAAAGATGTCTGGCTCGTCATAGTACATAAGAAACAATGACAGTAAGTAAAGTAATCCACTACCTGAGATGGCATCAAGTGGATTAATATTAAGAGGTACAATATTACCTTATTACTCTTTAAAAAGGTCTTATCTTTAAACTATTACATACTCCTGTGATTGGAAGACTGTTTTCTGCTTAAACAATGCGGGCTATTTTATGATGCCCTAAAGGTAAGCTGGCTTTGCCTTCTTAACTGAAACAAGTTCTTAGCACTTCAGCCAGAGAACTTTTGAGGGGTTTGAAGATCTCATGAAATTAATTCCTCCATTCAGGCCCTGAAGACAGAGACAAATTGAATCCAGTCAATGTTCTCAAGGAGCTCACAACTAAATTGGGGAGACAAACAAAAGAGATCATCTCAGTATAACACTGTTATATTGGAGGGAAGCTCGTAAAGGACATCTAACTTAATTATGGACAGAGTGATCAGGGAAGATCTTTCAAGAGAAGGAGACACATGAAGTCTAGTATCAAAGGGCAAGTGAGACATTTGGGACAGCAAGAAGGGGTTTCTTGGTAGAGGGAATGCTATGAACAAATGAATGGGGGCTTGAAATAGCACTGTATGTTCCAGGAACCACAGTACTGTAGCTCACTATGGCTAGAACAGAGCAGGAGTCATGGAATGATAGCACCGGATGAGGCAGAGGCCAGACGGGGAAATGCCTCAGTTGTCGAATTAAGGGCTTTGGCCCTAATCTTACAGGTGATGTAGAGCCATTGACTCAAGTCCCAGACAAAAATATAATATGGTTTAAAAGATAATCTTCGGGGACTTCCCTGGTGGTCCAGTGGCTAAGACTCTGAGCTCCCAATGCAGGGGAGCCAGGTTTGATCCCTGGTCAGGGAACTAGACCCCACATGCCCCAACTAAGACCCAACACAGCCAAATAAATAAATAAAAATAAATTTAAAAAAAGATAATCTTCGTAGCAAAGGTGGGTTAAATTAGAGGTTTAAGACTAGAGATAGCTTTTAAGCACATGAAAAGATACTCAATGTCATTAGTAATTAGAGAAATGCAAATTAAAGCCGCAAGGGATATCATCTCACACCCACTGGGATGCCCATAATATAAAAAGATGAACAACAACAAGTGTTGGCAAAGATGCGGAGAATTTGGAGCCCTCATACATTGCTGGTAGGATTTTAAAATGGTGCAGCTGCTTTGGAAAACAATTTGGCATGTCATCAAAAGTTAAATATAGAGTTCCATATGACCCAATAATTCTACTCCTAGTTATATACTCAAGAGAAATGAAGACATACATTCACATAAAAACATTTACATGCAGTTTTATAGCAGCATTATTCATAATAGCCAAAAAATGGAAACAATCCAAATATTCATCAGCTGGTGAATAAGTAGAATATGATACATCCATATGAAATACAAAATAGAATATTTATTGTTCAGTCATAAAAGGGTATAAAGTCCTGATACATGCTACAACATAGATAAGCCTTGAAAACATAATGCTAAGAGGGAAAAGCCAAGCACAAAGGGCCACATAGCATATAATTCCATTTATATGAAATGTCCAGAATAGCCAAGTTGCTAGAGATATAGATTAGTGATCACCAGGGGCTGGGGGTAAGAAGGAATGAGGTGACTGCTATTGCCTACACCTGTATGAGCTGCTTTGGTTGTGTCTGACTCTTTGTGACCCTATGGACTGTATGGCCTGCCAGGTTCCTCTGTCCATGGGCTTCTCCAGGCAACCATACTGGAGTGGGATGCCATGCCCTCCTTCAGGGGATCTTCCCAACCCGGGGATCTAATCTGCATCTCTTACATCTCCTGAATTGGCAGGAGGATCCTTTATCAGTAGTGCCACCCTGGAAGCCCTCCTATTGAGTACAGGTCTCTGGAATTAAGGGTGATAAATATCTAAGGTTTTCAATATACTAAAACCCACTGATGTGTATAAAAAAGTGTAAGTTTTATGACATGTGAATTATGTATATGTATAAAGACTGGTGGCAGAATGACAAGTGAGGTTACTGAAATGGCCTAAGCAGCAGACTTCAAACAGGGGAATCCACACCCTTGGAGGTTCATGAAGAATTTCCAGGGACCACACAGGCACAAATAATTTCCATCTCTCTAGCTTTTATGTGTCCATTCTTTTTTAAAACTAACCTGCCTGATAATGTGCTTTTTATTTCTCCTCTTTCACAGTAACTTTTCTCTCATCTTCAAAGGAAAGAAATGCCACTGATGTATCTTGACTATTACTATGAAAGTATTGAAGTGAAGTGAAAGTCACTCAGTCATGTCCGACTCTTTGTGACCCCAAGGACTATACAGTCCAAGAAATTCTCCAGGCCACAATACTGAAGTGGGTAGCCTTTCCCTTCTCCAGGGGATCTTCCCAACCCAGGGATTGAACCCAACTCTCCCACATTACAAGCAGATTCTTTACCAGCTGAGCCACAGTGAAGCCCAAGAATATTGGAGTGGATAGCCTATCCCTTCTCCATTGGATCTTCCTGACCCAGGAATTGAACCTGGGTCTCTTGCATTGCAGGTGGATTCTTTACCAACTGAGCTAACAGGGAAATCCCAATGAAAGTAACCCTGGGCTAAAAATGTCTGGACGATCACTGAAAGGATAATTTGAATGTTCTGGACTTCTGATGAACAGCAAAGCAAGAGTGTTCAGTAAGCAATGATTAACCTGATAATAAAAATGTAGATGTCAAATTAAAAATGCATGAGGAGGGCCTTAGTGTTTCAGAACTCTGCTAAAGGGTACCAAAGGATAAAGTCTAGAATTAGCTTTACCTTAGGATCACCAGGTTGCTTAACGTTCAAAACTCCAGTTTTGTGGTACCTTCAGATGATGGAATATTATTAGCACTAAAAGAAATGAATCAGTAAGCAAAAAGACATGGAGGAAATGTAAATACTTAGCACTTCTATCAAGCAAAATAAACCAACCTAAAAAGGCTACATATGCCGTATGATTCTAACTATATAACATTCTGGAAAAGGCAAAACTGTGGAGACAGTAAAAAGTTAAGTGGTTGTCAGGGTTAGGGAGAGAGAGGGCTAAATAGAGCAAAGAGGATTTTTAAGGCAGTGAAACTTCATACATCTAGTTATATATTTGTCCAGATCTTTAAAAATGAACTCATTTTGGGGCATCTGCTCCTGAGATAGAGAACACAAAACGGGGAATAAGTTTTTAGGAAAGATAGGGAGTTAATCTTTGAGCCTGAGGTTATGCGATACCAGTGGGATATCCAAGCGGAGTCTGCATTTGACATTGGATGTGGAGGCCTGGAGCTTGGGAGGAAGATGTAGAAGAAAAATTTTGGATTCATCAGAGTAGAAGGCTGGCCTCTCTTCTTGCCTGCATGAAGCCATTGGAGAGTTTGTCACCATTCAAGAAAAGCATAGAGAGTACAAACGTAAAGAGACCGTGATGCATGGATAGGATGTTTTTAGACTTATGAAGGAATTTTGAGTTTGACAAGGTTCAGGGTGCAGCCATAGCGTGCAGGGTGCAGTCAGTCTAGTGACTGATGTGGAAAGGGGAGTCATTAGAACTGAGGAAGTCAAGAAATAGAGAGGCCAGGGGGCAGGAGAATTCTCATTAAGGAGAATGTTGAAGTCACCCAAGTTACTGTAGGAGTGCACCAGCCTAGTGGCTTTTTAACTTTAGTGTGGATCAGAATCACTGGAAGCCTTGATAAAATACAGATTTCTGGGCCCCATATCCAGAATTTCTGATTTAGTTTGTCTTGATGGCCCAAGAATTTGCATTTATAGTAAGTTCCCAGATGAGGCTGATACTGGTGGTCTGGGGACCACACTTGGACAATTACTGCAATAGAATGAGGACCGAGGACTGAGGACCGAGTCAGGTGTCAAGGTTTTCTATGAATGTGTTTAGCTGGTGAGAGTGATGAAGAGGGAGCGATACCAGTCCTAAACAGTTGATTTAGAAAGTGGCCCTGACAGTGGACACTTCACCTGATGGTCAGTTCTTTGTTCATCTTAGGCACATACTTCTCACTACCATCTATACCAGAAATTTAGTTGGCCTTCATCTCCCCTCTCTGGTTTAAACCTCTACCTCCTAGCACTTTGATTTCTTGTTGGAATAAAACAAAGGCATGGAATACATTTCACCTTGACGTTTGAATCAGAAATAGCTAGAAGCACCTTTACTCTGAAACCATCAACTTCAAGGGAAGAAAGACGACTGAATTGTCGAACTGCTTTCTAACCCAGAGATTTCACTATGTGTTGGGAAGTTAAGAAAAGGAAAAGAAATCAATGCAGAGGCCATGTATAGATTAAGTGAGTAACAGCTGGCATATTTCTCAGACTAATGCTCTTTCTCACAAAAGATGTTTTGTGCCTTTATGCAAGTCTCTGAAACATACATCATAAGCCTTAAAAGTTAATTTTATCTATTCACATTAAAGATCAGAAAAATGCAGGATGGATTCGTAACTTCTAATAAGAGAGAATGGTAGGGAATTCCCAAGTGGTCCAGTGGTTAGGCCTCTGCACTTTCACTGCCAAGGGGCAGAGCTCAATCCCTGGTTAGGGAACTAAAATCCCACAAGCCTCGTAGAGAGGCTGAAAAAAAAGGGAGGGAGAGAGAGAAAATGTAATCTTACTGATTAGTGACATAAGAAAATTCATTTTAACTCATGTACCACAATATTTGTTGGAGCACTGTTTACAATAGCTAGGACCTGGAAGCAGCCTAAATGTCCATCCACAGATAAATGGATAAAGAATATGTGGTATATATAAATAGATAATGGAATATTACTCAGCCATAAAAAGGAATGAAATTGGGTCATTTGTAGTGATGTGGACAGACCGAGAGTCTGTCATACAGGGTAAGTCAGAAAGAGAAAAGTAAATACTGTATACTAACCCATATATATGGAATCTGCAAAAATGGTACAGATGAACCTACTTGGAAGGCAAGAATAGAGACGCAGATGTAGAGAATGGATGTGTGGATACAGGGCGGGAAGGGGAGTGTGGGATGAATTGAGAGAGTAGTATCAACATATACACATCACCATGTGTAAAATGGATAGCTAACGGGAAGATGCTGTACTGCAGAGGGATCTCAGCTCTGTGCTCTGTGAGGGGTGGTTGCGGAGGGCGAGAGGGAGGCTCACGAGGGAGAGGGTATATGTATACACATAGCTTATTCACTTTGTCGTTCAGCAGAAACTAACACAACATTCATTGTAAAGTGACTACGCTCCAATTTTTTTTTAAAAAAATGCTCACTTTACATCATTGTAGGTCTAGGTCCAAGGAATTTGTTTCCTTTTGGAACAAAACTCTCTGTTGATAGTTCCTTTTTAATTAAGACAAGACAAGAGGACTGGTTTTTAATTAAGACAAGACAAGAGGACTGTTTTTTAATTCACATTTCTCTTCTCTGGAGATGAATTTCTGATTCCACAGTCAGAAGTTCTCACCAGTTTCCCCACGAGTGCTTAGAGCCACCATGTAAAGAGGATTTCTCATATATTAATACACTCTAATTTTTCAAAGTGCCCTGGCCCATTAAATATCACCTACTCCTTGTCCACCCTGGAGGCATAGATATCTAGCTAGGTAAGTTCTGAGCTACAATGTTAGAACTGGTAGAGGGGACTTGGGGGCCACCCTTCCAGGCCATTTAACCTTTAAGACATTTTATAGATGATCACACTGAGCCCCAGAGAGAGGAAAGATTTGTCCAAGGCCTCAGCATCTCAGGGTTCCAAGGTTCCTTAAAAGTATCAAATCCCACCTCCCCAGTGTCTGGAAAGCAGCCCTTCTGACTCCTGGCGCAGTACTCCTCAGCCTCATCCTGAGGTATACATGTGTCTCAGCAGTGCTGAGAGCTATAAAATCCTGCTGTTTTTCTACTCAGATCACTCTTATTTGCCTTCTAGCATCTTACAGAAGATATGAGGAAGGAGAGGCTTCCCCGGTGGCTCAGCAGTAAAGACACTAATATTTACAACGGATTATAGTCGAAAAACGATTTCACATTAGAAAGAACTGTTCACCGAGTCCTTCTTATCCTAGAGAGAAATTCCAATTCTCTCCAAGGCAGTGAGGTAGTGGAATTGATTGTGGGGTCAGCATTAGCTCTTACATGACTGACTTGAGGGGTTTCCTGTCTCTGAGTCTGTGTTTTCTCATCTACCAAATGGAATAGTCACCTTTTATACCAGCCCCAGGGGATTGTTGGGAGGCTTGAATGTGAAGCCTGCTGATAAAATGCTTTCTAAAACACTGCTGTGACTTTGTAAGAGATTGCTAGAGTTCATATTTGGAATGCTACTTTCAGCCTGAAAAAAAAAATCCCTTTGATACTGCCTAGCTCCACGCAGAGTAGCCAACCCACTGAGTTGGGTGGACTTCTCTAAATAGAGAATGCTTATCAAAAACTGCTGCTCTAAGTCTTGGGTTCTGATGAGTGGTTGGAATGGAGCTCAGCACCTCACGCTCAAGAGAAACCAGCTGAAATTTCATCATACTAAGTTTGTTTTCTCTCATATTAAATTGGTTAGGAGGAACTTGTGCTTATTTCTAACTGGGAGTCTTTTTCATTATCCAACAGAGTAGTACAAAAGACAGTAGATGTTTAGAATGGTCCCCTCCCTTAAAGCTTCAGGGCACTGACTAGTCAAAAATAACACAAAATCCTGGTTGGTAAAAATAAGTGAGTTGTACTGAAATTCCCATTCTTCTGCTTTTGTCTTTGCCCATTTAGCTTTCTTGAACTGCTGACTTTCAGAATTAGGAGAAAATTGAGCAATCATCAAATCCGTTTTAAAACTCATAATTAGAACTCCTACCTATTATATCCCCAACATTTTGTCTATCAGCCCCTTTCCCTGGTGACCAAGAGTTTACTATGTCACAAATAAACAGCCCATTCCAAGTGAGATAGTGCCCGCTCTTAGAATGTTCTCTTCTTTTTTGAGCTAAAAATCAACCTTCCAAAAGTTTCCTAACCTCTCTTTGCCTCCAGCTTTGCCTTCTAGAGCAAAATGGAACAAACTGATATCCATCTCCTCATAATAATAACGGTTTTTTAAAAATAAGAGAATCTTCCAAATTCTGTAAACAACTGATTTTCTAGAGAAATAAATTATCATAAACCTTGAATATTTTAGATTCAACCTTAATTATAGTTAGAGACCAAAGGCCACAAGCTTCAATAGCAGGAATTTTTAAAGGATACAAGTGTTTTTGAGAGGATGAAGCACTCACAGAATTAACCCATAAGAGGAAAGGATAGTGTATAATTATATGCCATTTATCATTGAATTTAAGTTAAATTTAAGTTGAATTTACTTAGTCTGAATCTTTTCTAATGAAGTTGAATTTCTGTGTTTATAAAAGGAGCAGACTTTCCCAATAATATCAAAAGGTTTATTTTCATAGTTCCAAAGACTCTATAAATCGCTGTTTATTATCCTGAGACTATGGGTTACTATAGGAAACTATTTCTGTTGTAAAGTATTATATTTGTTCACTTTAAGTCATAAACTCTGTTTGCCAAAGGAGGTTGATTATATTCGCTAAACATGATGAGTAACTATTAATCTAGTTCTGACTAAAGTAACAATACCAAGAGTATACAGAATCTCTTATAATAGGGACATTATAAAGTCATTCCTTGTGGTAAAAAATTGTTTTAATTGTAAAATGAATAACCAGCTCTAAATCAATTTTATTTATTTATTTTTAAAATAGGTAATACATTCTCATGATTAAAAAGTCAAAAGGCTAGTCTGTGAAGAGTCTTCTACCTGTCTCCTGCCATCTAGTTGTTTTCTCTAGCAGCAATTAGACAACTGATGATGTCTATTTCTGTAAAATTCTTCCATGGATATTTTCTGCAAATATAAGCAATCATGAATACGTATTACTACCCTCACTTCTTACAGCAACACTAGTATGCAAAATACATTTTTAGCACCTTGCTCTTTCACTTAATAGTAGATCTTGAAGATTATTTGAAGAACTTTCTTGTTCTTTTTTATGGCTGCCAGGTAAGCTTTGTAGGAATATACTACTACTGTGTTTAACCAGTGTATTAATAAACTGTGTATTAATGTTTATGAATAAACATTTGTTTCCACTCTTTTACTATTACAAACAAATCTTGTACATATGCTTGAGTGTATGTGTAGATTAGATTTTTAACACTAGAGGGAATTCCCTGGCAATCCAGTGATTCGGGGACTTTCCCAGTGGTTTAGCAGTAAAGAATCTGCCTGCAATGCAGGAGACATGGGTTCGATCCCTGGGTGGAGAAGATCCCCTGGAGGAAGGCATGGCAACCCACTCCAGTATTCTTACCCGGAGAATCCCATGGACAGAAGAGCCTGGGGGGCTATGGTCATTGGGTCACAAAGAGGCGGACATGACTATAGTGACTGAGCACGCACGCATGCACACACCAGTGATTAGGACTCTGCACTTTCATTGCAGGGGTCACAAGTTGGATCCCTGGTCGGGGAAGTAAGATCCTGTATGTGGTGTCACCAAAAATAAATAATTAAAAATTTGTAAAAATTAATAATAAAAAGTCCTTGTGACTTAAACATTCTGAACAATTTTTTTTAGAGGTAGAATTGCTGGGTCCAAAGGAATAGTAATTTAAAAATTTGATAAATACTGCCACCGAGGGACTTCCCTGGTGGACCAGTGGCTCACACTCCGTGCTCCCAATGCAGGGGGCCCTGGTTCGATCCCTGGTTGAAGGAACTGAGTTCCACATGCTGCAACCGAAGATTCTGCATTTGCAACTGAGACCTGGAGTCGCCAAATAAATAAATAAATAATTTTAAAAATGCCACTACTGAACTGTCCTCCATAAAAGTTGTTTGAATATACACTTCCACCAGCAAAATATGAGAGAACCTGTTAAAACCACCACTACTACTACTGCCGCTCAGTCTTATGAGTTATAGATCTTGTCAATTTGATAGGTGAAAAATAATATTTCAAAAAAATTCTAATTTGCATTTCTCTTATCTTGGGCAAGAGTGAGCATTTAAGAGCCCTTACTATTAATATCTTTTTCTGTGACTGTTAGTTCATGTCTTTGTATTTTTTCCTCTTGGATTTTGGTTCTTACAGATTTACTCTTTTTATAGAAATATAACAATCACCCATTTTCTTATGATACAAACTGCATATACATATATATACATATATATATAGTCATTTTCATCTCACTCTTCTTATGGTGGCTTTTGCATTACAGATAATTTTTTATTTCCATATAGTTGTATTTATCTATCTTTTATAGCATCTACATTTTGTTTGATACTTTAAAAGATCTTTCTCACTTTGAGATTATAAAAACTGCCATGGTCCCTTCAAAAAGTTTTTGGTTTCTTTTCTTTCCTTTTTAAAATCATTGATATATTTTAAATTTCTCTTGGTGAATCGTGTGAGGTGTAGGTCCCAGCGAAATTTTTCTAAATGGCTGTCCAGTTATTGTGACACTAAAAATAGTGCCACTTTTTTTTTCACTGACTTTAAATTTTACCTTTATCATACAAAATTATCAAGTATATTTGGATGTACTTTTGGACTTTCTGTTCTGTTTCACTGAATAGAGGTCAACTGTGGTTCCATTCTTTGTTGATGGCAGAGTCCTGATTTTTCTTTCGTGATTTTCCACCACTACCATTGGGTCCTAAGGGAAGGTGATCCTCAGATCGAACACAGACAATAAATCATTATTGGTCTAATTTAATACTAGTGGCCTTATTCCTTTTTAAAAATATTTATTTATTTACTTGGCTGCTCTGGGTCTTAGTTTTAGGATGTGGGATCTAGTTCCCTGACTAGGTATCGAATCCAGGCCACCTGCACTGGGAGCTCGGAGTCATCCCCTGGACCACCACGGAAGTCCCTTCCTTTTCTATTTGTTGGTTTATGTATGGCCAGTAGACTTGAGAGGAACCATACTGACTGGCTACTAGGAATAATAAAAATCTATTGGACATACAAAGGGGGATGTTTGTATATATAAGTCTGAAATTCAGAAAAGAGGTCTGGAAATGGAGATGTCCTTTGAGGGATTATCACTACTTAGATTGTATTTAAAGAAATCTGATAGGATAAGATTATCAAGGAGTGAGTATAAATGGAAAAGGCAAGAGGTCAAAGTACTGAGCCCTGGGGCACAGCAGTATTTGGAGGTCAGAGAAATGTGGAGAGATGAAGCGCAGCCAGTAAGGCAGAATAAGAACCAAGGCAGTGGAGGGTCATGCAGGCAAGGAGGAGGAATTGATTAACTATGTCTACTGCTCTGGTATGTCAAGTAACAATGACCATTGATCTTAATGAGTAAATGGATGTCACTGGTGTCTCTTGGCAAGAGCATTTCAGTGGAGTGGTGGAGGTGAAAGCTCAACTGGACAGGGTTCCATAGGAAATGGGAGAAAGGAAGTGAAGGCAGTATAGTACTGGCCACCTTTGTGAGACATTTTGCTGTGAAAAAGAGCAGAGAAATGAGGTAATAGCTGGAGGGTCAAGCCCACTCAAGAGAGTTTTGGTTTTGTTTTAAGATGGAAGAAATAAATTCATCTTGGTATGTCAAGGTGAACGAAAAACCATGGTGCAGAAGAGGAGAACTGATGGATAGATGACTTGAAGAAAGTGAAACAGTGGCACAGTAGCACTGTCCTACTCAGAGTGTGATCTGTATACTAGTGATGGCCCACAAAGTTTGTCACCAGTTTGTGACAGAAATGGAGAGTCAATATTTAGAAACTTTTATGCCAATTTGAGAGAAACATTTTATGTCTATCAGATCTAATAACAGCAACAAAAGAACCTGACTTGGACTGGTCAAATCAACAACAACAGGAAATTCTGACCTGGAACAATCAACTTCGTAGAAACAGAAAGTAACATGGTGGTTGTCATGATCTGAGGTGAGGAGGAAGTGAGGAGTTATTGTTTAAATAGTACAGAGTTTTGGTTTTGGAGGATGATAAGGACTCTGGAACTGGGTGATGGTTATGGTAGCGCAATAATGTGAGCACATTTAATACCACTGAACTGAATACTTAAGAATGTATACTTAAAAAAAACTATATCTGGGCTTGCATTTTTGTAAGTCTGTTTTTAAATTTTAATTTTTAACCAATTTTTATTGCATTTTATAAAAATATAGGTTTATGGCTACCTGGGGGGAGAAAACAAGTCTTTTTGCACAGATAGTATGAGAAGAATTGATGAGGATTTGACCTTAGCTACAAGGTAAATAGTTCCTTTGTAGTAAGCAAAGGAAGAAGAGTACAACAGCACAGTCAGGAGCATAGCAGAGGTATAAGCAGGCTGGAGGCCATGGCGGTGGTGGGAACCTAGAGATGTTTTCTTTTCCTTGCTTCATTTTCACAGTAAATCGGAAATGAAATCATCAAGTAAGTGAGAAGATTTGGAAGTGTGAAGAGAGAGCTTTGAAATAGTCACCCAGTGGGGCGGGGGAGTGATGGAACTGGAGAAATTTAGTAGGAGAGCATTAAGGGCTTATTTGACAATAATGATATCGAATTGTAGGTGGAGGTCAATCAGTATAAGTTCAGATTTTTCTCCACTCTACCCCATTTTGCTGTAGGTTTAGGATAAAAGTTTCTTCAGGTGAGTACAGGGAACAGAAAGAATTAGAGAAATGAAGATGAATACCTAGGAAAGATTTTCATAACAGACATAGAAGCTAAGCTGTTGATGAAAAAAATGAGGATACAAGAGAGTGTGAAGAACAGTGAAAAATGTATTAAGACAGTGGATTCTGAGTTTTGGTGGACTTGATCAATTTTGGAGTTGGGTATTAGAGGAAGTGAGCTAGATACGAAGGAGGTTTTAGGTGGGAGAGTTGGTGATTAAAATTGAGATTATATTAATAGATTCCGGCATAGGCTGGAATCAAGATTGCAGGGAGAAATATCAATAACCTCAGATATGCAGATGATACCACCCTTATTGCAAAAAGCAAAGAAGAACTAAAGAGCCTCTTGATGAAAGTGAAAAAGGAGAGTGAAAAACTTGGTTTAAAACTCAACATTCAGAAAACTAAGAGCATGGCATCTGGTCCCATCACTTCATGGCAAATAGATGGGGAAGCAATGGAAAGAGTGATAGGCTTTATTTTCTTGGGCTCCAAAATCAGTGCAGAGGTGACTGCAGCCATGAAATTAGAAGATGCTTGCTCCTTGGAAGAAAAGCTATGACCAACCTAGACAGCATATTAAAAAGCAGAGACATTACTTGGCTAACAAACGTCCCTCTAGTCAAAGATATGGTTTTTCTAGTAGTCATATATGGATGTGAGAGCTGGACTATCAACAGAGCTGAGCACTGAAAAATTGATGCTTTTGAACTGTGGTGTTGGAGAAGACTCTTGAGGGTCCCTTAGACCACAAGGAGATCCAACCGGTCCATCCCAATGGAACTCAGTCCTGAATGTTCATTGGAAGGACTGATGTTGAAGCCGAAACTGCAATACTTTGGCCACTTGATGGGGAAACCTGAATCATCTGAAAAGGCCCTGATGCTGGGAAAGATTGAAGGCGGGAGGAGCAGGGTGGGAGGATGAGATGGTTGGATGGCATCAGCGACTCAACGGACATGAGTTTGAGTAAACTCCGGGAGTTGGTGATGGGCAGGGAGGCCTGGCGTGCTGCAGTCCATGGGGTCAGAAACAGTCGGACATGACTAAGCGACTGAACTGCACTGAACTAGTAATTGGAAATAAGATCAGAAGTATGAGCTGGGAAATGAAAAGCTGAGGCAAGGGTGGTCCGTAGTGGAGAGGACCATAAGAAGTTAGCACATTGGAGGTATCATCTAAAAAAACCAAAATGATCAAGAATTATAATGGTAATGAATAAAATGACAATCAATCAGAAGCACAGTGCTCTGTAGGTGACCGAAACGAGTGACTGCTCTAGTCTCCTGTTACGACGCCTATTTGAAGGACTTATTTTTAAAGCTCTGTTTATTTGAGGACGTGCAGCTCCTTTAAAGACCTGGCAAAGCGGAAAGCCGCAGAAGCGGAGCTTTGCGGACGCTTCCGGCGGGCCTCCTCCTCCGCCGAGCCTGCGCAGTGAGGGCGGGGGCGGGGCCTCGGGGGCGCGCGGGCGGGGGCGGGGCCTCGGGGGCGCGCGGGCGGGGGCGGGGCCTCGGGGCGGGGCCTGAGCTCCGGGTCGGGCTGCGGCTGCGGCTGCTGCACTTCCAGCTCCTGAGGACCGGAGGCCGAGGCCTGGGCCCAGCCCGGAGCCGCCGCTCGTCGGAGCCTCCTGGAGCCCCCGCGCAGGCTCAGCCTGGGGGCGGGCTCAGGCCCGGCCCGCCGCGGAGCCCGGGGCGGAGGCCGCATGCCCGAGGACCAGGCCAGCGCAGCCATGGTGAGGGAGCGAGGCCTGCCTGAGCCGCGGCCGCCTGCCACCCTGGCCCCCGCGGGCCTGCCCTCCCCGACTCTGACGCCCCGTCTGCTCCTGCCTTTAACCTCCCTTCCTTGTTACCTACCCCTGACTGATCGCCCCTTCTTCCCCTTGTTCCCCGGCCACCTGCTGGGTAACACCCCCCCCCGCATCTCTCTCCACTTGGTGACACCCCCTTTTTTTTAAATCACCCCCCAGTGACAGCCTCTTTCGCGTTCCCCTTTGCCTCCCCCTCCTCGTCCTTTAATCCGACCTTCCTTTTCTCCTCTTTGGTTTTGCCTTGTTCTCTCTTTGGGGATCTCCACGCCTTCCTTCTGTTTCCTCCCTCCTTTTTGCTCCGGCTCTTTGCTCTCGCCACTTGCCCCCTTTCACCATTTTATCTCCTCTCGTATCCTCTCTCCCCTTCGCCCTCCACCACCCACATTTCCTCTCCCCCTTATTGGATGTCCTCTCTTCCGCACTCTCACAGCTGTCCCCATTTCCTTCTACGGGATTCCAGGGTCTAAGCAGGAACAATTTGAGGGCGGTTGCTTCCCAGGAGCTGCTGGGCGGGCAGACAGGGAGTCGGAGGCTTTCTTCTTCCTTTTCTTTTTTGTCGAGGGAAGGGGGTAGATTGGAGAGAGCCTGCAAGCCTGATTACCTAATGTCATTGCAAAAACTGAGCGATAGTGTGTTTTGGAGCGACGGAGTGAGATGTGGGGTGCGGGCGGCATGCATGCTATGGCCTTAGGAGATATCTAGCTTTTTGATAAAAGTAACTTAAAATGTTTTAAATTGAATATTTATTTTGAGCATCTTTTAATGTGGAATTATAGTTTGGGAAATATTTATTAAAAGTATTTATTTACAGGCGTTTGTGTTACTCAGAACAAATGGTTTGTTTTTGTTTGGAGCCTGAGACCGGGGCATCTGGAGATGGAAAATCAGCTTGGCAGTCAGTTTGTGACAGTGTCCTTAGTACCTCAGTTATCTTCATTTGTTTTACCCTCTTTGTTTTTAGTTGGGAGAACCTTACATTTGCAGATTTTCTCTCTCCTTCCTGTTTGAAGCTTCAGTGGCTCTTTGATTGAATTGGGTTACACACGGTTTGCAGTTCATTTGATTAATCCGATGCTCCAGCGTATGCAGCAATCTAAATTTTGGTCTCTGGGAGGAATAAGACATTCTAGTCAAAACTAAGCCCTGGTTATTATGTTCTCCTAGGAGGTTAGTCAATTTCTGTTTTTTTTTCCCTGTTTTTTGAAGAGTATTTCAAAGTTACTTAGTCTGTGAACTTTCTCTAACTCACTGACTCTGCATTTTTAGGTGGTCATTCTCCAGTGTCTGCCTGCACGACAACCCTGCACATTCACAACCCATCACACTGCTATTGTATATTAATCTCTTTCTTCCCCTGAAATGTGAGTTCTACACAGTTACTATGCCTTACTCCTGTTATTCCCAGTCCCCAGGCCAAGTAGGTGTTTGAATGATTTCACTTTATGATCTCATATTTCCTAACTGACAAATGTGATCTTGAACTGACATTTGAGAAAACTAGTGGACTACTCAGAAAGAGTGAGTTTGAGATTCTTATTTTTGGTGCAGAAAGGAAATTTATTAAGATGTGACCTTTTCAGAATAAAGAGCTGTCCCAACAAATACACCAAGTGGCTAGATTTTTGAAAGTGTTAGCCTTCCCACAGAGAGTGAATGTATGAGTACAGAGGGAGAAGTTATAAACTCCTTTTTGGGTGTTTAGAATCCAAGTGTGCCATTTGAGCTGGGCTTGAAAAGTGAATAGAGTTTATATAGATCATTTTGGGTAGGGGAAGAGTATTGTGAATGTTGAGTAGAAAGTAATGAGAATGTATTGTAGGTAGTAGGGTTACTTTTATGTGGCATGAAGAATGCAGGAATGAAGATGTGTAGTAGGAAATGAGACTAGAACTAGATATATTAGGCATGGTTACAATTTAGACTTTGTCTCCAACTAACTGGATTTTTCCTTGTTAAAATACATACACACAGTGTAGAAGTATATGTGTGGGAGTGGTGAGGAGAAGGCAAAATATTAGCTTATTATGAGCTAAAAATTATTTGTAGAGGCTACTTAAAAAATTTCCTTGTGTAGTAGGTATAATAGGCACTCAATAAATAGAACCAAATATTATTATAAAGCTTTATGTTTTATATTTTTCAATATTTTCCTTGTTAGGTTGTGTTTTGAATAGTTGATGTGTCTAAAACAGGGGTCCTCTTGTTTTATCATGAATCAGAATTTCCTGGAGGGCTTGTGGTCTGCCTCTTCTAGAGTTTGATTTATTGGGTCTGGAGTAGGACCTGAGAGTTTGCATTTCTGACAAGTACCATGTCATGCTGGTGTTCCTGATCTATAAACCACATTTTTGAGAACCACTGATTTAAGATGTAGTCCTTTTTTATTCATCTAACAGTTTTTGGACTTCCATTGACTATTGACATTAAGGATATTGCAAGTAATAAAACGAATGTGGTCTCTGCTTTTTTGTATGTTTTCTCTGTGGACAGTATAGCATCAAGCAAAAAGAGTAATTATAAATGTGAAGTGTGCTAAAAAAGGAAAAGTGGCAGGGTCATGATATGGGAAAGTTAGGGATGGCTTCCCAGAGGGTCTTACTTTTAGGAGAAACCTAAGGGACTAAATGACAGGAGTTGAGTTGTGTTGTGGAAAACCTGTTTAGGAGGCATAGCATATGTGAATGACTTAGTACTGTCTCTTGCCTGCTTCACTGCATATCCTGGAGTTCTCAGCTCGAGGAAGTCAGGGAAACCCCAGCTTCCTACTCATCAAAACAAAACAAAAGCACCACTAAGTCACACACTTCCGTTAAGTAAGTCTCTTTGATAGAATACACATCAATTGTCATTTTATATTTCTTGCTATGATTTTTCAGTTAATATCTGTCTCTACTTTCAGACTATAAAAATCATTGATACAGAAGGGACTTGACTAGCGTCTAAGGGCCTGGTGATGTTCTAGGCATTGTGGTTAAAGTGGTTTAAAAAGAAAAAAAGCAAACTAGATGTCCATCAACAGACGAATGGATAAGAAAGCTGTGGTACATATACACAATGGAATATTACTCAGCCATTAAAAAGAATTCATTTGAATCAGTTCTACTCAGGTGGACGGAACTGGAGCCTATTATACGAGTGAAGTAAGCCAGAAGGAAAAACAACAATACAGTATACTAACGCATATATATGGAATTTAGAAAGATGGTAATGAGAACCCTGTATGTGAGACAGCAAAAGAAATGCAGATGTATAGAACAGTCTTTTGGACTCTTTGGGAGAGGGCAGGGGTGGGATGATATGGGAGAACGGCATTGAAACATGTAAATTATCATATGTGAAATCAATCGCCAGCCCAGGTTTGATGCTCAGGGCTGGTGCACCGGGATGACCCAGAGAGAAGGAATCAGGAGGGAGGTGGGAGGAGGATTCTGGAAGGGGAACATAGGAAAATAAATAAATAAATAAATAAATAAGACAATAAATATGAGAATAGCTGTAAATGCTAAGAAGAAATACATCAGGGTAAGGTATAAAATTAAATATATTTGTGTGTGGAACTATTTCAAATGATACGGTTAGACAGCAGCATTAATAGCTGCTATTTACTGAACATGACTGTGTATAAGACCTGTTCTGTGTCTCATCTTTTATCTTTAACATCTGCATAGTGCCTGCTGCATAATATATGCTTAATAAATATTTGTTGAATGGATGGCTGACTTTGGGAAGGATCAGAAAGTCAGGTAGACTTTGTTGAGAAAGACCATTTGAGTTGGAGTTTTACCTTTTGGAGATTTATTGGGTAAGAGTTTGAGAAGGAAAGCCATTCTTGGCAAAGGGACTGACATGAGCATAGAAGCTGAAAACGAAGGAGGCATGATGTTTATGGGGAAATGCCTGCCGATGGGTTCGATCCCTGGTCCTGGCAGATTCCACATGCCCCAGAGCAACTAAGCCCAAGCACCATAACTGTTAAGCCTGAGCTCCAAAGCCCAGAAGCTGAAACACAGAAGCCTGCAAGCCCTAGAGCCTGTGCTCTGCACAGGAGAAGCCACGGCAATGAGACGCCTGCGCACTGGCAACTAGAGAGTAGCCTCTGCTTGCTGCCACTAGAGAAAAACAAAAGCCCTTGCAGCAACAGAGACTCATATGTTAAAAAAAAAAAATTAAAAAAAAATAGATAAGAACTGACTTTTAACCTTAAATTAGGAATTCTTCCTTTTTTGTACTTTTAAAAATCAGTAGCTCTTTTTTTAAAAATTAATTTTTATTTGACTATAGTTGATTTACAGTATTGTGTTTCTGCTGTACAGCAAAGCTAATCAGTTATACAAACACTTATATCCACTCTTTTTTAAATTCCTTTCCCATATAGTTCCCTGTGCTATACAATATGTCCTTATTAGTTGACTATTTTATATATATATATAGTAGTGTGTACACGTCAATCCTAATCTCCCAATTTACCCTTCCCCTTTTCCCTGATGGTAACCATCAGATTGTTTTCAGTATCTGTGACTCTATTTCTGTTTTATAAATAAGTTCATATATACCATTTTTTTAAGATTACTTGAGTGCTGTCATATGAAATTTGTCTTTCTCTGTCTGATTTATTTCACTCCGTATGACAATCTTAGGTCCAGCCATGTTGCAAATGGCATTATTTAGTTATTTTTTTATGGTTGAGTAATATTGCTTTGTATAATACATATTGTATGTGTATTATATAAAAATATCTTCTTTATTCATCTGTCCATGGATATTTAGGTTGCTTCCATGTTTTAGCTATTGTAAATAGTGCTGCAGTGAACATTGGGGTGCATGTACCTTTTTGAATTATAGTTTTCTCCAGATACATGCCCAAGAGTGAGATTGTTGGATTATATGGCAACACTATTTTTAGTTTTTTAAGGAAACTCCAGTCTGTTTTTCATAATGGCTGCACCAATTTACATTCCCACCAACAGCGTAGGAGGGTTTTCTTTTCTCTACACCCTTTCTACCATTTATTGTTTGTAGATTTTTTTATTTAGAGAGCATGATCTCACACATTTCGTGAGCACACAGTATCAGATGATGTACTAATTAATCTTCGCAGTTCCGTGAGGTTGATGATGTTATCTCATGGCACAGTTAAGAAAACTGAGACTTAGAGAAATCAGGCAATTATGGTCATATACCAAATAGTGACTGAACAGGATTCAAGCACAGGTTTGTCTGACCCCTAAGTCTGTGCTATTTCAAACA
Source organism: Antilocapra americana (assembly GCA_007570785.1). Lineage (NCBI taxonomy): Eukaryota > Metazoa > Chordata > Mammalia > Artiodactyla > Antilocapridae > Antilocapra > Antilocapra americana. The sequence goes on from ML663016.1 coordinate 5,858,581, forward strand.
CCTTCCCTGGACTCTGAGATTTTCAGAATCTAAACTGAATTCAAGCATTTAAAATATTTGTACTATTGTTTCCATTTTAAAAGTAGCTTACAATTGAGAGAAAATTGGTCAAAGAGTGTATAATTTTATGGTTCTTGGTCTGTCTTGCCAAATCGCTTTCTGCAGAGCATTTGTAGAGTGTCAGATGTTGGTGGCATTCTGTCTTTAGCATTTAGATACCTTTTTCATCTTGAAAAGCTTGAGACACATGACAGGCATATACTTTTAGAACACAATAATTAGGGGAAAAGCCCCAAAGGCTGGTGGAAATCGTTATTCTAATAGCATCTATTGGGCATTGAAAGTGTACATTTCAAGATATTATTGTGTACAGAGCATACTTGGTATGCATGTAAATTTGTGGAGTCTTCATTCCACATAAGAAGCCTACAGTTTAGGGCCCACTAGTTTACAGTGGTCTTACAGGGCTGCTGTAGCCACACAGATTGCGCTGCACAACACAGGTAGCAACTGTACCTGTGGCCAGCAGTGAGTCTACAAGTACCTGTATCCTGTGTACTTGGCAGCATAAATCACATGGTGGGAGTCCCGCAAATAGTTCTGTGCAATATATGAGGATTCTTAAGATCTAATTCTTTAATGAACTAATCATTTTATGAGAAAAAGTCCTTGCATTTTATGTTCAGTCCTACTGAGCACAAATACTGTTTATCATGCCTCTAGTTTTGCTTTGACTCTTCCCTTTAGCTTGGAATGCTGTCTCCTTGACTGTTGAACTTTTTTAAGTTTCCTTTAAGCCCTACCTCCTTTGTGAAGCCTTCATTTACCCACAGGTAGCCTTTGGTTCCGCCTTTTCTTATGCCTCCCCTGTACATTATATGTGCTTTGGGTACGGGAATTACTGTATGGTGCTAGTATTTTTAATGAGGCTGGCTGTCTCTCCAGATTATCAGCTTTCTGAGGGTAAGTACAGTATTGTGTTTTTTCAGCTTCATGTCTTAAATGGCATAATTCCTGAGACTGAAAGAATGTGTGTACTTTGTAGAGAATTGCATAAGGTGAATGTTTACTGAGATGTGAGTCATGAAAAAGGGGGAAAAAGATAAACAGTTTGTACAGGTCCTCTGAGGAGGGAAAAAGAGTTTTGATGGTAAGAAATTTTGGATCAGATAGCTTCTCTTACTAGCTATAAGCATAGCTAAGTAGTAGTTTTGACCCGGGATAAATGTTTCTGTTGAGAGAGTTCATCAGGAAGAGCTGGGGAAGAAGCCAGATGATTTTGAGATGAATTGCAAAGTACTATCCCTTTGTATAAACATTTGCAAATTATTTGTCTATGATTTGTGGAGGTATCCTTACAAAGAATAGGATATTTAAATACAGATAGTAAAGAATCAGTTACTGGTAAATGTAGAGGGGTGGTTAAATTATTTAAACATTTTGTTAACTCTATAAAGATCTGTTTTCTTTTTTCCTATCTCCAGTTCTCCTTTGTATGAACACTTTGCTTAGCTCTCAAAAACATCTTAATGCATGTTCAATGTCATATTCTCCTTTTCTAAGGGCATTTTAAAAAAAGTTTCAGTGCTCTTGGTTATGTAATATCAGTTATTTTCTTTCCGTAGGCCTTGTAACCTTTGGCAACCTCGTTTCACCTTGCTGTGGCTCCAACTGTAAATCTCTAAAGTGAAAAGGTTGTATTAAATCCTCTCTCTGTGACCTCTTAACACCTGTTAAAAATGTAGTAAGATTCTAGCATGTTCAAGGTAAATATTTTGGTAAAGTAGGTACATTCTATTACCTGTAGTGGCAGACTGCTTTAATAGGTTTTAATTTCAGGTGAACCTGAGCTCTTGCCTCCATTAATATACTACCCAACTTATCACAGCAGAAACCCTTCTTTCAGTTATGTTAATATTTCCATAGTATGTTAGTATTCTAAAGGCATTTTCTTACACATCCCATTTATTCCTTGGTGCCATTTTGTCAAGATAGAGGTTTAGCAGATAAGAAAACTGAGAAGTTAATTGCTTTACCTAAGGTCACACAGCTACTAAATAGCAGAGCTGGGACTGACTGCAAGCCCAGCGCTCTTTCCATTATTAACCCGGCTTCTCTGTTTACCATATTATATTTTGAAACTAATGCTAGTAGTTAAGAGGAAAATAATGCTAAAGTATCTTTTTGAGTTAGTGATTGCTATGATCTGCTCATCTGCTAAGTGACTGCTGACCTGAATTTTTGTTTTGTTTCATGGAATAGCTTTATTGCATGAGCTAAGAAGGAAAGAAAGGGGATTTATTTACCTTTGCAAGCCTTGATCTTTTGTAGATAGAAATCTAGCTTCTTGCCCTTTAATCCAGAGCCCTTTGCCACACTGGCCAAGCCTTGAAGTGATACATGCAAGAAGCTTGCCTTCAGTTCAGTTCAGTTCAGTCGCTCAGTCGTGTCCAACTCTTTGCAACCCCATGAACCGCAGAATGCCAGGCTTCCCAACTCCTGGAGTTTACACAAACCGATGTCCATTGAGTCGCTGATGCCATCCAACCATCCCATCCCCTGTGGTCCCCTTCTCCCGCCTTCAATCTTTCCCAGCATCAGGGTCTTTTCCAGTGAGTCAGCTCTTCGCATGAGGTGGCCAAAGTATTGGAGTCTCAGCTTCAACATCAGTCCTTCCAATGAACACCCAGGACTGATCTCCTTTAGGATGGACTGGTTGGATCTCCTTGCAGTCCAAAGGACTCTCAAGAGTCTTCTCCAACACCACAGTTCAAAAGCATCAATTCTTTGGTGCTCAGCTTTCTTTATAGTCCAACTCTCACATCCATACATGACCACTGGAAAAACCATAGCCCTGACTAGACGGACCTTTGTTGACAAAGTAATGTCTCTGCTTTTTAATATACTGTCTCGGTTGGTCATACCTGCCACTTTAGTTGGTGTCTAGGGATCTCTGAAGAGTAGTTGGTGGTTTTTGCTTGTTTTATTTTTTCTTTTTTTTCTGGCCATACTTGCATGGCATGCGACCAGGGATGGAACCCATGTCCCCTGCAGTGGCAGCGTGGAGTCCTAGCCATTGGGCTGCCAGGGAATTCCCGAGTTGGTATTTTTTAAAAAAGAAAATAACTCCTCTTAGTCCATGCCAAATAATTGAAAATGTCTGTATCCTTGAGTACAATATACTTGTGCCTTTACTACTACCACAAGGGGGAAAAATCTCCATAAACTAAAAAGAGATATCCCATGGAGTACTGCTAAAACGAGGAGTCAAAGATTGTTTCAATATCTTGAAGTGTCTTACATCCATGAAGTCAAATGACACTGCCTGCTTTTCAGTCCCATTGTGTAATTTTATTGCCAGACTTGGGACTTAATATTTCTCTCTGAACATATGGTCTCTTTCTCTAGGGGCAAATAAATACTTTAAACACACCTAACAATAAATTTGTGTTGATGGTTGATTTACTCATCCAATAAACATTTAGTGCCAATCTGTTAGACATTCTTGTTGGCTCTGGGAATATAGCAGTGAACAAAACATAGTGTTTGTTTTACGGAGTTTACATTGACTAGTAATAGCTAACAATTACTGAGCATTTATGGCTTCCTTGGTGGCTCAGATGGTAAACAATCTGCAGTGTGGGAGACCCAGGTTCGATCCCTGGGTCGAGAAGATCCCCTGGAGAAGGAAATGGCAGCCCACTCCAGTATTCTTGCCTGGAGCATTTCATGGACAGAGGAGCCTGGCCGGCTACAGTCCATGGGATCACAAAGAGTTGGACATGACTGATTGACTAACACACACACACACACATTGAGCATTTAATGTATGTCAGTCACTGTTCTAAGTGTCTTACACCTAAAATTTATTTATGACAACAGTCCTGTGATGTCAGTGCTGTTATTATGTGTTTTTATAGATCAGGAAACTGAGGTACAGGGAGATTAAGTACTCATGCCCAAAGTTACATCGTTTTGTAAGTGGTAGAGCTGGCATTTTAATCCAGCCAGTCTGACTTCCAAACCTACACTTTTCACCACAGTATTTATTATATAGCCCCTCAGAAAGACGTCAGTAAAAAAATTATTTCTAATACTGAAATTGTCAGGTTTGTAATCTTTGTAGTCACCTGGTTATTGGTCCAGTCTTTAGGAAAAAGTTATCCGGGTATATCGAAAAACCACTATCAGAGCCTTTGCCTTCTATTGGAGGATCTGTCAGTCCTAGGAACATTTCAGGTAGGAAATGACATCTTGAACCTGATTCATGAATCAGAACTGAGACAACTACATAAAGCCAGGACCCTAACACCTAATGTCACGCCACTGGTGAAAACGTAGACTAAAAAATATCTGCCTCATGGTGTAGGGAAACAAAGGAGCCTACTTCTCTTGACATGGTCTCTGGATGGGAATAGTCTCTCTTGAGAATTTACAATCATCAACTTTCTGCCTTATGTGTCTGAAACTTGAACTTATATAACTTGTGCAAGATCATGGCTATTAAGTAGGAAGGGAACATTTACTGAGTAATTACTCTGCCAGGCATTGGGCTTGGGGCTTTAAAAACAGTTTCTCACTTCATCCTGACAATAGCACCATGAGATAAGTACTAATATTATCCCGTTCTACAAAGAATAGGACAGGGATCAGAAAAGCTAAATAATTTGCAGTGTAACACCACTGAATTCAAATCCAGGTCAAGTATTCTTCCTACTAAGCACAGAGTCTGTGGAAACATTTCATTTTTGTGTCTCAGCTTCCTTAACTGTGAAATGAAATTTGTAATATTTTTCCTTTTACTTCATAAAGTTATTATAGGTATCAAATGATATAAAGGATGTGAATTTGATTTTTTTTACTCTTAGATACTGTTCCTGGTATCATCCATAAAGTGTATTTTTCCTTTTAATTAATTAATCAAAAGAGAGACCTCATTATTTAATAGTTTTGAAGTCCACAAGGTCTGTCTTGAGGAATTAAGGCAGTCTTACTATATTTTGTATCAGATGTTTCCTGAAGTAGTTTCTTGAGTAGAAATAAAATTCTAAGTTGTCATCTAGTAACTTACTAATTCATTCAACATAAGTTATCTGATGTATTTTTTGGGACTTTAGGTCTAAATATAAAAGATGCCTGATCAATGAGGGCTTCATTTTTTCTCACTCCAGCAACAGTGGAGTCTACTCCTCCAGCAGTAGACTGCAGTTGCAATACGTAGTCAATTCCCAGTGTCCCCCACCTCCCCACTTGCTAGAATTGGGTAGACCACCGCTCAGAATGCTGAAATGCTTCTTTGCCGTGACCCTGGTGACGTAGTAACAGAGGGAAGCTTTTACATGTAGAAAACAAACCAACCAACAAATTATACAACTGAGTCATCGGGAAGTGACTGAGTGTGCCTCTAGCTGAATATTGCATACATGACTAAATACGTCAAGAAAGGAGAAGAAAGAAAATTTAAAAATTAGGAAGATTAAAAGAAAGCCATGAGAAGCCTAGGAAAAGAGTTAGTGAGTATCAGCGTGTGATTCCTCAAAGACTCCTTAGGAAGAAGTCTGTTCTGTCTGATACTTGAAAGTGTTGCAAATCTCCTACTACATATGTACAAATGTAACTTACTGTAATTCCCGTGATTTGGAGGAGAGATTTGTAATCAGTGCTTTAGCATTGTTGTGTTGAGATGGTGGTATTTTCTTTTTATTGGTGCTAGTTTTATATCTTAATTATAAATTATCATTGATTTAATCTAGTGTGTGGTTATATATATATATTTGTACTAATAGAACTTTTGACATAAAAATTTCCAGGTTTAGACTTTGACAGTGTTTTGTAACTTGAATAAGAAACATCCATTTTTTCTTGGTGAAGCAAATGTCTGTAAAATTCCCTTGTAGTGATATTGTTAATACGGTTTTGCATTGGAACTTGGGAACCAGAAGGGACGGGTAGGCTGTGAGTTTTTTTGCCCCACTTATGTGGATCTTAGACAAAAAGCATTTGAGAACTACTAACGTTCCTCGATTTTGTAGTCTTGAGAGGGATATGGCCATCTAAACAAGTAAAAGTTATACACTGGATAATTGTAATAGAACTGTATAGAGAATGTCATGTGGTTATATCAGTTGTATTTTGGGATGTGAGGAACAGTTTCATGGAGCAGTGGACATGTGTCCTGGCTCTTACAGTGTCAGTAGGAATTTGATAGATGACAGGTAGAGAAAGGTACTCTAAGGAGCGAGGACAACAGGTATTAAGAAAGGGAGGCATGACCTACTGCCAATGGTAACATTCCTTCTCGGAACCTCAGCTTCTTCAACAAAGATAATCTCTTTTCTTCTTACTTCATAGAATCATCGTGATTGTTTTCAAAAGACTTAATATTTACTTGTTTATTTAAATTAGTTTTGATTGCACGGGGTCTTCATTGTTCTAGTCGTGGTGAGCAGGGGTTGCTCTCTGGTTGCAGCGTGGGGGCTTCTCATTGCAGTGGCTTCTCTTGTTGCAGAGCACGGGCTCTAGGGGCTCAGTAGTTGTGGCTCATGGTCTCTAGAGTGCAAGCCTGGTAGTTGTGGCCCATGGATTTAGCTGCCCTGCAGCATATGGGATTGTCCCAGACCAGGGATTGATCTGGCGTCCCGTGCGTTACAAGGTGGATTCTTAACCACTGGACTACTAAAAAGACTTTATAAATCGAAGAGTTAGACAGCTGTTAAATGATGAAGGTGTGGACCTACATCTTGGCTCTTGTAGTTCGAGCTGTTAGTCTCATTACTTTTTTTTCCTTTTCTTCATTTGAAAGCCTTCTGTGTCTCCCCTAGGTAGTGTCATCTCAAGACTTCTCCAAACACCCTTTCAGTCCAGTTGTTCTTTATTTTTGTTGTCTTTTTCTTTTGTTGTTCCTTCAAGGTTCTGCTTTGTGGCGTCTAAAGACAGGAGCAGAAGAGAAGATACATGTTTATATACCTAGCTTTAATAGCAGGAAAAATTCTTTAATTGTTTATGTATAACTACTTAAGCTATGATCCATGTCGTTTAGCCTCAGAGCAGTGTCATAATCTATGGAACATAATCCTTCAGCCAAAAAGCCATTTAGTATAATAACTCAGTATTTATTTGCAGAAATTGTGGACACCTGAAATAGAACAGAGCTCACAGATATACTTTTTAAAATTCCCTTTTTATTTCCTATTTACTTCCCTTTATATTCATCATAACTGTCCTCCTGCCTTTCCCCTGAAGCCCTTCTCAAGACGCCCTTTCCAATCTAGTCCATCATTGTTAGATGGTAAAACCTTGGAAATGTAAGATGGCATAGGGAAAGGGTGTAGGAGCAGTGGTGAGAAGTTACATTATGACCAATTTAGGAAAAATAAAAATATGTGTGTACATGTGTGTGGGCTTCCCTGGTAGCTAGTAAAGAATCTGCCTGCAATGCAGGAGGTCCCACTTTGATTCCAGGGTCCAAAAGATCCCCTGGAGAAGGGATAGGTTACCTACTCCAGTATTCTTGGGCTTCCCTGGTGGCTCAATTGGTAAAGAAACCACCTGCAATTCTGGAGACCTGGGTTGGGAAGATCCCCTGGAGGAGGATGTGGCAACCCGGTCGCACTAGTATTCTTGGCTGGAGAACCCCTGTGGACAGGGGAACCTGGTGGGCTGCAGTCCACAAGGTCTCAAAGAGTCAGACATGACTGAGCGCCTAAGCACAGCACAGCGCGTATATTTCCATTCAAGATTAATATAATTTTAATTATATGTATAATTAAATACAAAAGGTCTATTATAAAGTCTTATTATAAAGTCTAATATAAAAGATCTATTCTTACTAGTTTGAACACATATATTGAAAAGTATGACTACCATTGATAAAATAAACACTAAGTTTTGGTTATTTTGAAATATTTGAGAAGCACAAATATGAACACAGCTCTTTATTTTTCAACATTTCCACAAGTTTTTGCTTTTTTTCCTCTCATTTTTAATATGTCCATGAGGAACTTCCCTCATGGTCCAGTGACTAAGACTCTGTGCTCCCAAAGCAGGGGACCAGGTTCAATCCCTGGTCAGGGAACTAGATCCCACAGGCTGCAACTAAAACCCAGTCCAGTCAAATAAATAAATGAAAATAAATATTATTTTTTAAAAATAATTATTTGATACATTTAGAAGACCGTAGAGAATATTTGTGTAAGCCATGAAACATAGTAAACAAAACGTCTAAAAACCAGCATCCAACTTAAGAGAGAGAGGATAACCACTGCCATTTTTTCCTCTGTGTGCCTCGTTCTTCTGTGCTATTTCCACCCACCCTCAAGGTAGCCACTATCCTTTTTAATTTTAAATCTTTCCCTTGCTCTTCTCTATAGGTTTACTATAACATATTGTTTAGAAGTAGCCATATATTCTTCTGAGATTTGCTCAGTCTTGTCTGACTCTTTGCGCCCCCATGGACTTGACGGTCCATGGAATTCCCCAGGCCAGAATACTGGAGTGGGTAGCCTTTCTCTTCTGCAGGGGATCTTCCCAACCCAGGGATCGAACCCAGGTCTCCCGCTTTGCAGGCTGATTCTTTACCAGCTGAGCCACAAGGGAATCCTATGCCTGTATAGATGTTTAATTGAAATCTTGCTGCATATACAGTTTTTATTTAGCTTAGATTAACTTTATTCTCAGCATTTTACTGTCTTTAACCAACAAGGATCTACTGTATAGCACATGAAACTCTGCTCTGTGTTATGTGCCAGCCTGGATGGGAAGGGGGTTGGGGGGAGAATGGATACATACATATGTGTGGCTGAGTCCCTTAGCTCTTCACCTGAAACTACCACAATATTGTTAATTGGCTATATCCAAATACAAAGTAAAAAGTTTAAAGTTTGAAGCAAAAAGAAAACCCAAAACAAAACAGAAAAACTTAGCCCAAGCAAACTCAAAGGTGTTTGGTTATAGCTCAAGAAAACTTGAATTCTGAACAAAAATTATTACTCTACTACTGGAAAAATTCGTTTAAGAATTCACATAACACATATCTAAGAAGTAAAATTTTTTTCCAGAAATGAAGTTTAGAGACAAAAAATAAAAATAGTTTGGACATTGTATCCTTCTCACATATACACATAACTGAAATTGAATAACTTTTCGTTGTATCATCATTTCAGAATAAAATGTGAAAAAGATACTTTAAAGACTGGGTTCTAAAAAAGAATTAGTCATAAACATATTATTATGTAATTATCTATAGAGTTGATATACCGTAATTTGCTTGCCATTTCCCCCCTGTTTTAGAATTTGTATATGTATTTTAAGGGAGGGTTAGAAAAACTGTGAATAAGTCTCTTTGTGTAAATTCCTTTGTTAATATCTCTGGTTATCCCCACACCCCTGTTTTTTTAAAAATTTTTTCTTTTTTGTTTCTGGTAAATTCTTAGATGAGGTCCTAGATCCAAGGACTGGGTGTTTTTAAGATTGTAATTAAGTCTTTTATATCCAGAGAAATTGTGACAGTTTATACTTTGAGCAGCAGTATTTGAGATCAATCTGGGTATACTTGATTTGAATGATTCACAATGTCAGGATTTTATCCAGTTCCAGAAAACACCATATTAACAACAACAAAAAAATTGAAGAGCTGTGCTGTTCTTTCAGACTGGTGTTATTTTTCCTGTTTTCCATTGGATATTTTTTCAGCCACTGTTGAGGGACCACGTCACCCTGCCTGCTGTACATGTGACAGTTAATTACAGGGCTTTGTTATCTTGTCTGATCACTCCTCTGAGAATTTCTCTCTTCTGTGACTCAGCTGTCACCAGTAGGGGGTGATATTTAAATCTGTATATTCAGCTCAGTTCTTTCACAGAAGCGTTTTTAGTTCCTTTTCTGTACTTGCCTAAGCAGACAGGCTCTTCACAGCCATAACAAATTCCCTTGAAGAAATAAGTCTTTGCCTTGTCTTCTTATCAGTCTTGTCAGTGACATCATGGGAGTATTAATTCCTATTTCATTTTTATTTTCTAACTTTTTTTTGACAATTTCAGACTTACAAAAAGTTGCAGAAATAACATGAATTCTCATATAGACATTCACCCAAATTCTCCAAATGTTAGCATTTTATCGTGTGTGCTTATCTGTGCTATTTCTACACTCTCTCTCTCTCCGCCCCCCCTC